>JAJGOT010000180.1:600000-990000 GCA_022457155.1 Cladopsammia gracilis
ATTTTGGGTAGAGGACTGCACACCAAGCAACCGTCTACTGTTCGAGTGTTCAGTAAATTTGAAGCTTTTTGGACACGTTTTCTATGATACAGATGATTATACATATGTATAAAGTCAACTTATACGCGAAATATCAATATGCAGTGGAAATATTGAGCATATTAGCTTCACGCGGTTATTGCCTGAAAATACCTTTAAACACTGTATTCGTCAGCAGTATACCACTAAAACGAGCACGGTGACCCCTCATTTTTGTTGCAATTTTGGAACCTTCATGACTTGTTCAATATTTGTGCCAAGTTTCATTACAAATCTATGACAGATTCTTTTTCCAGGGAATTACCTTAAGCAAAATTCAAATTCGTTTTACCCAAAAGAACACAAATGAGGTGTGTATCACCGTAACACTGTCGCCATTGTTGTCATTTCTCCCACAAACTAGCTGAAACATATTTACATCGCGGCTTGATGAAAATCATTTTACCTATATTTACACTGATATGCATGTTTTAATTCTGAAAATTAATTGAGAAGGGCATCACCGGTAGAATGCAAAATCCAAAAGAATTCTGAGAGAACAACGCAAAAGTGTAGCAAAAAAATATTTTTTTATTGATGCTCTTTGCTTCTAAACTTGCGCTATAGCTTGACAAGCATGAACTGAAAATCAGAGTAAATTGTTGTAAATTGGACTAAACCGTACCATCCTCGTCCCCTGAATGCCTTTCTCAGCTCCGTTTTCAAAATGGCGGCCGAGCGTACAAACACTTGGACAAGGCTGCCAACATACTCCAAGAATCGTGGAGCATTTTGTCACGTGACATGATGAAAGAGCGCTTTAGGAGTTTTTTTTTTTCAGCAATTGTCAGCCGTGTTTATTTTCTGGCAATCGGAAACTGTTGTTCCAAGGAAACGAAGACATTTCATTGTGTTTACGGGATAAAATTCTCCTGGAATTTTGAACTATTTTGCCAACCTTGACAAGGGGTTTCCTTACCCTGTCCGCCATTTTAAAAATGGAGAAAGCCCTGGGGACGAGGTTTAAATCCTACTACCTGTAGTCTGCCCTGAGATCACATGACATTAAACTTAATCACGTCATCAAACACTTAAAATAGTCAAGGAACGAATTTTCTGCTGCTGATCATTGCAACCGGCATTTTAAAGAAAGAACAAGTTCTTTGCTATAAGTAAGTACACAGTCTTCAATAAAAAAGTAATATTAGAAGTAAAACAGAACAATGTTTTTATCTATCTTTATCTCCTATTTTAGAACACGCGGTTGAGGCCAGGTGCTATGAAATTACGGCTGACTTATTATATTAAGAACAAGACACAGCTTTCTTATACTCCGCTGCTTTCTTGCAAATGTATAAACTACTGAAGTGCAGATCAACTGAAATAGAAAACAAAGAAAGAAATTAGACGGGAAACAAACCTAGGCCTATGTCCAACAGTCAAGTGGGATTTACTTTTCGCTTCTAGTTTATCATCAGCGTCTAAACGCCAACAAAAAATGCTCATTTAAAAACATTCTTATACGACAAAAAAACTGAAACCGTAGCATACAACTGGATTACATATGAACCGGCGCTTACTCAGGTGATGCGAGTTTTAAGGCAACTTTAGCAGCGTTTTAAATGTAACTTCAAACCCAGTTTGTGTAAACTACCGGCAAGTTCTCCTCAAATTTTCTGTTGGTGTACGGGCGCCACTTAAGAAACCAAACTATGTAATTTTCCTCGGTACATAAAATGCGAATGACTGTGTAGCGCATATAATGAGCAACAACTATAACAATTTGAATAAAGACGTATTGTGCTTAGAAACTTTTAAAAACATTCCAAATGTTTCAAAGCTTCTGTAACTTCATCAGTGTAGAAGAGACAGTAACCTTTGAAACTTTTGGAACGTGGCTTTTTATATAAGGGAGTATTCCACAGTGGGGGGGATGAGAGCAGAGTGAAGGTGATGATGTCAGGTAGCCACCAAAGGGACTCTTTGAGGAGTTTTGTGCTAATATCTTATGCGCCACTGCACAGCATTTCAAAACCGCAATCAAATCGAAATAAAATCGCAGAAAATACCCGGTACTTTACACAGGGGATTTGTAATCACAACTACCTGAGCTGTAAAATCGACGCACGAATAGCTGTTTAAATTATTTCAAAATCATATCAAAAATCGTCTGTGTCTGAACGTCGTTCTACGATTGATTGAAGTCATTTACTGTATTTGCTCGAACAACCGCGTGGGGCACTTATTTCAAATTTCGCCATTTTGTTTTCCATTTCGACATCACTTTGCAAGCTTGGATTTTAAACAATTTATTGTCTTTGACAGTAAACAGGAAGTAAATTCAACCTTTAGTTATTTCATACACTAGTCCTAAGTTCATTTCATTGGAGTGGTCCAGTTATATCAGAGTTTATGGCAGTCAATAGAAGAACGGAGCAGAACAGATTCGAAAGGAGGCGCTTATTCGAGAGAAGGCGCTTAAACGAGGAAATACAGTATCTCCAGAGCCTGTAACGTCCATCGGGGAAAATAATTATGAAAGTGTAGCTTACTTTTGATAAAAACAAAAGCCCACATAACTGGTGCTTTAGTGTTGTGTGAGCGCGAAGGACGAGCAACACAGCAACAAGCAAAGAGCTTATTTTCCTACCATCCCTCGCGCGACTCGCGCTCCGCGCTCGCTCGTTACACGCTCTCCATTTGAGTTCGCGCACCATAAAAAAGCGCCTGTTACGCAGGCTAGCACAACTTATTGTTTGAAAGATTTATTGTTTTAGTTCATCAGTATATTTTATAAACAACGGCCCGCACTGAACAAGAAGAGATCGGCTTATTGAACTTATTTGAGCTGCTTACATAATGATCGCCGAATATAACAATAAGATCTGACGTAACTGAGAACTCAAGTTATATCAGTGACAAACAAGGTCACATTTTCAAGGTCAAGGTCACATTTTCGAATTTGCGTCCCAAGTGTGAAATAAAGTTATTATTGTGTGTACAGATAAAGTTATTATCTGTGTGAAATAAAGTTATTATTATTATTATTATTATTATTAGTGACATCACAATATGTGGTCGAGTGAACGCAAAAATTCAAAACACCAGCGTTAAAAGATGTGGTTGCTTGCGAGGCGGTTTAAACCCCTCCCCCCCCCCCCCCCCCCCAAAAAAAAAAAAGACTAATTATCTGTATTATGGAAAAGTGGTCCTTTAGGAGAGGTGGTCACACATGGAAATTAAATGTTTTCTGGGTAATATTTTTTCGTGGGATCATTACTTCTCGTCCTCTTTCTTTTGTTTTCTTGTTTTTTTTTGTTTGTTTTTACAAAATAAGTTATCCCAAGAGAACATAACGGGATGTTCTCTTGGTTATCCCCAATCGCTTCGCCGATTTTATATTTTTCTCTTATAATAAAAGAGACTGGGTACTAAAATATAGAACTCCCCCGAGGCCCCCATCTTCCCAGGAAACATGCACCACCTTATGTAAGACTTTTTTGGGATTAATTACGTATTGTATCAGTGACGACTACTAGTTTACCTGCAAGATCCTCTCTCGTCTGTTTGTTATCACTGGTGGAGTCCAAACACCTCGTAATCTGTAACAGTAAAATAAGTAGCACCTGTGAAGAACGTCTTCTGCTGTCCTGGTGGGAGTTGATAGCTGTTGCCGAGATTACTGTGACTATCAGTATTTGTGTTTGCATTATTTGATATATGTAGGTCGTGTTCTCCACCAAACGTTGGTCCATAGCTGCTATTACAATAGATGGCATTCGCCTGCAGCTGCAGCTGCCCATTGTAAAGTGGCATTTTGGTTGGTACCAGGCCGCTCGGGTTCACCATGCTAAACAGGAAGGCTTGGTTACATGTTAGCCAGAGAGCCTGACCTGTTGATAAGATGGTATATGACAAAAATATCTACACAGCTCTGGTTATTACGCTCATTTTTACCCATTTACTAATAAGCATACGAAGTTATTTATTTTTTAAAAATCGAATTCCAAACTGTTCAGGAGTGTTTCAGTTGTGGTTTACTATTTTTCTCAAAACGTACACTGTTACTGAGTCCTTTTAGTTTCTCGTCATTCTAGTCTCCAGAGCTCCACGGTTTTTTTAATTGCGTCTCGTGTAGCTCTGACAACGGACAAGAATTCGAATTTTTTGATTGGCCGTTTAAAAATGAATGCGCAACAAAGTTAAAAAACATCCTTTACGCATAAGGTTTTACTTCCGGTTGATTTCAAATGTTGCTCCGTGTTTAACCTGTGTGGAACTGGAAAAACGGTGAACACACCAACAAAACCAACCGGCGTTTCAATTTTAACGCAATCAGTGTGTGACTTGAAGCAAAATTATAAGCGACCAATGTCACCCAGTTTTGTTGTTTGGTTTGGCACGAAACGGAAGTAAGTTCCATCTCGGTCGATAAAGAACGAACCATCTTTACCTCAAGCCTCCCAGAAAACATGGCGGCCAGCATCGAGTTGGGATCTTTTGTCAGCGTTTGTATGCTTGTCGTAAAGCACTGACCGCCGACATTGAGTTCAACAGTCGAAGAAAAGTGGACCTGATCGAGTTTCTTTGACATTGCATCGGTGGATTCTTGCGCCCGACGAAGTCTGCTTGATTGTCGTTGAAAGATCTCGCACGCTTCTTTAATTAAAAATGATTTTCAGGATCGCTCAGGGGTTCACTTCGTTGATGTTTAGTATTTTGATCGCTCATTATTTCTTTTAACTAACAACAAGCTGAGAGAGTTGCCTTGATAAGGACAGATGAAGGATGAAGTCCGTAAACGCTACAAAGCTGATGATGTGTTTAATTTATTCGAAAGTGAAACTGCAGTCGGACGTGAAACCATGGGTTTGGTAAAAAACACGAAGTCCCGTACGTTTCCAATAATTATAGAGAAATTAAAAGATTTGGGAGTTTCGGCTGCGTGGCATGGTTAACAAAATGGTTTTCAGTTGCAACACAAGCATAAGCATAACATAGCAGAAGTATAAGAATTTGCGTCAAGTAGAAATGAACATTTACATCAGCGTAAGATTGATTGTGCTAATTATGTCGGGCCCGTTTTCACTGGAAATAAGCGCTGTTTTGCTTATGCTTTTGCAACGCTTATACAGCTGTGCTTGTACTTCTGCTTCTGCTTAGATCCCGCGATTTTCCCTAGAAATACGAGCATAAGCGTAAGCAGAAGCATGAGCGGAAGCACAACAGCGCTTATGTCCAGTGAAAACGGACCCGCATAAACGCATAAACGCAGGCATAAGCATAAGGATCAATCTTACGCTTATGTAAATGTTCGTTTTCACTTGACGCAAATTCCTGTGCTTCCGCTTATGCTTATGCTTGGGCTTATGTTCACGGTCGCTGGTAAAAACCACGCTATTATATTGTAGCTTAACCATGCCACGCAGCGGAAACTCCCGCATGCATCTTTTTATTTCTCTATAATTTTTAGAAACGTGCGAGACTCCGTGTTTTCCATAGACCGCGGCATCCCGTGCTTTCCATAGACCCGGGCACCCCGACCCCCCGGCCTTGTGTATTCCACCATACCCCGGGGGGTACTCGATATATCCTTGGGTGGGGAGGTGCGGCCCGGCCCCTCATACCCTGACCCTGTTTAAGACAAAAATCGCTGATTTTCCTACCCTGTTTAAGACAGAATTCCGATTTTTTATACCCTGTTTAAGACATTTAAATCAAAAAAGATTTTGCTGTAGTTTAGTTCGTAGAACATACGCGCAGGCTGTTTATCGTCCAAGAAAAGATACCCTGTTTAAGACAACAATTGATAAAATCGATACCCTGATTAAGACAAAAATGATAAAATCGATACTCTGTTTAAGACAAAATCCCGAAATACATACCCTGGCTGGCCGCACGTCCCCATTAAGCCGTTATAAGGGAGTACCCCCACCCCCCCCCCTCCCCCTGGGCACCATACCTCCTATTAAAGGAACTTTTTTTGCGAAATAAGTGTTTTCGTTTGGAGATAAAAAGGTCGCTTTGTTGTTTCAATTACGTTTTTAGTTTTCCTCCTACACTATGAGAGTTGAAGCAGAGTTTGTGCTCCATGTTATTGTCTCACATAAGCAGGTTTCAAATGCACGCTATTGATGTCAGGATCATTATGCTGAACCGATGTAGAATTCTATTATCAAACGGCCTGACATGGCTGACATATGCTCAAAGTCTTTTTAGATACATAAATTGTTTACTCCGTTGAGGTCAATACGGATCAAATATAATTCCACAGCATTTCAGTGCAATTCATAGCGAAAACAAAATATCTACCCTTTCTTTTTAAATGATATAATAAACTTTTCACTTCAGGCCGACTTTCCCATTGGCTAATTATTAACCAACCCCCTAAGGCGGGGATCCGCCCGAATGCCATTTTTCCGCCACTTTATGTGGGGCAGTTGTTTTGACCGCTTCCAAGAGAACATAACGGTAGCTTTATGTTCTCGTTCACGTTTCACGGCAATCGAAAAACCCTTAGCTCATCTCGTAAATCTATGTTATGGGGTGTTTTGTATATTTTGGGGTGATTTTTGTGTATTTTTGGAAGAAAATAGTTTTTCTCAAAAGATTTGAAATATTTAGAGAAATAAGAAATATTGAAGGTTTAATAAAGTTTTAAAGTTAGAATTTGTAGTTAATAATTAATAGATAGACACCAAAATAGTCCACTATCAACCTGGGGTGCGTTTGCGTGGGCATCAACTGTCTGTTAGTGTTCCAAAAATCATTTTCTTTCTTCCCTCCCTTCTTTTAACCTCTTAAACTATTTCATTCAAATTCAGGTGTACCCCCGCCTTATGTTCAGTGAAATAAGGCCGTTTGTTATAAGCACAATTACTTTCTAACAAATGGTTGGATGCCCATGAAGTCAACTTTACTTTGTGCATAAATGATCCATCTGGGATTCGGTACGGGGGGGGGGGGGGGGGGGGGGTAGCATTAATGTAAAAAATACAAAATAACAATAGTACAAAGGTTTAATTACTACAGTATAGTTCCAGATTTTAGTTTCAACTCCTCAGTAGAGAATTACTGGTTTATTCTTTCATGCTCCTGAAAATTTCAGAAAATTTGGCTAAAATGCATGAGAGATACTTTGCTTACAGGTTTCTCAATCCGTGAATCTGTGTTATTTGAGAAAAACGGTCTTAAAGTTAAGACATGTACAATGGATTCTAGATCAATTATAGTCGGGGGAGTGGTGATTGCATTCATTTAGCACATTTATAAGCATTAAACTAATGTAAACAATAGTTGCTAGGGCCGTTGCTATGGGAAATTATATACCACTATTCAGTTATCTTATAGTTCACTTGTTTAGTGCCACAAATTTAGTGAAATCCTTTAATAAATGGGATTCTCGAGGGTTTTTAAAAAGATTACAATTTTGACGTTTTCAAAAATCGAAGGTTGCAAGCTAGACATCGTATTTGTGTGTATAAGAACACCTTAAATTGGGGGGGGGGGGCTAAATTGATCGCCGAAGTGTGAGTCAATTAGGGGGATCCGGGGAATACAATAAAAAAAATCGATCCTCGGGAATGGCTAGGGATGCATTTTATCCTTATCATAATGACATCCAGATCAGAAAACAATCCCTGGAACTGACTTTTTTTAAAAAAATACACATGGTTACATGACAACAAGATGTCAATAGTTCCTTCGTCAACAAACACAATATTAGTCGCGATTTTGCTTTTCTAAACCCGCGTGGAACGTTAAGGGACGGACCATTATTACAAACAAACTCTTAAATAGATACTGCAATCAGAACGGCTGGGAACTGATAAGGCACAATAACATCCACAAGAACCATCTCAATGAAGGGGGACTGCACCTAAATGACCAAGGTGTGTCTGTCTTAGCTAGTAATTTTGTGAGATATCTATCTGAATGATACCATATATATAATTCCAGAGAGCTGCCCTCTGTCCCATGTGTTCATCCAATATCTGAACCATTTCCGAGCCCGGATTCTCCTAATGACTTACCTAAAGTCAACTTAAATTTAACTCTTGGTCTTCCAAAGGCCAGGGGCTTTAAAATTGCTGCAATTAATATAACTAGTCTTCCAAAACTTATTGACCAGCTTAGAACATACATGCTAAAATAAATGAGCCGGTTGATATTCTTGCTATCAATGAAACACGCCTTGATGGCAGTATTAGTAGCAATAAAATGAGTATACCGGGTTATGCGCTCGAAAGAAATGACCGTAACAGAAATGGGGGTGGTGTGGCATTATACATCAGAAATACTATTGATTATGATCGTGATAAAACACTAACACTTAGTGACCCCAAGCTGGAGTGGTTATGTGTTAAAGTTAAAAAACCAAGAGCCAAACCATTCTTAGTTGCAACGTGGTATAGACCTCCTTGCTCAACTATAAATTTGATGGAATCACAGGGTATTGAGATTAACATTCTCGGTGACCTAAATTGTGATGTAAGTGCCACTCTGTGTGACCACCATACATCAAGATTGCTTGAAATATGTAATATACTTCAATATCAACAGCTAATAGAACAGCCGACTCGAGTTACGAAAATTTGTTTGTGCCTAGATCAAACAGCGAAGCTGGCAAAAACAGCTATCAGTATAGAGGCTCTGTACTTTGGAATAGCCTCTCCAGTAATGCTAAAACTCAGCCGAACGTTACAGCTTTTAAAAACATAATTAAATGATACATTTTGAGAATAAATTTTTAGTACAAATAAAATTAACTTAGTGACCTTGTTTTTATATTCTTATAACCTTAGTTAACTTATCAATTTTATTTCGTATTTTCTAATAAATTAAGTAATTTATAGGCACGGCTCTCATGAAGAGCATGTATGTATGAAAGGAGAAACCGTGGATAAATAAAGATTATGTATGTATGTAACACATCTACTACTATAGATCTTTTTCTAACCAATGATGCTAATAAGTTCTCCCATTATGGGGTATCAGAGATTGGTGTTAGCGATCATAATCTAATATATGCTATACGAAAAATACCATCCATCAAGGCTAGCCCTAGAATTATCGAATCAAGGCACTATAGAAATTTTGACCGAAATAAGTTTAGAGAAGATCTTATGTTAATCCCTTGGGAAACTATTGGAAATTATAACGATCCAAATCCTGCCTGGCAAACATGGAAAGAAACCTTTCTTTCTGTCTGTAACCTTCACGCTCCTTTGAAATGTAAAAGGGTGCGAGCCAGGCAAGCGCCTTGGATAACATCTGAATTAAAGAAACTTATGTTTGAAAGAGACAAGCTTAAAAAGATAGCTAATAGGTTCAATACCGAAAAAAACTGGCTGGATTACAAAAGTACTAGAAATAAAGTTAACTACGAAATTAAATCTGCCAAAGAAGAATACTATAGAAATTATTTTGGAGAAAATTCAAAGAACATAAATCAAACATGGAAAGGGATTAACAATTTATTGGGTAATAATCTGAGTACAACGTCTATTAAAAACATAACATATAACAACACAAATTATACTACCCCAGACGAAATTGGGAATGCTTTAAATTCCCATTTTACTGAAATTGGACCGAAACTTTCTTCTCAGCTGCCATCCTCCTCAAGGCAGCCATCAGATTATATCTCCCCTATTCAGCACTCCTTCAGTATTGAGGAAACGTCCATTGGTGAGGTTCTTAACTTGTTAAGAGCTCTGCCTAAAAATAAAACTTGTGGTCTAGATGGCGTTCCTGCGAGGCTGTTAAAGGAGGCCGATACAATAATAGCTCCATCCCTTACCAATCTATTCAACCTTTCTATAGAACTGAAATTTTCCCAAGGGATTGGAAATTAGCAAAAGTGACACCGATATACAAAGATGACACGAAATGCATTCCTGATAACTACAGACCAATTTCTGTTTTGCCAGCTGTCACTAAGCTGATCGAAAGAATTATTTTTAACCAACTTTACAGTTATCTGACAGAACATGGTTTACTTTCTGACTCTCAATCGGGTTTCAGACCCCTACATTCCACTTTGACCGCTTTATTAGATGTCACAAATGATTGGTTTCTAAATATGGATAAAGGCCTATTAAATGGTGTCATATTCTTAGACCTTAAAAAGGCTTTCGACACCATGGATCACGAAATTTTGTTGGACAAGCTGAAACAATATGGTGTATGCCAAGTAGGCCTAAATTGGTTTTCTTCATACCTTACAGACAGAACACAAAAAACATTTGTCGATGGTGTGCTGTCAGATAGCTGCACAATTAAATGCAGAATACCACAGGGTTCTATTCTTGGGCCACTACTATTTATTGTTTACATAAATGATCTTCCATCTTGTAACCTCTTCTCTAAAGTGCGGATGTATGCAGATGATACTAGTTTAACTGTTGCACATGCTGATGAGTACATTCTGGAGCAACAAATGAATCATGATCTACATGAAATACATACATGGCTAATAGCGAATAAACTTAGCCTAAATGTGGTAAAGACAAAATATATGATTGTAGCTAGTCAATATAGGATAAAACACCTGCAGCACCAGTTTAATATTCCCTTAATATTCCCTCCCTTGTCAGGGATAAGTTCGTATCTATATCTATATCTAGTTCGTATTATATCTTGGTGTTGAAATAGATCAATCATTAACTTGGAGAGATCATGTAGCGTTCTGAGACGTGTAAGGCATCTCTTACCTTATCATACATTAATTATGATGCACTACTCCCTTGTACTACCATATTTCGATTATTGTAGTATAGTGTGGGGGAGTTGTGGGAAAGGGATGTGTAACAGACTCCAGACCCTCCAAAACAGAGCTGCCAGGGTGATAACACTGGACGAAAAAACGGATTTTCCTGTATAGCAAATGTGCAGCAAACGTATGGCAAATTCCACATTTGCTCAAAATTACTTCAAGACAACGATCTGATTTTGCCCCAATTTTGCTATCATGGCAAAGCTGGTAAATTCCATATTTGCTTTAAATTTACTCCCATGCATAAAAATAGTGTAAAGTTTGTTTTTTTCTAGGCATTTGCCAGGGTAGCAAATACGATATCAAAAGTGACATTTTGTATGCACTTTGCCTGAAGTGGAAAATTTGATCAAAGTATCATTTTTGAACATAATTTGCCCAGGGTGGTAAATGTGTTCAAAGAATCATTTTTTCCACGGATTTGCTCAGGGTGGTAAATGTGTTCAAAGAATTATTTTTCCACTTATTTGCTCAGGTGGTAAATGTGTTCAAAGAATCATTTTTCCACGTGTTTGCTCAGGGTGGTAAATGTGATCAAAGAATCATTTTTCCACGTATTTGCTCAGGGTGGTAAATGTGTTCAAAGAATCATTTTTCCACTTATTTGCTCAGGTGGTAAATGTGTTCAAAGAATCATTTTTCCACGTATTTGCTCAGGGTGGTAAATATGTTCAAAGAATCATTTTTCCACGTGTTTGCTCAGGGTGGTAAATGTGATCAAAGAATCATTTTTTGCTCAGGGTATTTGCTCAGGGTGGTAAATGTGTTCAAAGAATCATTTTTCCACACGTATTTGCTCAGGGTGGTAAATGTGTTCAAATAATCATTTTTCAACGTATTTGCCCAGGGTGGTAAAAGTGATCAAAGACTTCGGCATTTTCCACGTATTTGCTCAGGGTGGTAAATGTGATCAAAGAATCATTTTTCCACTTTATGCTCTAGAAACGGGATGAAAAAAATATTTTCCCTAGGACAGTAAATGTGATCGGTGAGTCAGTTTTCGACATATATATTTGCTCAATTAATGTCTACACCACACTGCAGTAACAATAAATTCAAGTCATAAATGAAATTACTTTAATTGATTCAATAACTATCTAACTAAACCAAATCACGTTGTCAACCGTATTTACAATGTCGAATCACGTTGAGAATAGATCAACTACGAAATAATACACTGTTACAAAATAATTCTTTTACACGATTTAACTGGGTGGTAAAATGCTACATGTTACATGAGCTCAATTCAATCAGGAATCATTTCAACAGGTGCATACAAAAAGCCCTAAATACAGGTTATTCTTCAATTTGAACACACAGTAAAAACTCTATTAGCCCCTGGGGCTTATGTAATTCGGGGGGCTTAAAAGAGAGGAGTTGGGAGGGGGAAGTTAAAAAAAACTGATCTGTGCACATATACTCAAAGGAAATTACTTTCTTCCTGGCATGCACTGCAAACAAACTACATGCGACCCACAAGCAGCTCTTTTTACAGGTACTCAGCAGCTCTTTTTTACCAGGTCAGTTGCTTGTATTGGAAACATTTGCTGAAGAAATCCATGATATTCTCTAAATGTAGGCAGAGTTAATAAGGCTTATTATTTTTCCAAACGGCAGTTCAACCAGTGTTGTGTGGTGCAATCACTTATTTTACAGCTTTAGTTTATGTTATTGTGACCAAAATAGCATTTCAAACCATCCACAAATGCAAATAAATCGTCTCATAAAAGACGTGCTGCATGTAGTCTGCAGATTCATTAACACTTCAATTCAATGCCGATAAATACAAATAGTTGCTGAAAAGCAGGTTTATTGATCCCAAGAATCTGAAGATATTTCACGCATCTACACCACACGACACCAATCAAACTGAAATGTGAGGCTTATGATCGGTTTGCAAAGTTAACCAGACTTAAGAACAAATTGCAAATATAACTGAAATGGAAGATATTATTTTTGATAATTGTGTTTGTTTGCGGTGCATGCATGCAAGATACTAAGTGCCTTGTTTATCTGCATACCTGTTTGATAATTATGTAATTGGAAGACTGCTACTTGGAAGCCAAAAATAATTGGGGGGGGGGGGGGGTGGGGTGCATAAAGGGCCTATCTTGATGAAAATGTAATTTTGGGTGAATGTTTGTTTGGATTTGCCTCACTTTTTGCATGTGGTCTTGAGAAACAAATACCCATGTTTTTTTCTTTTTATCCCTGAGTTCTGTTGGCATTTAGAAGATAAGTTCCATAGGATTCTTTCACTATAAAACCACATCTACTTATGACCTCATATCTCATAACCTTGTCCAAACAAAAAGAAACCACAAAGCAGTATGGTGAAATGGGAATGTTTCTTGAGTAAAATGGAGTGCAAAAAACAAGGCTATTCCTAGTGAAACTGAAATAGAACCTATGAAAGTGTACACTGGCCTTTTATGCACCAAATCCCATAATTGTCGAAGGAGCAGGTCATGGAAAATTCATGCAAATAGAAGCTTAATGTACGTGTAGTCTGTAAAGTCAAACTTGTTTGCTCTGTAGACAATTTAGTCATCATTAATTTTACTGAGCTTTCTCAGGAACTCATTACCTGGAGCATGCGACTGCCATACTGCGCTTATGAAATGGCATTTTTGCAAGATGGTTTATTTTTAGACTATAAGCCTTTCCCGCAAATTGGTTTTGGAATTGAAAGCCAATCACAAGAAATTGCATTGATAATAAACGTTTACCGTAAATGTAATAAATAACTATGACAACTCGTCCACATAAGAATCAGAAAAAAATATTTTTGCGGGAAAGGGAAAAGATTATCTCAAAATTAACCTACTGGTAAAAAATAATGCCATTGCACAAATTTATGGCATTTGTATGCCCCAGGTAATGGGCTCCTGGCTTTCTAGAGTTTGAACACCAATAAACCAAACCTGTGTTTGTGTAGGAGACTGTGCTTTTAAATGGCTGTGTCAGTTATGAATAATATTTAGCTGTTCAAAATGCAATATCAATTAGCACTTTTTAAAGATTACAATAAAACAAAAACACTCAAAAACATGAATACTTTGTTGTTATGTGTTTGTTTTGTTGATTTAAAGTTTGCAACAGCGGTTTTAGAAACTTGAAGTTTGACAGAGTGAAAGTCAAACTTCAAAGTTTTAAACATTGTATTCATGTGTTTGAGTGTTTTTGTTTCACGATTTTAACCATTAAAAAAGCACTAAATGTTGCATTTAGAAATTGAATTCATAACCGACACAGCCATTTAAAAACACAGTCCCCCACACAAACACAGGATAGAGATGCTCCTGTGAAACAATGATTAAACTGGTTTGCATTCTATTTCATGACCCAGTTCCTTAACTGAGGAGTGCTGACAATGCAAAGTCAGGGGCATCTTCTGGTTTCTCCCAGGTTGATGATGGCCCTTGACTCGTTTCAAAAACCATGTTTGCATGGTCCCCCTATACTTCTTCGGCACTTAGTTATACGGTCAAGGCTCTTCATCAAATCATCAAGTTCTGTGCTCCTACAAGGGAGGGGTCTGACACACATGACTTGTTTCTACTGTTTGTTTTCTACATCTAAACCCGATGTGCTGCCATTGGTTTCACCCTCAGGCTCCGAAATGGACTCCCCAGATGACATATAGTCCATCGTCAGGCAGACGTTATATTTTTCTTTATCTTCTTGTTGCATCGATGTCCATTCCTTTAATGTTTTTACCCGCTTAATTCATTTCTGTAAAAGATGAAAATCTAGAATTAACTAAGCACAAATAAGTAACTGAACAATAAAATTACAGTGTTACTGTGAAACCCACAACCCAAGACGATGAATGAATATATTGCACAACAATTTATGAGCCATTACTCATAAGGTTGTTTACAGACAATTTTTTTTACTTCTAGATAAATGTGTATAACAGGGTGCATATAAAAATCAGTTTTTACAACTACAAAGGTCTTTCTTGCTAGTCCAAATTAAATAAAAATTTTTTGGGGAAGAGGGCAAGGGAGGCTGATCTACATGTGTATGTACAATGTAGTGATTAATAATTTTACCTTAGACTGTAAAGGGATGGTTGAAAATGATTACAAGGTTGTGATATTGATTTATCATTAAAATAATACATGTATATGTTTATTTTTTTTTGTTGCATCGCAGCAGTCCATACTACTAAATCCTTGAATTTGATTGGTTAAGGACACACTCTCTAGAGGTCCTGATATTCCCATCTGGACCCCATATACAGACTGTTCCGAATTTTTAGAATGTACAGCTACAAAATTTTTGTACCTAAAATGTAAAACACTTAACAATGTAAAAAGAAATACACTGTATTATTAAGCAATAATGACTTCGGTTTTACTGTTAGAGTTCACATTTCTGCCAGACATATGGCTTTCACAAGTATGTACAAATTAAACCAATATTCCCACAGAGAAAAAATTATTATGTTACTTGCTGGCCTACAGTGTAGGTCGGACCATATTGGGAAAAAACTGCCCTTGGGTCCAGTTTTTCCCAGTACAGACCTCCCGGCCAGCAAATCGTATATGACACAGTAGGTAATATTAATTTACCCATTTCAAAATAAAAATGTTTGAGGACAAACCGGTAATGTATAACTGGAGTGTTCACAGTAAAAAAAATTGTGTTTACTGCAGGCATTAAACATCTTTTGCTTACCGTATTCTTTCTACTTCTCTTCCGCGGCTCCTGCAACACTAATACTTCTGCTTCTTTTTGTCAACATTTTTCTGCTGCCTCATTTTGGTACGCAAATGGACTCGCATCACAGCTGTTTGAACTGGAAAAGTGTTAGAACATGTTAGTTACATGTACATGCATTGTACACTGTAGTTCAATTTTCATTTTCCTGTGTTTTTATTTTCATTCATTACCATATATATTGTATATTAACAAAGAAATAATATTATTATTATTTATTGTATTATTATTAGAAATCCAGCAAGGAAGAGATTTAAAATGCATGTCAAATTCAACTGTATGTACATGCATACACTGTATGTTATCACTGCACTATTGAAAAATCAAACCCTAAAACTGTTGGCACTACTCAATTATGGACTTGGACATTTCACTCTTAATTTATAACATATTGTTATAAGTTGATGCACATGATACAAGGTCTGACAAAAGTGCCATCACTCATGGAATGTTACCTCAAAGCATGTTTACCACATGATCAAGGACCACATACATGTACATGTACATTTAGTGTCCTAAAGCAGTTGGCACAGCTAAACTATGAACATGGCAATTTCAAGGCAAAATCACTCTTTATTTGGAACAATATGTGGTCCTTCATTACAGTACACAGTCATGCCTTGAGGTCTAACAAGGCTATTGTCGCTTTCAGAATCTACTAGAACTAAGATCTCACAAAATCAAACCTAAAAACAGCCGACAAGTAGATATAGAAGAAGGGTTCTGGCACACTTTCAAAATCGTAACAAGTTAACACAAAACAGAAATTGACGTCAGTTGACGTTCAATTTAGCAATACATGAGATGATTGATTTTCTGCTCGTTCGCGAACAGAAAACAAAAACAAGTCAATTAACATGTGTTATGTTAAATTTAACAAAATGAGGAGGAATTTGATTTTTAATATTTTCTGTTCGCGAACGAACAGAAAATTGGGGAACGACAATCATTTTTTGTTGTTGTTGAATTTAACATAAAATAAAATAAAATTCTGTTTTGTGTTAATTTGCTACGATTTTGAAAGTGTGCCAGAACCCTTCTTCTATATCTACTATTTTTTTTCCCCTCATATTGACCACAAAAAAACATACCATTTTAGAATATTTCACTTCGATAAAATCTGGCCATGGCAACTCTCTCAAAAAATCACACTGAAAATTTCATCTCAATCTCCAATGACCAATAGCCAAAGTCATCACTCCATCATCCATCACAACTCTCTTGTCATCATCAGCACACAAAGCCATTTTCCAAATTTGCTCAGTGAAAATCTCATGCAGATGTGACCGGAGAGAAACATTTTTCATTGGAGGAAATTTTTCACCATGAAGAACGCGTACAAAATCTTCATGCGAAATCCTATTTTTCACCACATTCTTTTTTGTTCCCTTTGCTTTCTTGATTCCTTTTCCCTCATCTATCTTGATGGAATAACATTTTGGTCTCAACCCAACAAATTCACGAATGATTTTGCCTCCTGCTTCATCTTTAAACATTCCTAAAATTTTCTTGTTCTTCCCAACAGGAAAGCCATTTTCTACAGCGAAATGATCTTTCGGGTATGCCGATGTGTCAAACCATTTCTCAACATCTCCAGCAGTGTCAGCGAAGAAATCATCCGTTTCAATCTCCAAAATCAGGGAATCTGTGTCAGAATAGAGAACTTTGACTTTCTCCCACTTTTTTTTCACATAACCATAATGAAATTTGAACATGTGAATTTTGGAGAGATCGAGAATGGCTGCTCCAACAAAAATTGGTTTGTTCAAAATAACTTTTGTTTTCCTCATGTGAATAGCAGCCACTTTCTCTCCAAATTTGGTTGCGTGTTTAAAGTTGATCTTTTTCACCAACTTTGCTTTTTTCTTCCTATCATTCACCAGTTTCATGTTAATTCTATTCCTAACATTTTCCATGGTTTTCCCATAAACAGCATTGCTTGCCAGTTTGGAAAGATCTTTCTCAAAATCATTTTTGGCGGCTGTTCTCAGTTTCGTATTCCATTCAATGAAAGGTTTCATGAAAGCTTCTTCTCGAAA
The DNA here is from genome assembly GCA_022457155.1 of Cladopsammia gracilis. Classification (NCBI taxonomy): domain Eukaryota; kingdom Metazoa; phylum Cnidaria; class Anthozoa; order Scleractinia; family Dendrophylliidae; genus Cladopsammia; species Cladopsammia gracilis. The sequence continues at coordinate 617,563 of JAJGOT010000180.1, forward strand.
TCCAATTCCTCTCCAAATCTTTTTCAGTTTCATTCCCAGGGAAAGAAAAAATTTCAAACTCCTTCCATCCAAAACCATTTTCTCTTTATCTTTGAGATTGGGAATCAACTTAGAGAATCCATTTACCTCCAGCAATTCCGGAGCCAAAGGAAAATCATTGTGGAAATCATGCAATTCATCTGGATATTCCAAGTCAACTTCCAGGACACATCCATGACCTTCTGAATCAACAATCTTCTCCCAATTCTTCAAAACTCCTTCACTCAACCATTCAAATCCTCCCACAGGGAGTGGTTCCACCATCGCAGTTGGATAAAGAGAATTTGCATCGAGATAAACGATGAACTTTGATGGTTGGGAAGGATCAAAATCTTCCATGAATTTGTTGTTTGCTCGAGAAAATCTGTGAAAGACTGTGGAAACTCCTCCACGAATTTGTCTTTCAAAAAAACGAACCATTTCTATATTTTCTTCGCAAATCAATTCCAACTCAACTCCTGTCATTTTCAACATAGCATCCCAAAAGAAAGAGGGGGCAGTCAAAAACCATGCGGGGTCCAATAGATAGTTTTCCATCAAAACTTTCCTGAAATTTTCCACAACATCTGCCAGGAGAAAAACATCCGTTTTGAGATAAAGATCGTGATATTCTCCCAGATTTGACATTTCAAATTTTTTCCAGACATTTTCAGCGTGAGCGAAATCTTCATCTGAAATTTCTTCTCCAGACAACTGGGAGAAAAAGGCATCTTTCCCAGGAAGCTCACAATTAAATTTTTCAAATGAATCCATGAATTCATAGGGAAAAACTCCTTTTCTGGAAAGTAAATTAACATCCTCTGGGAAAAATCTTTTCAAGCAATGCAACTCATCTTTCCCCAAATTTCCAACAAGATTTGCTAAAGAAGAATTCATAAATTTCAGGGAGTCAACAAAGCGAATTTCATGTTTCAAATCATGTTTTTTTCCCTCTTCATCTTCAAATGTTCCCCAAACAATTTTCAGGGAGAAAGAAATATATTTTTCATCATTGTTTGGGATTGCATCAATCTCTCCAAATTCATTTGTCATGTTTTTGATGAAAAGATGGGAATCATATCCATCCAAATTGTGAATGAAGACTGGAGTGAAATCTGGCACTTTCGCTTGCAAATTACAATATTCATGAGCAGCTCCGCGAAATTCTCCAGTCAGATGACAATGATCAGCAACTTTTTTTTCCACAATCTTTTTCCTGCAAAGCCAACAAATATCAGTTTTCTCAAATGCTTCCTTTTCTTCTTTCTTCCAAAGAATTCTCTTCCAATTTTTTCTCAGCATTGGTCTTCGCACATCATTTAGAATCCATTTCACCTGATCAACTAATTTCTCCAGAAATTCTCTCCCAACATCATCTCCTTCTTTTCCACGAAAGAAAACTGGGGAGAAATCAACCCCAACTCGGCTCACAGGAAGAAAACAAAAGCTGCAGGGAATATGATGTTGAATTTGCGTTGTTTTTTCCCCAATTTGCTTTTCTGTTTTCTCCAAAATCGACTCAAAATCAGCGTAGATGACAAAGGGAACGGTTGTTGCGCATGCCACTTTCTTGAATTTCATGGTTGATTTTGCTGGAGGGAGAACAGCTTTCACTCCATCATCCGTGCAAAATTCTTGATGAACATCGAGTGATTCTTTGGAGTTGAATGAATTGAGGCAACCATCACAAACATGCCTTTGGTTTTTGTTCTTAGAATCTTCTCCAAACCACAAACGATTTAAATTATTCACCAAAGCGAAATGTTCATTTTCTCCGTTTTTCAGTTTGAAAAGAATCACATGATTCTCTTTCTTTTCCCTTGCTTTTCTCAAAGTCGCGATGTTCCCCTCAACAATCCCCAAGACATTCACAGAAATGTTATTTTGTCTTTCAAATCGATCAATGTCTCGCCATGAAATGGGGAATGAAATTCCTTCCCAATTGAATTCCTCCTCGCATTGTTTTCTCAACAAAGGAGTTATTCTTTGTGGATTTTTCTCCACTGGATTTTTCCATCTTCCCATGCACCACTTGTAGCATTCATCATCATTTTCATTTTGCATGTTTGTCAAAGCTTTTTTAGCAGCAAGCCAATCAGGAAGTGGAATGAATTTTCCAACAGTCATTTCATCCAGATGAATTTCTAATCTTTCAACTCGCAAGAATCTCCAGTTGCTTCTTCCCCTTTGAAAGTTCCGCATGTTTTCCAACATTCTTTCATTCATTTCTTTCAATAAGTTTTCCAAGTCAGTTCCCTCAAAAACTTCTTCAACCAGGGAAGAAAAGAAGGCAACATTTTCAATGGATGTTTCCTCTGCTAAATTATGAGAAATCATTCTGCAAACCAAAACCATTTTCACTTTGAACCCAAAATGTTTCTTCAGAATTGCCATCACATTTCCTGTCACGTTCTTCAAGAATCCTTCTGCCCCATATCCGTCTTTTCCCTGGACAACAAAAGTCGATCCACCCAACCCTGGATTTTCTTCAATATCAAATTCAGGTTTCTTCAACATCTCTCCAATTTTCGCATTCAACTTCAACAGTTTTTCCCGAGTTCTTTCCTTCAGATTCCAATCAACTCTTTTCTTTATCTTTCCAAACCAATCATTCATTGAATCAAGGGATGACTCAACAACTGTCGAGACTCTTTCTGGAAGAATTCTTTGAATAGCTGATTTCACCGCAGGAAAAGATGTTTTCTTGATGATTTTTCTCTGTGGGTTTTGCAGCTCTTTTTCCAGATCAGCTTTTTTCATCCGGGAGAATCCCACCATTCCTTCCGAACGTGCACGATCTCTTAATTCTTTCAGGGTTGACATTTTGAATGAAAAAAGAAAAAATATTTTTTCTCCATTCAAAAATGAAGTTTTCGATTCAGGAAGAAGGAAAAGAAAAACAAACTTTTTTCACATTCAAAGAAGCCAGTGAAAAAACTGGACTCCCTTCCAAGGTGATTTTCCGAGTTCTCAAATCAGGGAACATTAAGTATTTCAGAAGAGCCGATCAAAAAGTGTTCTGGATTCAGGATGAAGAAGACACACCATTTATTTCGATTGATGGGGAAGATTTTTTCACCGCAGAGGAAATTCGGGAACGATTTGGGTTATCACGCACAGTTTTTTTCAATCAACTCTGCAAGAAAAAAACTCATTTTCTGGATTCACAGGAGAAATCTCACGAAGTCACTTGGGCTTCTCCCAGATTGGAGCAGCTTATCCATTACACGAGAGTGAAGGCTGCAGATGAAAAATTTCTTCATGCTCGGGCAAGAAAAGGAGCCTCCAAATTTTCCACCACCAAACAGTTTGATATGAACAAATGCGTTGAAGATTTTCAAGCCACGTTTTAAATTTTTTCTTCATTGGAGAAAAAATGTCAAGTGAAAAGAAATCCACTCCTCCGAAAGAGGCTGAAAAAATCAAAGAGGAAACGGACTGGGAAAAAGCGTGTGACGCAGAAAGAAACTTCCAAAAAGCTGTGGACATAGCCACTGGTTTTCTCCCAGTCAAAACGGAAGAGGATCGCAAGTTCATGGAAAAATGGATTTTCGCGATTTAATTTATTTTTTATCTCCTCCCAAAAAATGAATCCCGAGAAAATATCTATCCCCGACTGCTCTCTCGACAACCCCGTGAAAAAATCTTCCGGAAAAATCTCTTTCTGCCTTCTCCCATGCCTCCACGATGGCAAATGGCTCAAAGTGAAACTCCAAACCAAATTCAAGATTTTCGCTCATCAAGGTGACTCGTTTTCTCTGGGAATCACTCTTCCGGAAGAAAACATCGAATTTTTCAAAGATTTGGAAAAACATCTTAACTCTGCTGCGATGAAAAAGAAGTCGGAAGTCAAAGAGATCGGTCCGAATTTTGCTCGATTTCAGGAGGGAGATTTCACTCTCGTGAAAATCGACAAATCCGAGCAGGAAAAGATTTATGCCAAGATTTATCCCTCCAAACTCAAGCACACGGATTTCTCCTGCAGATTTTGGGAATTATGCGACGATGGGAAGAAAAAACCAATCCTGAGGCAAAAAGAACTCATTGGCGTTCCTCTCCGGGGGCAAGTTGTGTTTTCAATCAAACATCTTTTCTGCGGAAATCTGAAAGCCATCACATGCATCGTGGATGAAGTTTTGGTGGAGGAAAAGGTGGAAGCTGCCTCAGAATTCGATGAGTTTGAGGACAGGAATGAGGATGATGAATGATGTTTGAGATGCAAATTCATTTCCTGGGGAAATGAACTTGAATTCAGGAGGGAAATGACAAAATTCAGGAGGCGAATGAGAAAATTCAGGAGAAAGATGTAAACTTTCCTGTTTTTTCAGTTCATTTTCAGCTGGAAAATAAATTGCAAACTGAGAAAAAACCCCCAGATGTTGGGGGGTTTCTAAAAAAATCTTCTCAGGGAAAAAAAGTTTTATTTTTTTTGAGAAGATTTTTTTTCCTGAGACAAAAAAATCAGAACCCCACCAATATATGTTGGGTTTTTTCTCATTTGCAATTTATTTTCCAGCTGAAAATGAACTGAAAAAACAGGAAAGTTTACATCTTTCTCCTGAATTTTCTCATTCACCTCCTGATTTTTGTCATTTCCCTCCTGAATTTTTGTCATTCGCCTCCTGAGAAAGCAAAGCAAAAAAGATTTCAACTCAGGTAGAATTTGCGGCGGATTTCTCCACAGAATTCAATCCCAGAATATTCTCAAATTATTTTTTTTTTTTCACCCAAGAAAATGTGGGTTATTTTTGATGTGAATTCCAAAGAAAGGCTCAGCGAAGGATTTTCATCCCAGACGAAGTTGGCCAAATTCATGGGATATTGCCCCAAAACTTTGAACAAAGCAATCAACGACGGAAGAAACAGTTTTCAGTTTCGCGGAAAGGAAGTGATAGCTGTCGAGCAAAAAGTCACTCATTTTTCAGTTCATGATTCTCCAACTGATCCTCCCCTGAAGGAATTCAAGACAGAAGCTGAAATGGCGAAATGGATTGGAGTCACGAGGCAGGCAGTTCATGCAGCCTTCCAAAGAACAGGTTGGTGTCAGAGTTGGAAAATCAGGAAAAATGGGAAAGATTATTTCATGAAGCGAATTTTGGAGAAGGAACCAGCGAGCGAACGAAGTGGCGAAGCGACCGAAGGGAGCTGCGAAGCGACCGAAGGGAGCTGCGAAGCGGCAAAGCAAAGTGCGGATGAGAAATATTCAACCATTTCCCCAAAACCTCGCGCGATGCCCGTCAGGATCATTTCTCCAACATCAACCAAAATTTATCCCAGCGTTTCAGCAGCGACAACTGATTTGGGGATCGATGCGAGAACAATCCATGATGCGTTGAAAAGCGGGAGAAATTCCTTCACCCGGAGAAAAGATAGAATGAAATTCCAAGTCGAAAAAGCATCGCTGCAACCACCGAAGAAATCTCTTCCCATGCCCGCAGATGTGGTGGGTCAGAAGGCGCTGGATGATCTGGTGAGAACTTGGGGGCAGATTTCCCAGACAATGAAAAATCGCTATCCGGGATGGGAAGTGACTTTGGCCCCCGACCTGGAAAAGTTTCAAACAAAGCGGGTGCTTTTCAACCCCAAAACCGGCAGCAGTTGGTCCGTGAAAGGCTGGAAGGATTATATAGATTATTTTGACAAGCGGTATTTGGATTATCCCTATGAAAAAGACTTTCTGAATTATTTCGCCGAAGGAGTCTGGAAGTTCTCAGCGAGAATCAGTCAGACTGAATTTGAGCCCTGGTTTCGTTTTGTTTTGCAAGGCCCGGAGCTGAACGAAGTGGAGCGAGCGAGCGACCGTAAGGAGCCGTTGCGAGAGAAACCAATCCAGATGGAAACACCTGCCGCGAACCGCGAAAAACACACGCGGGCAGATGAGGCAAAAATGGTGGCTTGGGAGGAAAACGAGGACATGCTCTCTCCTGAGGAAATGGAGGAAGAGGAATGGCAGGAAAACGCAGAAGAGATGCCCTCTCCTGAGGAAAGGATGGAACGGGAAGAGATGAGAATGACGGGTGAGGAATGGGAGAAAAAGGAAAAGAAGCGCATGAAACTCATCGAGAGTGAGCGAAATCCATTCCATCCAGATATTTGGAAGCGTTGCGAGAGTGCACCAATGGATCCAGAATTTGATTACCTCAACAATATGCATAAAATTCTTCCCCAGGGATTTCGGGTGAAAGGTTTAGTTGAAAAAGACAACGACAAAATGCAGTTTCTGGTGGCCAGTGAGCATTTTGATAATTGCGTGGCGATGGGGCCGACTCCCACCTCGTTGGAGGTCAGTTTTCCTTTTCCTGCCCCGCCGCGAGAAATCCTGGAAAGCGATCTCTGGATGCCGATCTTTCCCCTGGATGTTAGGACGTTTGCTGGGGAATGGTATTGGAGAGTTCAGATCGTTCCTAAGTGACCGGAGGGAGCTGAGCGACCGCAGGGAGCGAAGTGAGCTGTGATTTCATTTCCAGTGGAAATGAAATTATTCAAATTTTTTCTCCCATTCAGCTTCAAACTTTTCCAAATCCAACCCCAAATCAATCACAATCCCATCAATCGCTTCCATTGAAAACAAAAATTCAGCTTGATCAAAATTTCCTCCCCGCAAAGCGAAGCGCAAATCACTCAATGTTTTTTCATAGGTGGTGAAAGCGAATTTCGCCATCTTAATTTTGCTTTTCAGATTCTTCATTTCATTCGCGGTTTTCAAAACTAATCCTGCTCCTGAAATCACTCCCAACACGATTGGATTCATTGTTGTTGCCCCAGCAATCGTCCCGATTGCAACCAGGCCGGAAGAGGTTAAATTTATGAGCAGATTCATTTTCTTGAATCGACCATGCGCTCGTTTCAAACACCAAAATCTTTTGTGATAAAATCGATAAAGTTTTTTGATCTCTTCCAGTTCTTCTTCCCGAATTGCGGGGTTGATGTGATTGAAACCAAAGATGTTTTGTTTTCGCGTGGGTTTCACCTTCGCTCGGCTCGGCTCCCTTCGCTCGCTCCCTTCGATCACTTCTCTCGCTCTCATTTTTCTAGATAATTTCAAAAAGAAATGTGATTTGGGCCTGGCCAATATTTAATGTTCGATCATCTATTCTTGCTGTAAATAATTCTCCTTCCTTATAAACAACATTTGAAAAAGAAAATAATTGAATTCTATTATCTCTGCTAACCCTCGTTCCACTTTGTGATTCTTTATCTGGGAGATATAAACTTAGTTGTGGAAAAGAAGATGTTTTCGATAAAATTTGAGAAAACGCTTTAATTAATTTGCATCGAATGGGGATGACTATATCATTGAAAAAATTATCAAAAAGTATATTTATGGCGTCTCCAGATGATTTTCTAAATCTTCCAATCAGCATGAAATTATTCTTCAAATTTGAATTGAGCAATTTGTGGCCATTCAAATCCAAGTCAGTCTCCATAACCATCTTCCCTGCTTCGAAAACAAAAGGGGAATCGAAGACGCTGCTTGCAACATCAGGTTGGGAACCAGCAATGCCATATATGATCAGATTTGCATTTCCTTTTTCAGCGGACTCGGCAGTGCCTCGCCATTTCAAATCCAGGAAAATAAATTCAGGTGGAGTGATCTTCCATTTATGCATATGGATAATGGATCTGGAATACCCCGAAAACTTCTTAGTTGATTGCTGATTGATATTCAGACTGGCGCTCACAACGTTGACGCTCACACCATCCATTGACGCGGGGAAGAATTCAATACAAATCGTAAACTCTCCCTCTGGGAGTTTGAACATATTGAATCCAAGTCTCCCATCGTATTCATTGAAATGATCTTTTGTTATTTTCAAGTCATAAGCCTTCTTGTTGAAATGATGCGGTGAATTTGAAAAATCAGTTATGCCAGTTACTTCCATATCATGTTCAGAGCTGGATTCATCCACATTTTCCATCAGATAGCGGAATGCGTCCTTTGGGTGAGAGGTTGACGTGATATGCGATTCATTGACATATTCTTTAAGTTTCTCTTCTAATTCCATCGTGTGGGCTACCACACCTCCTATCTTGCCGTCCACATAAGATTTTGACGTGGGTTGATGCTTCAGAGTTGGCGCTGCGATATTGTTTATTTGTTGCGAATTCATATCCAAGTTTCCGGTCATTGTCCCACCTTCCAACGAAAGCTTTTTCGCGGATTGGGCATCCACATATCGCATATTTGCGCCCTGATCGGCAACTTCGGGATCTTTCACGTTAAAAATGGTGTGATTTCCCATATCCAAAGCCGTCTCCATTGGAAACGTCTCTTTGCGGCTGAGAAAGATATTTTTGGTGTCATTATAAGAAACCAGGTTGTTATAATGCGCTCCCAAATCATGCCATGTTTGTTGTTTTGAGTTTTTCACGTTGAAAAGCCCTTTCAAATCCAGGTCCTTCGTGACTTCATGAGTTGGTTCAGGAGCATTGGGGTGGAATTTTTTCAATGTGACCATATTCACCGCTGACAAATCCTGGTTTTCATCAGTGTCCAGATTGACGATCAATTTGCGATTCATTTCTATTTCCCCGGGGTTGATGAGTTTTTGTCCCCTGAGATCAAGATCCCCAGTCATATGGGAAGACCCATCCACCTGGAGAGAATCTGCCCGCAATTGCGTTGCAAGTGTGTCAACTTGGTGTTTGGTAATTGCATCCGAATTCCCCGTTCCTTCAGCGATATTGGTTATTTTTTTGTTTTGAAGATCGAAGTCTCCTGCGGGAGTCAGCTTGAAACCAACTCCTGGCAATCCATCTTTTCCATCTTTTCCTCCCTGGAAGTTGCTTGTTTCAGACAGCAATCCATTTGAATAACTCATTTTAAAACCTTTCATCAAAATTTTTGGCAATGAATTTCCTCGGCTTATCCACATACAGGAAAGAGAACGGATCATGCGTTGCTTTACGATAATCTTCTTTGCTGACTTGTGTCTCCCGGCAGAGAAGAGAAACTTCATTGTTGCTGGGGAATTCAAAAATGCAAAAATGTGAGCAATTCAAACGGATATCTTTGGGTGTTTGGAAATAACTTTGTGAAAGATAAATCACGGAACAATTCTTGTGCCTACCCTGAATGAAATAATCAATCAATGGCTTTTGGTTCTTTTCAGAAACAAAATCATCAAAAACAACCAGCTTTTGATTATCCCCTGACAATTCAGAAACTGGGATGATTTCATCCGGGGATGCTTCCACGACGTCATACCCAGCTTCTTTGCTGATTGGGTGAAACGTTTTCAGCAGATGCTGATATTTGGTTTGGTCAAGATTTTTCGCATAGAGGAAGATTTTATCGTAGAAGAGCAGGCGGAAAATCATATCCAGGAGAACATTTGTTTTCCCCGATCCTGAAGGGCCACAGATCAACATTCTGAAAGTTCGATCCGGCATGAACGGGTGAAGTTGTTTGAAATTTGTGATTGGATCCTGACAATCATAATTTGGGATTTTCATTTTATTAATGAACATGACATTCTTCTTCTAAATATGAGACAACTTGTGAGATTCTGAGATTCTGAGATTCTGAGATTCTGAGATTCTGAGATTCTGAGATTCTGAGATTCTGAGATTATGATTCTTAATAAAATGAGTTTATTGAAATGGCAAGAAATTGCTAAAAGCAAATCTGCTTTGGGCCGAAAAATCAACTTTGTTCATGATACCATCACCCAGAAAAAGTTGGGTGAAGAGACAAGCCAAATCGGGTTTGAAAAAATGTTCAAACCCATAACAGCAAAATTAAATGATGTTATTGTATCGAATTTGAAACCCCCTCCAAGACTTAGGAAAAAGAAAGTCATTGAAGAAAAACCAGGCGTTGATTATTATCCAGACGTAGATCCATTTGAAGAAATGGATGTTGAAGGTTTATTTGATGCTGATGAGGCGGCTGTTGCACCGCAAGCAGCTAAGCAACTTCCAGAAAGACCGCCAACATATGAAGAAGTACTGGAAGAGTTAGAAGGTGAATCACCTATATATGAAGAGGGCGTTCCTGATTATGCTATAGAAGAAGAAGAGGAAGAAGCGGAAGCGGGAGACGAGGAAGACGCTCAAGAAGACGCAGTTAATAACATGCTAGATAACATGGGTTTACCAAATTATGACACAACGGAGAAAGTCTTAGCTCAGTCAAATGTTTCGGTAGAAAAGAAAAAAAATTTCATTGAAAACAGAATTATCAAGCCGGCTTTAAAAAAAAGAGACCAACTGAACAGCCGCATCAGCTATCAGAATAAAAAATTCAAAAACGGTGAAATAACGGCAGATGCATTGGCTGTGGCAGTGAAGCCAATAAAGGCTAACAGAAAAGTATTGAATGACTACATGAAATATTATAGAGGGAAACTTAAGTCATCTAAAGGATCGGGTGTCAGCAGAAGGGGTGGATCCATCCGTTTTTTCTCCAATCCCGCAGATCTCCTCCAGAAACTTGAGGTCATCGTTGGCTCCATTCTTGCTGGGAATACGAATTCGGACATCAGAAACACTGGAGTTGGCATTCTCGATCTTCTCCTGAAAGAAAACGTCATCAATCGTTCCCAGCATGAGATGCTTTTCAGAAAGTATTTCAAACTCTAAAATGGAAATCGAAAGAGAAATTGTCCTGTCATCCTTTTCCGTCAAGACTGGGGGAAACAAACCAGAAAATTTCACAACAAAATTCAATCGGCCCATTATTTTGGATCCAAATTCCCAATATGTTGTTGGGTTGAACAGAATTATCAATATGAGTTTTACGTGGTATAACATCAATGCGGCATTGAAAAATCAGCTGATTAGATTCAGCTCTGACGGTGGGAAAACATTTTCCGATATCACCTTTCCCGCTGGGGTTTGGGATTATTACACTTTGAATGCGGCAATTCGAAACGCAACAGGCCCCCTCGCAGGAAAGAATGAAAAATTCCCAATCAATCTTGTTTTCTCTCCCACAACTTTCAGAACGACAATCACGCTGGAAGAAAACTGGCAACTTGATCTCGAGAAATCCAACTTTGGCGATCTCATTGGTTTCGATAAAAAGATTCTGAAAGACAAAGTCAACATTGGCCCCAGAGTTCCAAACCTCAGCCAAGATACTGATATGTTGAACGTTCATTGCGATCTCACAAGTGATTCGCTTGTGGATGGGGAAGAGAGCGATATCATCTTCTCCTTTTCAACATCTGTTCTGCAGGCCTCCTATAGTTTCACTCTTGAACCCATGAGAGTGATGTTCAGCCCTGTGAATAAAAACAGAATAAGCTCCATTCGGATTTATATCACCGATGGGAAAAGGCGGATTGTTGATTTGAATGGAGCTGATACAGCATTCTCGCTTATCTTGAAAAAACAAATAAAATGAAAAGTTATGAATTCTCTCGTTTTTTCCACCCCCAGCTGGGACGGTTTGTCTTCCGGCATAAAGGAACAGGTGTCATTGTAGATAATATTTTCAAACCAATGAGGAAGGTCGCATCAGTCGTCTTCAATAAATTCGCGAAACCCATTGCGAAAAAAGCCTTGGAATCAGGAATTTCTCACGCTGGGGATAAACTCGGCAAAAAAGCAGTTGAAAAATCTGGTGATTTGATCATGAAAAAACTGGGAAATATGAGAAGGAAACCCTCCTCCAAAAAAGCTGCTGCTGCTCCTCCTCGACCGCAGGGAGAAAGTTCTGATGCTATATTGAACAGGTTGATCTCTGGGCAAGGCATCCGAAAAAAGAAATAAAATAATATAAAATGGCTTTTCGATCGAGTGAATATCTTCAAAGAAATGAATTGGTGCGCTTCCAGCTGGATGATGTAATCAGAGCTCCAGCTAATGGACAACCTCAAACAAAGCATGGTTATAAATTCACAATAAATGACAGATCAGCATTCTATGATTGGTATAATGCGTATTTCGAGGTGCAGTTTCAACTCCAGAAAATAGCAGACGGCGCTGGGTATGCAGCAGCTGACAGAATCACAGTAATCAATGGCGCTCATTCCCTGATTAATCACCTGAAGATTAGTTCTGCTGGAAAGATTGTTTATGAGACTGATAATCTGCATAACGTTACTTTTATTAAAAATTTGCTAGAATACTCCGATGACTTCAGCAGATCAGTCGCCAAGAACAGTTTCTGGTATTTGGATACTGATGCAACAACCGCTAATACGAATGCAGGATTTGAAGCTCGCAGGATACAATCTCAAGCAGTGCAAAACAATGGAAACGGTGGTGCAAAGAACATTAACGTCATCATTCCCCTGAATCGCTTTTCCTTTTTCGAAGAGTTGGAGGATAAGATGCTTGTGCCCATGCAGCTGCAATTTGAGATTAAGCTTCAACAGGATAATGAATTAATTCATATGGCTAATGGCACTGATGCTGGAAGAGTTGTCGTGAATAGGTTTTTGCTTTGGGTCCCCAGATTGACACCCAAAGATTCTCTTTATGACAAATTTGTCAGTTCATTCCTGAAAGAAACACAATGGAAATATCTGAGGGAGATGTATTCCGAATCAGCTCCTACGCAGTCATCAGGATTCTTCCAGATATCCGCATCCATTGACAATGTTAAGCATATTTTTGTTTATCTTAAAAGAACCAATGATGACGCTAAAGAAGAAGATAGCCCTTATCTCATGAACACTTTCAGGCTGAATGCGGACAATGAAAACTCATCCTTGTCGAACTGCCGGCTGGAATATGGAAACGGAGTTTTCTACCCGGAAACAGAGTATGACAGTGAAAGCAAAGTGAGGATTTTCCAGGATGTCATGAGTTATGCAATGAGGAAAAATGACTTCAACACAGGGACACAGTTGAATCTGGCCAATTTCAAATCTCTTTTCCCGTTGATCTATTTCGATCTGACTTATCAAACTGAAAAACCAACAAGAGATCCCAAGCAGTTGATATTCAGGTATCGATTGAACACAGATGCAGCTGCAAACTTCAATGTACATGCCATTGTTCTCTATGAAGACATGGTGAAAATCGATAAGATTGGAAATGAGCTGGTGATCGTGTGATCTGTGAAGCGAAAAAAAAAAAAAACATATCTTGTCATTTAAAATGACAACATATCACCCATATAAAGTAAATCTGTCGGAAGGGCAAAAAAGCAAGCTGGGAAAAGCATTCCGAACAAACAATCCTGTCACCCTGAGATTGGGTAGCAAACAAACAAGCGGAAATGATGAACTGATGCTCACGGCAAATCAAATAAAACGGATTGGAAAAGCCGCATCTCAGGGAAAGGGAGTTGAAATCAAGATATCAAAAACGCAAATCCGAAAAGTGATGAAGCAAGGCGGAAGTCTTTTCTCTGCTATTGTTCCCCTAGCTCGTTCCCTGGCACCCACCCTGGCAAAGACACTTGGACTGTCAGCATTGGCTGGTTTGGCGAGTGAAGGAGCGAGTCAAGTTGTGAAAAAAATAAGCGGGAAGGGAGGCGGACAAACGGGCGGATTTCTCATTCCCCAATCCAAAATTCAGAAACTGATTGACAATAAACATCTGTTGACAAATAAACAGAAACAGGATATTTTGTCTGCCCTGAATTCAGGAGGACAGTTGGTGATGAAACCATCCGCAAAACAATCTGGTGGGGCATTGGGAACAATTCTGGCTTCCATTGGAATTCCACTGGCACTTGACATGGTAAAAAACATGTTTGGAAAAGGAGCGCCAAGAGTTGGTCGCCCCAAAGGAAAGGGAGCGCAGCGACCGCGACTGAAAGGAGAAGGTGCACCAAGATTGGGGGCGCATCCGTTTCAACCTCCCCCATTCATCGGAACCTGGGGACGAAAAATTGGGATGGGAAAAAAATCCAAAAAAGGAACGGGACTTCTGCTGGGGGAAAAAAGTCCATTCAACAACATCCCAATTCTCGGGGCAATATTGTGAGCAAAGCGAAACCCAAATTCGTGAACAAACCCCTGAGCAACCTTGATCTTCTCCAGTGGATTGATTTTCTGAAAATTCCCAATTTCAAAGGGATTTTCGCCAGGAATGAAGCCATGCCCCGAGAACACAGCCCCTGCATCATCAATCTTGATTCACTTGAAAATGCTGGAACTCACTGGGTGTGCTGTGCCCCCGGACAGAAATTCACGTGGTATTTCGACTCTTTTGGGATGGGATTTCCCCAGGAATTCAAAAGTTCCAAACCGGTGATTTGGAACAGCAGTCAGTATCAAAACATCAACAGTGTCCTTTGCGGGTATTATTGCCTCTTCTTCCTCCATCAATGGTCGCAGGGAAAAGATTTCTATGATATTCTCAAACCTTTCAGTCTGACTGACTCGGGGGAGAATGAAAGATTCATAAAAGAATATTTCGATTGAAAATGAAGTCATATTGCGTGAAAGAGAAAAAACAAACTGAATGCGTGCAACCATCTGGATATATGACTGCGAAAAATGGCAGAAAAATGTGGTTTTGCCATTGCGCTTCCTGCGGAATCAAGAAAACAAGATTTGTGAAATCGGGAAACTGAGTCGGCCCTCACAAGGTGGGGGCTTTGGTGAACTTGCGCTGACTGGCGTGGCTCATGCGCTGCCTTGGTTGGGAAAAAAGACAGTTGAAATGGGTCGTTATGGAGCTAGTGAATTGTTGCGAAACAAAAACGCTCAAAAGAAAGCATTGGATTTTGCCCTGGACAAGATGAAACCATTTCTTGCCAAAACCTCTTCCGATATGCTCAATCAACTGAGTACGGCGATTAGACCAAACAGAAAATATAAAACAGATCGAGCAGATTTGGATGGCAGCGGGTTGGATGTTCATTCCCTGATTGGGAAGCTGCCAAGACCAAAGAAAGGTTTCACTTTGCCTGGACATAACTTCACCGGACCCTGGAACCCATTGGAGAAGCAAGTCAGATTTGATGAAAAGGGAAAAATTCTCGAAATCTGGCAGCAGCCCACAGGAAAAACAGATGCAGTTGCTATGCAGCACGATGTTGATTATTCAGTCTGCGCAAAGAAAGCGGATCCACGCAAATGCAAGAACGAAGCAGACAGGAAAATGGTTGCCGCTTTGGATGCCATTCCCTGGAAAGAAAGACAGTGGGGTCATGCTTTGGCGCGAAACACAATTCAAGCAAAACAGAAACTTGGCCTCGGCGCTCCAAAAAACGGGAAAAGATTTTGAGTGAAGGCTGGGCTCAAAATCTGGCAAATGAACTTCACCGGCCAATCAGGCGGCGCTTTCCAAAGAGGCGAGTCATAGCATATGGGATTGACAACATCTGGGCGGCTGATCTAGTCGAGATGGGGAAATTTTCGAGGTGGAATAAAGGGATCAGATACCTGCTGATGGTGATCGATGTTTTCTCAAAATTCGGTTGGATTCGTCCCCTGAAAGACAAACGAGGTCAAACAGTGGCTGATGCTTTCCGAGATATATTCAAGGGGCGAAAACCGAAAATGCTCTGGACTGACAAGGGGAGTGAATTTTTCAACGCAACAATGAAAAATCTGCTTGATAAGAATGGGGTAAAATTGTATACAACGGAAAATGAAGAAAAGTCATCTGTTGTTGAGCGCTGGAACAGGTCTTTTAAGGAGAAACTCTTTAAAATGTTTAGCGTGAACAACAATACAATATACTGGGACAAACTTGGTAAATTACTGGATGAATATAATCATCGTTTTCATTCGAGCATTCGGATGAGTCCCGCAGAGGCGAGCAAACAGGAAAATGAGAAAAAGGTTTTCGCTAATCTTTTCGGAGATTTAATTTATGCTAAACACAACCCGGCAAAATTCAAAGTCGGCGACAGGGTGAGAATTTCAAAGTTTAAACGAAAGATATTTGACAAAGGTTACACGTCGAATTGGACAGAGGAGATATTTGTGATTGACGAAATAAAGAACACAAACCCTCCGACGTATAAATTAGTTGATCTGTTGGGAGAAAACATCACTGGATCATTTTACGAGGCGGAACTTCAAAAGACAACGCAAGATGTGTTTCGAATTGAAAAAGTTATTCGCCGCGATTACAAGAATAAGAAAGCCTTGGTTAAATGGAAAGGATATCCCAATAAATTCAATTCTTGGATTCCGCTGAGTGATGTGGAAAAGCTTGGCTAAAAAAGTCAATCATTGAAATATTATGTTTTCCTATAAAATAATGAATGTTGAACACCGATTTAATGGGAAGGAAGACATTTTTCTAATTAATGTCGGTCTTCGCCAGTTTTGTGATACTCATCACTGGGATGAAGGCCAACTTTATGAGAATTATGAAAAATCGAAAGAGATTGAAAGAGCAACGATAAATTATTTCAACTCACTTCTCCAAAGACGACCAGTGACATCTTATTTGGAAGAAATTAAAACAACATGTGATAATCTTCTCACAATCAAAAAATATAAACAAGCATGTGAAGATGTAATGAAGTTCAAAACTTATCTCAAAAAAATAGGTGAGATAACGTTCTGCTGAAAAATCTGCTGGGGAAAAAAAAATATTCCGCTGAAAAATTCTCTCTCCCCTGAAAAACCGTCTAACATATTATATTGGAAAAGTTTCCCACGCGTGGGAAACTTTTTCTCTCATCTTTTATGGCCGCTGTCATGATTAAAAATAACATATACGCAATGGAACAAAAATAGTTATTCTGAGAAAATTTATGCGTCTTTCCGAGAATGTCACCTGTCGGCAGAATATAAATGATTGTCATTTATATTCACGATTTCAAAACACCAGCCAATTTGTGATTTTGTTGATAGTGGATTTCGGCGTAAGCCAATTTCTGATTGGTTTGGAGTGACAGGTTATTCTGAGAAAATTTATTCGTCTTTCCGAGAATGCCGCCTGTCGCCAGAATATGAATGTTTGTCATTCATATTCATACAATTGATTCCCCGAAAAACTGGCTAATTTCCCTCAACCAATCAAATGGTGGACGATGTAAAATCCACTTGCCATTGTTCTCTTTTGTTAACGCATTAGCCACAAAATTGATTCCCCGAAAAACCCGATTTTGATTGGCCGCCATATGTCAATAACCGAGCAGCTGGGCAATGTCAGAATATGAATGTTTTACATTAATATTCACAGTCTGTTATTTCAAAACACCGCTTAGCATCGCTTTCGTTTCGCGCCGGGACTCGCTTCGCTCGTTTCGCTTGACCCGTTTTGCTTCGCTTGGCTTTCGTTCATTTCCCGGTGGATTTCCCAGAGAAGACCGCTTTGCTTTTGGAGTTCCTTTTTGAGAATCTTGTGTTCCTCCTGGAGATTGACGAATGATTCAAAGAGAAGTTCAATTGAGTCTTCGATTTCGTCGCTTCGCTCAGCTTCCGCCATCTCCGAGTCAGACACAATAAATTCCTCGTCTGAAGTGGTGGGAGTTTCATCGTCGCTTCTTGTTTCTTCCTCTGAGCATGTTTCACAATTTTCATGGTCACTGGCACTGAGGCTCCCTTCGCTCGCACTGAGGCTCCCTTCGCTCGCACTGAGGCTCCCTTCGCTCGCTTCGCTTCGCTCGGCTTCATTGGAAATTTTTTTTTCAAGATCCATTTTCTTTCCAATCACATTTTTTGAAGATTGTTTGGATTATTTTTTCTTGTTCCGCCCGTCTGGATGGAAGTTTGAGCAGTTTGAAATCATCTTCATTGGGATTGAAACCGTTCTTCTGCAACAGGGCGAAAAGAACTTGGTGGCAATTGAGAAACTTTTTCCTGTTGAGATGAAGATCGTCATATGCTAGGGAAAAATATTTGAAATCGTCGATGAGGAACTTCTCCAGATGTTCATAATCATTTCCGTCGTGACCTGTTATGTGATTAAAAATTGCATGATCGTTGCCACTGACTTTTTTCCATTTAGAAGCTTTGACGAAATCCCTGACTTTTTTTCTTGTGATTTCGTCACGGGGAATTTGGGAGAGAATTTGTTCTTGATAAAATTCGAGATCTTTGAGTGGAATTTGATTTTTCCCCTGATTTTTTCGGATGATATCTTTGAAATGTTCCAGTCGGGGATTTTTGGGAGTATGGCATGTTGTGTGGGTTTCCTGAACGAGTTCAGGAATGAAATCGATTTCTTCTTCTTCGGAATCAGACATTTTCTTGCCGGAGAGAGATTTTTCCCCCTTTGGGAAAAAATTCCACCCAGATTTTCCCAGAGTGGAATTTTTTTTTTTTTTTGCCATCGCCGGCGACAGAATTTTCCTGAAGTCATCCAGAGTGAAATTTTCTCACCAAAATGGTATGTTTTTTTTGTGGTCAATATGAGGGGAAAAAAAATAGTAGATATAGAAGAAGGGTTCTGGCACACTTTCAAAATCGTAACAAGTTAACACAAAACAGAAATTGACGTCAGTTGACGTTCAATTTAGCAATACATGAGATGATTGATTTTCTGCTCGTTCGCGAACAGAAAACAAAAACAAGTCAATTAACATGTGTTATGTTAAATTTAACAAAATGAGGAGGAATTTGATTTTTAATATTTTCTGTTCGCGAACGAACAGAAAATTGGGGAACGACAATCATTTTTTGTTGTTGTTGAATTTAACATAAAATAAAATAAAATTCTGTTTTGTGTTAATTTGCTACGATTTTGAAAGTGTGCCAGAACCCTTCTTCTATATCTACTCCGACACAGAGCAATTATAATCATGGCAATTTCAGGGGGCAAACAACTCGATTTTTTAGGACAGTGTGGTCACTCGTCATGGTACACATGCTTCAAGATCTGACTAAACTGCTGTCACTCACAGAATGTACCAGAGCTAAGATCTCACAAATTCAAACCCAAAAACAGCCAACACAGTGCAATTATAATCATGGTAATTTCAAGGTCAAACAACACAGTGCAATTATAATCATAGCAATTTCAGGGGGCAAACAACTCTCAATTTTTTAGGACAATGTGGTCACTCGTCATGGTACACATGCTTCAAGATCTGACTAAACTGCCGTCACTCACAGAATGTACCAGAGCTAAGATCTCACAAATTCAAACCCAAAAACAGCCAACACAGTGCAATTATAATCATGGTAATTTCAAGGCCAAACAACACAGCGCAATTATAATCATGGCAATTTCAGGGGGCAAACAACTCTCAATTTTTTAGGACAATGTGGTCACTCGTCATGGTACACATGCTTCAAGATCTGACTAAACTGCCGTCACTCACAGAATGTACCAGAGCTAAGATCTCACAAATTCAAACCCAAAAACAGCCAACACAGTGCAATTATAATCATGGTAATTTCAAGGCCAAACAACACAGCGCAATTATAATCATGGCAATTTCAGGGGGCAAACAACTCTCAATTTTTTAGGACAATGTGGTCACTCGTCATGGTACACATGCTTCAAGATTTGACTAAACTGCCGTCACTCACAGAATGTACCAGAGCTAAGACCTCACAAATTCAAACCCAAAAACAGCCAACACAGTGTAATTATAATCATGGTAATTTCAAGGCCAAACAACACAGTGCAATTATAATCATGGCAATTTCAGGGGGGCAAACAACTCTCAATTTTTTAGGACAATGTGGTCACTCGTCATGGTACACATGCTTCAAGATCTGACTAAACTGCCGTCACTCACAGAATGTACCAGTGCTAAGATCTCACAAAATCAAACCCAAAAACAGCCAACACAGTGCAATTATAATCATGGTAATTTCAAGGCCAAACAACTCTTAACGTTTTAGGACAATTGTGATCACTCGTCATGGTGCACATGCTTCAAGATTCGACAAAACTGCCATCACTCACATAATGTACCATGTATAGTCTTTCAGTATGGTGCGCATGCTTCAAGATCTGACAAAATTATAACTGCCATTACTCACAGAATGTACCAGACCTACATGTAAGATCTTACAAAATCAAACCTAAAAACAGCCGACACAGTGCAATTATAATCATGGCAATTTCAAGGTCAAACAACTGTTAATCTTTTAGGACAATTGTGATCACTCGTCATGGTGCACATGCTTCAAGATTCGACAAAACTGCCATCACTCACATAATGTACCAGAATTAAGATATCACAAAATCAAACACTTATTAAAACAGTTGACACAGCTCAATCATGGCAATTTCAAGACAAAATCAAAATCACTTGGAACAATATGTGTTCTTCTAGCAAGACTTTTGTCACTTTCAGACTCTACCAGAACTAAGACCTCACAAAATCAAACCCAAAAACAGCTGACACAGTGCAATTATAATCATGGCAATTTCAAGGCCAAACAACTCTCAATTTTTTAGAACAATTATGGTCACTCCATCCATGATGGCTTTATTGACAATTTTGTTAGATGGATCAGAGAAGCTACAATGTGTAGAAAATAATAATCATTACAATCTTGAAGGACTGGAGTTGAATCATTTTACTCTTTGGTCACTCAATGGAATTATCGTCCTATACTTGACAGTTGACTCCATTTTAAGAGAAGATTATTTTGGTTTAAAACTGTCTGAAATGTTTGGGTTTGAATTTTTCTTTAGTTTAAAAATTTTCAAAGCAAAAAAGAATGGTGAACCACATACATATACAATTAAATTAAATAACACTTGTTATTTGAAAACTATATCAGCAAGAAGGCTTACCGACAACACTTTTGGCAATCGCTTGCTTTTTCGTGGTCTTTCCCGCTCTTTTTCGGCCGCTTCTTTTTCTAGCCGTTCGGCCGTATTATACGTCTGCCTTTCTAAATAGCACTGGAAAAATTGCCAAGTTTCCATCCATGAATTTTTTATGGACTTTTCATGGTTTTTCCATGGTTATCCATAAAATACCACATGTGGAAAAAGTACCCTTTTTCCACACTTGGTTATTGGATGAATACACACGTGGTTATTGAGTTTTCCAAACATGGAATTTTTCTACAGAACACATCAATGTGAAACATGGAAATTTAAATTTCCAAGAATGGAAACCTTGACTTCCATGATAAGTTACCCCACTGTGGACATTTGAAATTCCATGGCAGGTTTTTGTACCAATCCACACATGGTTAAGTTTACCCACACTTGGGAATTGTCTTTTGATCAGAACCATGGAAATTAGAATTCCCAACAGTGGAAATCTGGATTTCCAACATAATGTACCTCATTGTGGACATTTGAATTTCCAAGGAAGGTTTTTATGCATGAATCCATAGATGGTTTTGAATTCTTTCATGCTTGGAATTCTTTTATGGAAATCTGAGTTTCCAAGAAAGGAAATACTAATTTCCATTATAAACAGGAAAATTAACTTTAATGGGTTTTTGAACTGTTCTGGTTTGGAAAATGGCACTGTATTCATGCTACAGTGGACAATCAAACCTCCAAAAAGGTAGGCATTTTATACCAGTATGTTTATAAGAACAACTTTAAGAGCAACTTAGCATATATTCTACTTTTAAATAAAGAGGCCTTCAAAAAATCAGTTTTAAATTATATTATCAATTTCAAACCATCGGACCAAGTATTACAGGCTTACATGTAAGTCATTCAGTAAATACAAACACAACATGGACAATTCCAAAGTTCCAACAAAAAAACAAAATGAAAGTCAACTTGGACAATGTAGAGTTCCAGAAGTGAGCACCATGAATAGAGGTAATGACTGTCTGAACCCAGATGAAATCCTTGACATAAATAAATGTTACAGTTCAAGTTTTTTTCACAGTTTTCAGTTGGTCTCTCCTCAGGTTTGCTTTGACAGCTTCTTCATCAAATTAAAACACAACATGGACATTCCAAAGTTCCAACATAGAAAACAAAATGATAAAGTCAACTTGGACATTTCAGAGTTCCAGAATTCGAAGTGAGCACCATGAAAGTACAAGTAATGATTGTCTGAACCCAGATGAGATCTTTGACATCAATAAATGTTACAGTTCAAGTTTTTTTCACAGTTTTCAGTTGGTCTCTCCTCAGGTTTACTTGGACAGCTCCTTCATCAACTTCTATATATCCAGTAAATTAAAACACAACATGGACATTCCAAAGTTCCAACATATAAAGCAAAATGATAAAGTCAATTTGGACATTTTAGAGTTCCAGAATTCGAAGTGAGCACCATGAAAGTTCTGTCTGAACCCAGATGAGATCTTTGACATCAATAAATTTTACAGTTCAAGTTTTTTCGCAATTTTCAGTTGGTCTCTCCTCAGGTTTGCTGGGTCAGCTTCCTTGTGAACTTCTATGTATCCAGGTTGGAAGAGCACTGGCAATTGCCCTGATGAAAGTATTTTTATCCTTTCCTCATAAATGACCCAGTCCAAAAGTTTCTTGAGTTTCTCCAAATCTTTCACCCTCTGTATCATACTAATTTAAAGTTTGTCCAGTGCCACCATAACAATACAGTCACAAGATACCTGTGTCAGTTCTGCAAGGAAACAAAAAGAAAAGAAAATCAGATGTACTGCGAGCTTGGGTTACCTGTGATCCTATTACCTTCATTTCATAGCAAGAGTACCCCTCCCTCCCTGTACACAAGCACTGAAGGATTTCCAATCTTAGTAAAATATGTGTGGCAAATCAAACTTAATTTCAAGGCAAACAGTCTGCAATAAGAACAAATACCTGTATGCAACAGCCTTGTCATGATCATAAGCAAGAACAAAGATTTTAAACATATCCATGAAAACACTCACCTGGGTTGAAATAGGTGACATATTCCTTTCTTTTTTGTCATATATTGAGGGGGTGGAGATCCATTGTTGCTGCTTGAGTCATCTGCACTCACTGTAGCTGATTCTCCAGGACTTTCACGAAGGTTTTCCCCTTTCTCGGATCGTCTTTTTTCACGCATATGTGTTAGTACCATGTCCTTTTTGGCATTACGTCCCAGGCCGTACTTTTTGTATGTAAAACGCTCATCACCTGCAAAACGATCAACAAACGCCACTAACTTTCCTACAGCTGTGGAATTCTTTGCAAACCAGGGGGTTTCTTTGTCTTCAGGCCACTCTTTACACACCTCACTGATTACTAGCTTCTTCCGGAGAATGCATGGAGAACATTCAATTTTAAAATTCTTGTGAAAAAAACACTGCTGCTCCACAAATATCGTCAATAAAATACCTGTGAACAACATATTAAGCATTAATTACTATAATTTCCCTGCAAGCATGTTATGGTTCAAATTTTTCTTTTGTTTCAAAATTTTCAAACCAGTTTAATTTTTGTTTTCCTTTGTCCCAGATTCATTAACATAATCTCAAACAAAGGAAAACAAAAATTAAAACAAAGAAAAATTTGAACCACAACATACATATTTATGGTGAACCGTAACCATCATTTTATACTTACTTTGTGTTATATCTGCCCTTATCTTAAATTGGAAGCGCTTCTGGTATTAAAGTTAGTAGATAGGAAATGCGGGTTTCAGCTCACAGCAGAAATACGCCCAAAAATTTACCCACCAATTCAACACATTCTCGGTTTCAGCTCACGTAACATCAATCACCCCAAAAAACCCCACACGTTTCACTTCTAATTTTTTCCCATGATTTCTCACACAACTTCACTTCTTCTTCTTTCCACACAACTTCCATCCCCTCAATTCTCCACAAACATTTCAAAGTTCCACTTCCACTGTTCTCCTACAATTCCCCACAATTCTACCAATTGCAACATGTTTCACCCATTGCAACATGTTTTTCATCAATTCCAACACATTCGAATTATGGGGCCTCGGATCCCACCAGAACCGGTGATTATTATCTACTATAAGGGTGAAAAAATTTATTTCTCAAGGAAAGAAAATGTCTGATTCCGAAGAAGAAGAAATTGATTTCACTCCTGAAATTATTCGAGAAACCCTCACAACATGCCATTCTCACAAAAATCCCAGGCTGGAACATTTCAAAAATATCATCCGAAAAAATCAGGGGAAAAATCAAATTCCACTCAAAGATCTCGAATTTTATCAAGAACAAATTCTCTCCCAAATTCCCCGTGACGAAATTACAAGAAAAAAAGTCAGGGAGTTTGTCAAAGCTTCCAAATGGAAAAAAGTCAATGGCAACGATCACTCAATTTTTAATCACATAACAGGCCACGACGGGAATGAATACGAGCACCTGGAGAAGTTCCTCATTGATGACTTTAAATATTTTTCACTGGCATATGATGACCTTCATCTCAACAGAAAAAAGTTTCTCAATTGCCACCAAGTTCTTTTCGCCCTGTTGAAGAAGAACGGTTTCAGCCCCAATGAAGATGATTTCAAACTGCTCAAACACCCATCAAGCCGGGTAGAACAAGAAAAAATAATCCAAACAATCTTCAAAAAATGTGATTGGAAAGAAAATGGATCTTGAAAAAGTATTTTTCAATGAAGCCGAGCGAAGTGAAGCGAGCGAAGCGAGCCTTAGTGCGAGTGACCATGACGATTGTTTCACATGCTCAGAGGAAGAAACAAGAAGCGTGGATGAAACTCCCACCACTTCAGACGAGGAATTCATTGCCTCTGATTCGGAGATGGCGGAAGCTGAGCGAAGCGACGAAATCGAAGACTCAATTGAACTTCTCTTTGAATCATTCGTCAATCTCCAGGAGGAACACAAGATTCTCAAAAAGGAACTCCAAAAGCAAAGCGGTCTTCTCTGGGAAATCCACCGGGAAATGAACGAAAGCCAAGCGAAGCAAAACGGGTCAAGCGAAGCGAAACGAAAGCGATGCTAAGCGGTGTTTTGAAATAACAGACTGTGAATATTAATGTCAAACATTCATATTCAAATAACCGCTTATTACCACCCACAACAAGTCATTCATTTTATTTAACTTCATTTTTTTATTTACAATGACGACATAAAAAGTGCCACGCTGTGGCACTAATAAATAATTCACAAAAAGTGCCACGCTGTGGCACTAATCAATATTCACAAAAAGTGCCACGCTGTGGCACTAATAAATAATTCACAAAAAGTGCCACGCTGTGGCACTAATCAATATTCACAAAAAGTGCCACGCTGTGGCACTAATCAATATTCACAAAAAGTGCCACGCTGTGGCACTAATCAATATTCACAAAAAGTGCCACAGCGTGGCACTAATCAATATTCACAAAAAGTGCCACAGCGTGGCACTAATCAATATTCACAAAAAGTGCCACAGCGTGGCACTAATCAATATTCACAAAAAGTGCCACAGCGTGGCACTAACAAAACGTGTCACCAATAGCGTCTTTATCTTCTCTTTTTTGTCTTCCGTTGGCTTGCCTTCTGTCTCACCAGTAAACTTTTCCTTTATCTCGTCAAAGCATTTTTGTAAGTAAGGTTGAATATCTGGATGTTTTGTGCCAAGTTCGCGAAAAGATTGGTTTACGTCTTTTAACATCTGCTCACTGTTCATGTTTGTTTTCTACTAAAGTTGCTCGCGCAGTGTTTGCGTTTATATAGTGTGAATTGCATCATCTCATTACATCATCTTTATTTTAACTCAAACTTCCTGTGTTTTTTTTAACTCAAACTTCCTGTGTTTTTTTAACTCAAACTTCCTGTGTTTTTTTAACTCAAACTTCCTGTGTTCCAGTGTTCACATGTGATCATAATGTCTCAGAGATTTTGAACATCACTCAGCAGAACGTTGACTTACTTATTTTTTTGAGATAACTTTTGAAACGCATCGCATCTTCACATGCTTGTTTATATTTTTTGATTGTGAGAAGATTATCGCATGTTGTTTTGATTTCTTCCAAATAAGATGTCACTGGTCGTCTTTGGAGAATTGAGTTGAAATAATTCATCACTGCTGTTTCAATTTCTTTCGTTTTTTCATAATCCTCAGAAAGTTGGTCTTCATCCCAGCAATGAATCAGATAAGGCTTGCCAAGACCGACAGTTCTTAGAAACTCGTGTTCATTCCCATTAAATTGGTTTGCAACATTCATTATTTTATAGGAAAACATAATATTTTCAATGATTGACTTTTTTAGCCAAGCTTTTCCACATCACTCAGCGGAATCCAAGAATTGAATTTATCGGGATATCCTTTCCATTTAACCAAGGCTTTCTTATTCTTGTAATCGCGGCGAATAACTTTTTCAATTCGAAACACATCTTGCGTTGTCTTTTGAAGTTCCGCCTCGTAAAATGATCCAGTGATGTTTTCTCCCAACAGATCAACTAATTTATACGTTACAGGGTTTGTGTTCTTTATTTCGTCAATCACAAATATCTCTGTCCAATTCGACGTGTAACCTTTGTCAAATATCTTTCGTTTAAACTTTGAAATTCTCACCCTGTCGCCGACTTTGAATTTTGCCGGGTTGTGTTTAGCATAAATTAAATCTCCGAAAAGATTAGCGAAAACCTTTTTCTCATTTTCCTGTTTGCTCGCCTCTGCGGGACTCATCCGAATGCTCGAATGAAAACGATGATTATATTCATCCAGTAATTTGCCAAGTTTGTCCCAGTATATTGTATTGTTGTTCACGCTAAACATTTTAAAGAGTTTCTCCTTAAAAGACCTGTTCCAGCGCTCAACAACAGATGACTTTTCTTCATTTTCCGTTGTATACAATTTTACCCCATTCTTATCAAGCAGATTTTTCATTGTTGCGTTGAAAAATTCACTCCCCTTGTCAGTCCAGAGCATTTTCGGTTTTCGCCCCTTGAATATATCTCGGAAAGCATCAGCCACTGTTTGACCTCGTTTGTCTTTCAGGGGACAAATCCAACCGAATTTTGAGAAAACATCGATCACCATCAGCAGGTATCTGATCCCTTTATTCCACCTCGAAAATTTCCCCATCTCGACTAGATCAGCCGCCCAGATGTTGTCAATCCCATATGCTATGACTCGCCTCTTTGGAAAGCGCCGCCTGATTGGCCGGTGAAGTTCATTTGCCAGATTTTGAGCCCACTGGCCTTCACTCAAAATCTTTTCCCGTTTTTTGAAGCGCCGAGCCCAAGTTTCTGTTTTGCTTGAATTGTGTTTCGCGCCAAAGCATGACCCCACTGTCTTTCTTTCCAGGGAATGGCATCCAAAGCGGCAACCATTTTCCTGTCTGCTTCGTTCTTGCATTTACGCGGATCCGCTTTCTTCGCGCAGACTGAATAATCAACATCGTGTTGCATAGCAACTGCATCTGTTTTTCCTGTGGGCTGCTGCCAGATTTCGAGAATCTTTCCCTTTTCATCAAATCTAACTTGTTTTTCGAGTGGGTTCCAGGGCCCGGTGAAGTTATGCCCTGGGAGGGTGAAACCTTTCTTTGGTCTTGGCAGCTTCCCAATCAGGGAATGAACATCTAAAGCACCCCCATCCAAATCTGCTCGATCTGTTTTATATTTTCTGTTTGGTCGGATCGCCGTGGACAGCTCATTCATCATATCAGCAGAGGTTTTGGCAAGAAATGGTTTCATCTTGTCCAACGCAAAATCCAATGCTTTCTTTTGAGTGTTTTTATTTCGCAATAATTCACTGGCTCCATAACGACCCATTTCAACTGTCTTTTTTCCCAACCAAGGCAGCGCATGCGCAACGCCAGTCAGCGCAAGTTCACCAATGCCCCCACCTTGTGAGGGCAGATTCAGTTTCCCGAATTTTTCACAAATCTTGTTTTTTTGATTCCGCAGGAAGCGCAATGGCAAAACCACATTTTCCTCCCATTTTTTGCAGTCATGTATCCAGACGGTTCCACGCATCCCGTCCTGCGTTTCTCCTTCACACAATATGATTCCATTTTCAATCGAAATATTCTTTTATGAATTTCTCATTCTTTCCTGGGTCACTCAATGAAAAAACCTTCAACGTGTCATAGAAGGATTTTCGTCGAATCTCATTCAAGAAATATAAGCAATAATATCCACATCGGACAGATTCCAAAGCTTGAATTGGATGCCCATAATTGTAAATTATTTCTTTCCCAATTTTATCTGCATATTTTACCAATTCAATTGGAGGTGATATTGAGAATGAATCAAAGTAATAGACAATATGTGTCTTGATGAATGTGGCAACCCAGTGCGTTCCATTCCCAATAGAATCATCTAGATTAATTATGCAGGAACCAGTTTTATGTAAATGATCTTTTGAATCTCTTGAAAAGATTCCTTTGAAATTGGGAATTTTAAGAAACCTCACCCACTCAAGAATATCAAAGTTTGAAATCGGAATATCTTTCCAAGCTGGCCTCAAAGGATGGCCCCTACTAGCGGTATGTTTTGAAAGGGACTGTTTGGCCCCAGCAGAAGCCCCGATCCAGATTTTTTTTTTCGCCCACGACCTTCCCATGTTCCAAAAAATGGCGGCGGCATATAAGGATACAGTCCCGGTTTTGGACTTACCATCAATCCTTTGCCTTTGCCTTTTCTGGGTACTTGAAGCCCCGATCCGAATAATTTCGAAGCAAGCTCAATAGCCATTGGGATTCCTATAGCGGCAAGTGTTCCCAATAACCCACCTTGAATCTGTCTCTGCGTTGGTTTCAACGTAATTCCACTTCCGCTTTGAATTCCTTTTCCCACCAAGTTTCTCTGGCCTTTTGTCAAGAGGTCTCCAAGGGAAGCGAGTTTTGATAAGAATACTGCGGGAACTTCAATGCCTTTCTCAATCAACTTCATAATGAAGGACAACGGATCTCCTGGCACTCCTTCTCCTTTCAGTCGAGGTCGCTGCGCTCCTTTTCCAAATATTTTATCAATCCCCAAGCTCCCCAAGGCACTCAACGCTCCAGTCGCAAGATGCGGGGCAACTTTTGAAACCCCTTTTGTTGCAAATGGAAGCAGCTTCGATCCCAGGGAAATCAACGAAGTCCAAAGACTCCCACCCACAACTTTTCTGATTTGTGTTTTAGAGATTGACAATTCAACTCCCCGCCCCAAACTGATGGCTTTTTGAACTTTGCTTATTTGAGTCTTTGTCAGCAACAGTTCATCTGGCCCTTTCAATTCATTTCGCGAAAGTCTCAATGTTATGGAAGAGTTATTTTTCACAGCTTTTGCAAGCTTTGTTTTTTGCCCATCTGATAATTTCACACCATATGGAATATACGACGTCATTTCGATATTTTCAATATCGAAATAAGTTTTCAGGCCTTGACTAGAAGTTTGTTTGATGCTGTATACAGCTCAATTTCTTGTTCATGCAACACCAAGGCGTTCAATGTGTACTGTGTTGGGTTGGCGCCACTCAATTCGTATCGGAAAGTCAGAGACACAACTCCATCTTTCACATCATCTTCTTGGTTTCGGAGATCGAAGTAAAGCATGCCGAAGAGGTTTTTGAAATTTGCTCGATTTATCAATGGTCCGCTTAAAACGTCATTATAAGCGGAATTGAATGCCATCAAAGCTCGATAAAGCCTAGTTTCCTCATCCGTTGTCATTTCCAATTGAGGGTAATAAATTGAGTTGTTCAACTCCAGTTGGGCTCGACTGAAGTGCCGGTTGTTTGCTCCAATGCCGAATGTCGTGAATTTGAAGATATCATGTGTCTGGCTATTGTAAGATGCTGTTGGAACAACCCAAATCAACACATGTCGCGGCCTTCGAAGCCCCGTGGAAATGCGAAAGTAGCTATTCACAGCTGCTGTTTGTGTTATTTCATGGTGTTCTTTCAAATATGTCCACTTTTTCGGTTTCAGATAATCTTCAAGATATTGTTTCAAGCCTTTTCCGTTGAAAATGATTTTGGGGCACCACAATCTGAGTTTAGTGAGAATTACTTTTGAATCTGGAGCAGCTCCTTTTCTGAAAATCAAGTTGTTGTCATTTTCAAGTTCCAACAGAAGAGTTGTCTTTATATTTGGGTGAAGGTTATTTTTGAAAGCAGCGAAATAACTGTATAAATTCAGGGGAATTGATATTTTGTTGATATTCGCCGCATCAGTCAGGATCTTTCGTCTGGCAAAACCCTCATTGAAGAGCGCCTCAGCTGGCCGTGCTTCTGTTGTTCCCGTTGATGTATCAGGATAGAAGAACTGATCTTGCCCAACCGAATCGGCATAGGTTTTCGTGTATTTCAAGAGCGTCAATGCATTCGCTGATTCATTTGCTCTTGAGTTGTTATAAATGGTTTGCCCATTGCATTCGACTTGGATTGATTTTATGAATGTCAAACCATTAGTTGTCGTGCAATCTTGGTTACCATTATTTGGCCCCGCGGTTATTCCAGTTGCACTGTCCGCCGTTGTAACAAGCTTAAAGTCAACCTCCAGATATGCATTGTACCAATCAATTGGGTTTGCTTCTGAGGAATTATCCACGTTGAAGTGATAATTAGTTTTTTCCTGCCTGTTGCCATTTGCAATGTTGTCATTGAGTGGTGTTGTTAGATCATAATATGTATATTCGTATCTTTTTACGAATTCCGGGTTTCTAAAATTCACTGCCATTTTATTAGATAGTTTTTTCTTTTCAGAGGAGGCCCTTATAAACATCTTTCACATATTGAAATTTATCAGTGTCTTCTTGGAAGCGGACTTTCTTCAGTATTTCCCCAATTTCTTTTCCTTTTGTTTCCGGGGGCGCTGGCACTGAGGCTCCCTCCGGTCGCTTCGCTTCACTCGCTTTCTTTGTTGTAAATTTATCATAAATTTTTTCACCAATGAGTTGTCCAGTCTTTTCTCCAACTTTCTCTGCTCCTTTTTCAACTAATTTTTCTGCTGCCTTTGAAGCTAATTTTGAAGCTGTTTTTCCTGTTAATTTAGCTGCGAGTTTTGAGAAAACATCAGAAAAACCACCTCCATATCTTATTTCACCTGTATCAGGATCTCTTTCTCTTCTTTCATCCATTTTTAATTACCACAGTCAAAGAAATATCAATATCATTCAAATCAACTTCTCGGTCTTCATCATCAGTAATGTAGAAGGTGACCTCAGAAATATGCGGGGAGTTTATTTTATTCCACAAGTAATTTATTGGTTGAATTTCGAATGGCAATGATCTGGTTTTAGTGTTGGTTGAGAACGTGTAAAGCGCATTTGACCTTTTCCCGGAGACAATTGAATCGCTTAAAAGACTGCATCTGAGATAGAGATTGTCAACACTGTTTGATATATTTGGAAAATTCATTCCATAAGCACTAGCTGTCAGTTTAGCCGCATCAAATCCCACCAAGATGTGAAAGTTTCCACTGTTTGCAAAATCAATTTGAAAGTTCTCTTGAAGTTGAATGAAAACTTTGAAAGTGGTCAAATCAAACAACACATTGATTCCATAACTATCACCTGTGGAGGTCGCTTCGCTCCTTTTCCCAATGCTTTTGTGAATGAATTCGTTGATGTCTTCATAGTCATAAATTCCCGCAGGAAAGGTTATTGTTTCCCATGTCTTGCCCTTGTCTTTTGAAATCACCAACTTGTTGTTGTGGTATTTAGGCCTGATATTATGCCAGCTTGCCGTCATGGAAAGATGATCCAAAGCCAGCCAGTGCGGTTTATTCTCTTCCAGCTGCAACTCTGGAGAAAACCTCGTTGTGAAATTCCCTGGTTTATTTTGTGGGTTTTGTTTTCTTGCATCAATTGATTTAAAGACAAGTACTCGATTTACATCCATTATTTTAAATACTTCTGATAAAGTTTTTCATGCATTGTTCTATCGATTGCTCCAATTCTCAAGAGTTCATCATTTATTTGGGAAAGATCATTCCTCAAGACATGCGAATTGTTGCCAGCAGCCATTGAGCCAACCAGGATCTTCATCCGATCTGCCAGCTCTTCTGGCTTTTGATAGAAGACAACGCTGGATCCCACCATCCTTGATTTACCTGAGGATTTGTGAGGTGGCATATTTGACAGTGTGTTCAAATCGTTGAAAATCCTCACGGCATTCAAGGAATAGTTCTTTTTCGGGTTGAATCTCTTTGTTAGCAGGTCGATGAGTGATTTGTCTGCATCAGCCTGATAGATCAATTTACCACCTCGGAAGGCATTCAGTTTCATTTCATTAAAAAGTTTGGGGACATCGATGAGAAGCCCACCATAGTGGTCTTTTTGAATCTTGAAGGCATTTCTGCGAGGTTGTTTGTACCTCCTGAGTCCCGTTCCCTTTT
Source organism: Cladopsammia gracilis (assembly GCA_022457155.1). Lineage (NCBI taxonomy): Eukaryota > Metazoa > Cnidaria > Anthozoa > Scleractinia > Dendrophylliidae > Cladopsammia > Cladopsammia gracilis. The sequence continues at coordinate 649,532 of JAJGOT010000180.1, forward strand.
GTGGGGTTACCATTACTTCTTTTTTCCCTTTGAGTATCAGATTCAGTTTATCTCTATATTTATCTAAGCTGCCGGCTTCGGCTTCTAATGTTTCAAACCTCTCCTGCTCTTGAGGAGTTAAACCTGTTTTCTTTTCTTTCTGTCTCAATGAATATAATTTGTTACCTATCTTATTTTTCCTAATATTGCTATAAGCTTTTTTAGCCTCTTCAATCTGGTCGCTTGGTAACCATAAAAGGGAGTCTAACTTCGTTAAATTATATTTGTCAAAGACTTCTTTTTCTTCCTCAGAAATACCTTTATAGACATCAAAATCCACGCGGTATGGCGATTTTGTTGAGCTGGAAGCGGCGGCTCCCTTTTCCTCTTCAGCACCCTCTATTTGGGCGATCTCCCGAATGCCTTCAGTCAACGCAAGTTGATTTTGCCTGAGTTGCTCAATCACTGCATCTTGTTTTGCATCTGTCTTCTTTTGTTGCTCAAGCAAGGGTTCTCTGAGAGTCTTGAAATAATCACTCATTACCACATCTCTTCCCTGCTCTCGGTCTTTCACCTCATTCTTCACTTCTGTGACGGCTTTCGCGATTTGATATCCCTGCTGTTCACGTTCGGCAAACTTCTTTATTCTTTCAAGATCCATTTTAAGTGACAAAATAACATTTATCTTTGGAGATAAATGTTATCTCAACACTTAAAATGAAGATTCCAAATTATGATCGAAACGCGAGCGGAGCGAAGCCAGACCGAAAGCACTGTGATTTCCTTGATGAAGATTTCCGAATGCTCATTGCGGGTCAAACCCGTTGCGGAAAAACAAACACTTTGATGCACATGTTGCGAAAACCTCTCGTCTTCTATGATAAAATTTATTTCTACTCTCCCAATCAACATCAAGACAAAATCGTTGATCTACAAAAGTTGATGGAAGGTGTCAGCCAAAAAGTCGGATATCCAGTTCTCGAAATTCTGGGGCCAGATGACATCATGAATACCTCAGATTATCCAAGCAACAATCGGAAAGTCATCGTGTTTGATGACCTCATGAACTCATCCGATCGAATTCAAAAACAAATCGCAAATCATTGGACAGATGGAAGACATCACGGAATCAGTCCAATTTATCTTTCCCAGTCCTATTATGATGTTCCACAAAAGATTCGTTTGAATTGTTCCCATATGATTCTGTATCCACCAGCAACAAAAACTCACCTCGATCTCATTGCAAAGGAGAATTTGATTGACCCCCATCTTTTCAACAAACTTGGACCCTTCGAATTCCTTTTCCTTGACAAAGAAAAGAAAAGTGTTGCCAAAAACTTTGATGAAACCTTTTAAAATGGGCATATTCAACAATGTAGGACGATACACAGGTGTTGACATGAGGGAATACATGAAAAATTTCAACAAACAAGTTCAACAAGGTGGTTTGAAATTAGACACCAACAATAATTATGATATCCAACAAAAACGACTGGCTAATGTTGCCGAAGGAGTTGACAATGATGACGCAATCACAAAGCACCAAGTTGACACGCTTGCAACGCAATTGCGAGCAGATTCTCTCCAGGTGGATGGGTCTTCCCATATGACTGGGGATCTTGATCTCAGGGGGCAAAAACTCATCAACCCCGGGGAAATAGAAATGAATCGCAAATTGATCGTCAATCTGGACACTGTTGAAAACCAGGATTTGTCAGCGGTGAATATGGTCACTCTGAAAAAATTCCACCCTGATGTATCAACTCATGAAGTCACGAAGGACCTGGATTTGAAAGGGCTTTTCAACGTGAAAAACTCAAAACAACAAACATGGCATGATTTGGGAGCGCATTATAACAACCTGGTTTCTTATAATGACACCAAAAATATCTTTCTCAGCCGCAAAGAGACGTTTCCAATGGAGACGGCTTTGGATATGGGAAATCACACCATTTTTAACGTGAAAGATCCCGAAGTTGCCGATCAGGGCGCAAATATGCGATATGTGGATGCCCAATCCGCGAAAAAACTTTCGTTGGAAGGCGGAACAATGACCGGAAACCTGGATATGAACTCGCAACAAATAAACAATATCGCAGCGCCAACTCTGAAGCATCAACCCACGTCAAAATCTTATGTGGATAACAAGATAGGAGGTGTGGTAGCCCACACGATGGAATTAGAAGAGAATCTTAAAGAATATGTCAATGAATCGCATATCACGTCAACCTCTCACCCAAAGGACGCATTCCGCTATCTGATGGAAAATGTGGATGAATCCAGCTCTGAACATGATATGGAAGTAACTGGCATAACTGATTTTTCAAATTCACCGCATCATTTCAACAAGAAGGCTTATGACTTGAAAATAACAAAAGATCATTTCAATGAATACGATGGGAGACTTGGATTCAATATGTTCAAACTCCCAGAGGGAGAGTTTACGATTTGTATTGAATTCTTCCCCGCGTCAATGGATGGTGTGAGCGTCAACGTTGTGAGCGCCAGTCTGAATATCAATCAACAATCAACTAAGAAGTTTTCGGGGTATTCCAGATCCATTATCCATATGCATAAATGGAAGATCACTCCACCTGAATTTATTTTCCTGGATTTGAAATGGCGAGGCACTGCCGAGTCCGCTGAAAAAGGAAATGCAAATCTGATCATATATGGCATTGCTGGTTCCCAACCTGATGTTGCAAGCAGCGTCTTCGATTTCCCTTTTGTTTTCGAAGCAGGGAAGATGGTTATGGAGACTGACTTGGATTTGAATGGCCACAACTTGTCTGGGAGCCGAATTGTGGAAACCGGCGTCTTTCGAAAAAATGATGATAGCAATAAATTTTTGTTTATTGGCAGCACCTCGAGGTTTCTTTTCTTCCCAATGAAAACAAAACTGGTGGAAGTGGGGTTATTTCATGCCTCAATGACGAACGTCCCAAAGATTGATCTGACTTTCTCCATGTCAGTGAATAACCGTAAATTTGAAAGAACCTGGACTGGGAGTAGAAGCAGAAGCCAGAAATTTCATATTGGGGATGGAATTGAAATCCCAAGCATGACTAATTTTTCTTTTTCCCCTCAAGATGACCTGGTGATCGGGTTGCATGAGGCAGTTTATCTTTCGCTGGTTTTTGAAACAAGATAAGCATGATTGAAAAAAATGATTTCTCCCTGAAAAAAATGGGACGAAAACAAAACATTTTTACTTTCAATCACATCAACCCCACAATTCGGGAAGAAGAACTGGAAGAGATCAAAAAACTTTTTCGATTTTATCACAAAAGATTTTGGTGCCTGAAACGAGCGCATGGTCGATTCAAGAAAATGAATCTGCTCATAAATTTAACCTCTTCCGGCCTGGTTGCAATCGGGACGATTGCTGGGGCAACAACAATGAATCCAATCGTGTTGGGAGTGATTTCAGGAGCAGGATTAGTTTTGAAAACCGCGAATGAAATGAAGAATCTGAAAAGCAAAATTAAGATGGCGAAATTCGCTTTCACCACCTATGAAAAAACATTGAGTGATTTGCGCTTCGCTTTGCGGGGAGGAAAATTCGACAGGGATGAATTTTTGTTTTCAATGGAAGCGATTGATGGGATTGTGATTGATTTGGGGTTGGATTTGGAAAAGTTTGAAGCTGAATGGGAGAAAAAATTTGAGGGTTGAGTGAGCGAAGCGACCGAAGGGAGCCGTTGCGAGCCGGGAGTGAGCGAAGCGACCGAAGGGAGCCGTTGCGAGCCGGGAGTGATTCAACTCCAAATGGAGTGAAATCACACATTCCCAAGCGAACCAAAATCTGGTTCCATAATCATTTCAACAACTTCTGCTGCTGAGAAATCTTCTTCAAAATCATTTCCATTAAAATCAAAAATCTAAAAGTTCCCCAAGAAAATCTTCTGGGTGATGACCTGATTTTTCGAGTTCAAGTAAAATTTTTATTGCAAAATCGTCATTAAAATTGAGATTCATCAATTCTATAATATAATCACTGTCTTCCATCATTCTTTCGAAATCTTCTGCTTCCATTTTTAAATAAAAAAAAAATTATTTTTTTTTTTTTTTTTACTCCATATAAAATGGAGTTGAAGGAATTGAAAACGAACCAAATCACAACCGAAGAACCGCAAATGAAAAAAACAATGCATCCATTTGTTGAAATCCCTCTCCGGTTCAAAGAAAGACCAATCACTCTCAAACTTGAGAAATGCGTCTTCAAAATTCATAAGAATGAAAACGGATTTTCATTGGGAATCAATCTAGATCAATCACCCCCTGAAATCAAAGAAAAGATGAAAGAGATAGAGGGGCAGATCAGAAAGCTTGTAATGGAGAATAAGTCAAAAGTTGTTAGACAAAATTGGAGATTCGGAAATTTTTCAGAAACAGATTTCAACCTGATTAAAACGGATCGAAGCGAGATGGAAAAAGTTTGGGGAAAGTTGTGGTTGACTCAAAAAGGAAACATCAGCGTTCCATTCTCGAAATTTGGTGAAGGAGAAGTTGGGCGAAGAAAATCCATTCGGTTTGACCCGCATGATTACATTGGAGAAAAACTAACAGGGCATGTGATCTTTCGAATTTCTCGCATCTTTTGTGGAAACTGTCAATCCATTTCATGTTCAATCAATTCAGTTTTTGTAACAAAATTCAATGGAAACGTTTCAGCGTTTGATAACTTTGAAGATACTGAGGAGGCAGACTGGTAAATGAAGTGAATGAAGACTTGTAAGTTTTTTCATTTCAAAGAAATGAAAAAATAAAACGTTTTCAATGAGGTTAATTTTTTACCTTGATTTTTTTTCCCCTCTGATTTTCACTCAATTTTTCAATGAAGAAAACAAATTCAGGAGATTTCCATGTGAGATAATGAGTGATTTCCTCAGAATCAAGGAAATGAGTTTTCTTCTTGAGGATTTGATTGATAAAAACTTGGCTTGAAATTTTAAACTTTTCTAGTTCATCCAAATCAAAAATATCTTCTCCATCAACTTGGAAAAAAGGTTTATCTGTTATTTCATCCTGAATGAAAAAAACTTTTCCATCTTTCCTTTTAAATTTTTTGTTTGCTCTTTTGAGAACTCTCCAAATGTTGGCAATTGGAATTCCTGTTTGCTGGCTGGCTTCCTTAAATGTATAAAAAATATTTTTTTCTTTTCCTTCTTCCTGAATCGAAAACTTCATTTTATTTGGGGAAATATTTTTTTTTTTATTTTCCCAAATAAAATGAATCTGCGAGATTTGAAAAACTGGGCCCGTGAAGAAGGAATTAAGGGGTTCTCTCGAATGTCCAAAGCCGAATTGATGGAACTTTGGGAAGAATCTCAACCCGAGGGACCGAGAAAGAAAGGAAATGTCAGCGCCCCAAAGACTTTCAAAGCCCCGAAAACCCTCCTAGATTCGAGAAATAAAAAAATTTCAGCGCCTATTTTAGTTCCGGAAAGAAGAGATTTTCCTTCCAGAACCATTCCCAGAGCGATTGAACAAGATGTGGAAACTGTTGTCGATTGGTTGAATTGGTTGGAAAGTGTGGATGATGTTGATGTTCGGAGGAGATCGAATCCCGCGATTGAAAGATTGAAGCGGCAGATTGAGAATTTGTGGGAGAAAAACACAAAAATCAACCCCCTGAATTGGAAAAATAAAAAAATTGATGTTCCTATTTTGATTCCGGAAAGAAGACCGATTTCTGCTCAAGAAGTTCCTTCAGTCGTTCAACAAAATGTTGAAACAGTTTCTGATTGGTTGAATTGGTTGGAAACTGCTGAGATTGAGAGGCAGCCTGATCCACGAGTTGAAGCCTTGAGAAGACAGATTGCTCAGTTGCGAACTGTGGAACGAGCTTCAGCATTCAATGGATTTGCGAGAGAAATGGTCATTCCAGGAAGAGCAGGAGAACTTCCCAGAGAGTTTTTCAATCGTGTGCGGCCACAAATTGGGACCTTGTTTGAACAAAATCGATTGACCAGAGTCAAATTAATTTTAACTTGCCTGATGGCTCGGACTGAATTAGCAACTGGTGATGAGATTGAAGAAGAAGCAAACTTTCACTCACGGGTGTTGACAAACCTTGAAGGCACTGACAGGTGGGAAGCTATTGATGAGATGATTGAAAGAGTGATGGAGAACATGGCGACTTTTCAAATGCGAGGATCGAATTGGAGATTTGTGAGAGTGATGCAGTTGGTCATTCCATTCGCTAAATTTCAGCCTCTGCAAGGAAGTTCCTGGATGAAGCTTCCAGCGGGGTTGAAGAATAAGAGAGCGGTGGTGAACATGAAGAATGAAGATGTGGGTTGTTTCAAGTGGTGTGTGACACGAGCTCTCAACCCAGTTGAAAAGAATGCTGAAAGAATCTCAATCGAATTGAGAGAACAAAGCAGGGAGTTGGATTGGAATGGGTTGTCTTTCCCAACACCCCTGAGTGACATTGGGAAGTTTGAACGAAGGAACCCTGGATTGGCCGTGAATGTCTTTGGGTATGAAGGTGGAACTGTCTTTCCTTTAAGAATCTCCCGAAAAGATGGACAAAAGATTGACCTGTTATGGTTGAAAAAACATGAGGATGAACTGGAGAAAACTCATTATTGCTTGATCACCAGCCTCAGCCGGCTTTTAGGAAAGCAAGTGTCGCAACACAAGGGTGCAGTTGTGTTTTGTCGGAGATGCTTGAACCACTTTCCTGATGATGAAAAGTTGAAGCGGCATGAAGAGTCTTGCTCCCAGTTTGAAGCTGTGAAAATTGTTATGCCAAATGAAGGGAGTGTGGTGAAGTTCAAAAACTACAACAGGAAGATGGAATTTCCATTTATGATCTTTGCTGACTTTGAAGCAAAGCAGCTGCCAATCTCATCAGTGCAGCCACCAGGTGAGAACTCTTTCACTGAAAAGTTTCAGAAACATGTGGCTTGTTCCTTTGCGTTTCATTTGGTGACGGACTTTGTGAAAAGAAAACCTGTCTTGTTTAGAGCAGAAAGTGATGAAGAGGATGTTGGGAAGAAGTTTGTTGAAGAATTAACTCAGTTTGTGTTTGATATCCAAGAGGAGGTGAAATTCCCTAAGAGGATGGAATTTGGGAGAAAAGAACGAAAACAGTTTGAGGAAGCAACGTGTTGCTGGATATGCGAAAAAGAATTTACAGTGGATGATAAGCGAGTTCGAGACCACTGCCATTTCACTGGGAAATTCAGAGGAGCAGCCCATGAATCTTGCAACCTGAATTTCAAAAAACCTAAATTCACCCCAGTCGTGTTCCACAACTTGAAGGGATATGACGCGCACTTCATTGTGAAAAGCTTGGGGTTAACGCTAGGAGATATCACTTGCCTCCCAAACAATGAGGAAAAATATATTTCCTTCTCCAAGAAGATAAAAATTGGGGAAATAGAACAAGGGATGCTTAAACCACCTAAAATAATTTGGCATGAAATTCGGTTCTTGGATTCAGCTGCATTCATGGCAGCACCCTTGGGAAACTTGGTGAGAAACTTGAGGGATGATGACTTCATTGAAACGCGAAGAGTGTTTGGAGAGAAGTGGAAGTTGTTCAAACAGAAAGGAATCTTCCCATATGAGTGGCTGAATTCAGTGGAGAAATTTAAGGAGAAAGAACTCCCTGAAAAAGAGGCCTTCTATTCGGCGTTGAATAATGAAGGAGTTAGTGATGACGACTGGCAACATGCAAAACGGGTTTGGGACGAGATGGGAATGGATAACATGGGTGACTTCCATGATGCCTATCTGAAGGCGGATGTCACTCTGTTAGCGGATGTGTTTCAGGAATTCAGAAAGGTGTGCCGGACTCATTATAACTTGGATCCAGCTTGGTTTTTCACTTCCCCTGGTTTGGCATGGGATGCAGCATTGAAAGAAAGTGGAGTGGAATTGGAACTGTTGACCGACCCAGAAATGCTGCTTTTCTTCGAACGAGGAATTCGAGGAGGAGTTTCAACGATCTTCCATCGAAAGGCAAAGGCCAACAACAAGTTCATGGGAGATGACTTCGATGAAAATCAGCCATCAAAGTATCTAGCTTATTGGGACGCGAATGGACTATATGCATGGGCCATGTCAAATCCATTGCCAGTTGGGAGCTTCCAGTGGATGACTGAAGATGAATTGGAAAGATGGAGCGATGAAAGTTGCGTACTGGAAGTGGATGTGGATATCCCCAAAGAGTTGCATGACCATTTCAATGATTTCCCACCGCTTCCAGAACGACTGATGATGGGAAAGGTGGAGAAACTAATTCCCAACTTGAGGAATAAGCGGAAAATGGTTGTGCATCAAAGACTTCTGAAACAAGCTTTGGAGTTGGGATGTGTGTTGAAGAAAGTAAGAAGAGGAGTTAAGTTCCGGGAAGAGTGCTGGTTGAAGTCATTCATTGACAAGAATGTCATACTACGGCAACAGTCCAAAAATGCATTTGAGAAAGATTTCTTCAAGTTGATGAACAATGCAGTCTTTGGGAAAACTATGGAGAACATCAGGAAAAGAAAAGATGTGCGACTGGTGTGCCAGGGACATAAATTCTGCAAGTTGGTGGCTAAACCAAACTTTGAGCATTTCACCATCTTTGATGAAAATCTTGTGGGAGTTCATATGAAACGGACTAAGATGACATTTGATAAGCCAGTTTATGTGGGACAAGCGATATTGGATGTTTCAAAGAGTTTAATGTATGACTTCCATTACAGTTACGTTAAGAAGAAATGGGAGAAAGCTCAACTGTGTTTCACAGATACGGATTCGTTGCTATATGAAATTGAAACAGATGACTTGTTTGTGGATATAGCAAAGGATGTGCCAAAGCACTTTGACACGTCAGAGTTTGCTGAAACACATCCCAGAGTTGTTGACGGAACGATAACGCGAATGAACAAGAAAGTATTGGGTTTGATGAAGGATGAAGCTTGTGGGGGAGTAATTGAAGAGTTTGTGGGATTGAGAGCAAAGTGTTATTCCTTCAAAGTGCATGGTGGGGGTGGGACAAAGAAATGTAAGGGTGTGAAGAAACGAGTTGTGAAAAAGCGAATCACTCATGAAGACTATGTTGACTGCTTGGAAACGAAGAACCCACAGATGAGGATTATGAATTGCATAAGAAGTTCAAAACATGAGATCTTCACCCAGAGAATTAACAAGACAGCTTTGAGTGCTGGTGACGACAAACGATATGTGAGAGAAGATGGAATTAGCACATTGGCTTGGGGGCATTGGAGACTTGGGGAAGAAGCGAACGAAGTGGAGGAAGTGGAAGTGGAAGTGGAAGTGGAAGTTGAAAAAGAAAAGATTGAATTGAAAATGGGAAGAACGGAAGAAGATATTAAAGCAGAGCGGCTGGAGAAGAAACGAAAACAAATTGTTCGCTTCCTGAAAAAGAAGGAGAAATTCGGAGAACGTGTTGAGTTGTTCATTCTGGAGAACAAATTTCATGTGAAAGAAGATGTTCTGTTGGGAATGGGAATGAAAATTTTGAAAGGATGGCCAAGATATGTGGTGCAGGAAGAGGAATAGATTTTCCGGGAGAGATTTTGAAAATTATTTTCCGGAGTGGATTTAAAATTATTTTCCCGGAGTGGATTTTCCGGAATAGATTTTTCACCTTAATAGTAGATAATAATCGCTGGTTCTGGTGGGATCCGAGGCCCCCTAATTCAAACGTGTTCGAATTGATGAAACATGTTGCAATTGGTGAAACATGTTGCAATTGGTAGAATTGTGGGGAATTGTAGGAGAACAGTGGAAGTGGAACTTTGAAATGTTTGTGGAGAATTGAGGGGATGGAAGTTGTGTGGAAAGAAGAAGAAGTGAAGTTGTGTGAGAAATCATGGGAAAAAATTAGAAGTGAAACGTGTGGGGTTTTTTGGGGTGATTGATGTTACGTGAGCTGAAACCGAGAATGTGTTGAATTGGTGGGTAAATTTTTGGGCGTATTTCTGCTGTGAGCTGAAACCCGCATTTCCTATCTACTAAAGTTATGTTGATTTTTTTATATTTGCTGAGTCTCTGTATACTACGCCAGCGACTCATTTCGTGACACTTGGAATTTTTCACGAGATTCCTTCGTGTAGCCGAATAAACATCGCTCACAAGAAGCGCTACGTGAATGTAAACAAACATACAATATTATAGATTGGCAAAAGTGAAGAATAACATCAAAAATTTTCGAAAGTTTTGGACTTCCGTACGAATAGCAAATCGAAGTTGGCCGTACGGGAGTATTCTTTCACGCGAAAAATTTCTAAGTGTCACGAAAATTATGAGACGCTTGCGTGAGTATACAGAGACTCGGCAATTTACCATGAGCAAAATTAGTCTGAGCCAAATCAACATCTCTTACCAGAAGCGCTTCGTAAAGCTAAACGAACATTTAATATTGTGGACCAACAAAAGTGAAGAATAACATTGAAAATTGACGAAAGTTTTGGACTCCCGTACGAATAGCAAATGTCCGCGTACGCGGTGCCGTACGAATATAGCCACTGCGTTTTCTAAAACTGCATTCTTTGGACTCCTTCAGGAACGTTTTGAAGGATGTCTCACTAAGTTAACCCAATTCTAGTTTTAAAATATATTTAAACTTAAATAAAACCACTAAAGCGCATGCATGCACAGTTTGCGCCAAAATACTAACCATCAACGTTCTCGGGATCGGCAGCGACTGAACCTGTCTTCAACTTCTTTCCAACCGGCTCCTTTACAGCGTTTCCAGATCTCTTCCATAATTTCGCGGACTTCATTATCTGCTCGGTTGTCGCTATCCTCATCACTTGTAATTGTTCCGTCCCGTCAAGAACTCTCCACTCTTCGTCGCTCTCTACCTTGCACGACCCGCTCGAGAAGAAGAGGTCGAAATGTGTTGTGGCAAACGGTTTCGGCTCACTTTTTGGCGGGAAACAGACCAACTCGCCTCTTGATTGGTCAGTTTTTTGCAAGCCGCTTTTGATTGGTTCACGTTTTTGCAAGCCGCTAACCATCAGTGTTGCGGGCGTATACTCAGAGGGGAAACAAACATGGCGGAAAAAGGAGACACATCGATGTCTGTCAAAAAGGAAGCTTTTTTTCCTTCTTCGCGTTGCCAATGTGCGGCAAGAGAATCTGTTCACGTCCACTGTCCTTGCCGAGTCTGTAATGGAAAAGCTGTCAACCCAAAGACGCAGCAAAAGCATCTGTTGTTCGCAAATCAACGTGAAATGATAGAACATGAAAAGCTAGTTTAGGTAGGTAAACTTACGGTTTTAGCTGTCTGGTATGAATTTGAAAGATAGCGATATTGATTCGGTTTTTCGTTTCGTTTCGTGAAGAATCTTATCTCAAATACCTACCTGCACTATAAAAACTCACGCGAACAGTCTTTTGAAACCCGGGTTTGAAAGAAAGTAATGTACGCTTAATCGTGATCTAAATTTTATCACTTTGACACATTTATTAACGCAGTTGTTTGTTTTTTATTTACTTTTTTCACGTCTTAAACAAATAATTAAGCTTAATCGTGTACGTAGGATAAGCTAGAACAATTTCTATCCGCATGTACTAATTCATCTTCATGTACTAGTTATTAAAAGCTGAAGCAATAAATAGCAAAGAGCTAAACCTGCCCTTCAATAGCTACATGTACACCACTGAGTGGCCTTTTTTTATTGATTAGTTTAGAAATGTTATTTTCCAAGACAACAATGGAGTTTTGTTTTTCCATCTTTGGAACTTCAAATAATTTCTACTCATGAAAATTATTTCAAAATACAACTTGATATTGATCGTGGAATTTTGATTTTCCATTGTCAGAATTTGAAATAATTTCTATTGATGGTATTTCAAAATCCAAGTCAAAATAGTTTGGAAATTTAAATGTCCATGATAAATGTGGAATTGTGATTTTCCATTGTTAGAATTTGAAATAATTTCCATTGATGGTATTTCAAAATCCAAGTCAAAATAGTTTGGAAATTTAAATTTCCATGTTAAATGTGGAATTTTGATTTTCCATTGTTAGAATTTGAAATAATTTCCATTGATGGTATTTCAAAATCCAAGTCAAAATAGTTTGGAAATTTAAATTTCCATGTTAAATGTGGAATTTTGATTTTCCATTGTTAGAATTTGAAATAATTTCCATTGATGGTATTTCAAAATCCAAGTCAAAATAGTTTGGAAATTTTAATTTCCATGTTAAATGTGGAATTTTGATTTTCCATTGTTAGAATTTGAAATAATTTCCATTGATGGTATTTCAAAATCCAAGTCAAAATAGTTTGGAAATTTAAATTTCCATGATAAGTGTGGAATTTTGAATAGCCATTGGTGGAAATCAAACAGTTTTCCATACATGGAAATTGACATTTTTGACTTGGTTTTTTGGGTTTCCATGGTTTAGGTGGAAATTAAAAAAAACTAGTGTGGATTTTGTGTGGACCATTTGCCAGTCTGCCTAAAAAACCACAAAATAACCTTGTTTGGTTTTTCACATACTGTGGAATTTATGGTATCCATGCAAATACCACACCAAAAAATTCATGGAAATTTCGAATTTTTTCCAGTGTAGGCTTCTTGCTTGGACATACAGCTCAGCTGTAAAATCATCACCACTAGCATCTTCTCGATTGATCGCTGAGGCCAGGTCGAGACCTTCTTTCAGTGTCTAGCGGAGAGCTTGGAATCAGGGGAATCAGGAATCAGGGAAGGCGAAGAAAATGGATAACAGTCTGCGCTCGTACTGCCAGGAGAACATTCCGAATATCCAGACCTACTAGCTGCCCTAGTTTCCCTTTCTGGCGTGGATTCTTCAACCGAACTTTGTGGCGCCAAAACCATCGCGCGGTCGAATTTACCGAATAAAAACTCCCAGGGTTGCGTCCAGTCGAAGATTGTTGTCTTTGGGGCTCTTGTGCTCGCTAGGTTTTTTGGTGCTTGGCGTCCCAGAATGATCGAAGCGAATTTATTCAAACGTCGCAGAACGGAAAGAACGAAAATATCGACCGCGTGAATTCAAATCCACCAGGGAAGAATAGAAAGCTCTTTTGCTGTCAACAGCTCAAACCTGAGCCAATACAAGGCTAAAATATTATTAGCATTCTTCCCAATTGGCTCCAACTGGAAAGGTGTCGATTGACATGAACCAAATGCGAGAGAGAGTCTGGGAGTCTTCGTTGAAAATGGTCAGCGTCGTTCTTTGTTACGTGGTGTATGGGGACATATAGTGTACCGCCTTGCAAAGTTACGTATTTGCTCCTTATCAAATGTGAGCAAAATTAAAGTAACCTTTTTTGTTTGACATCAATGCAAATTAATAGCAAATAAACAGCTTCACTTATTTTGCAAATAAGAGTAAATTAAACGCAAATGTACTGATTTGTCCCGTAAGTAAATGTTAGGAAACAGATCAGTGTAAACAAATTGTTTTGCACCGCATTTGCCTGGATTTCCAACACCAGTAAACGTGATATTTTTGCACAGGAAGCAAATGTTTGGCAATTGTATGTGAAAGTTAGAAATTTGCCTCGGTAGCAAAAGTGAGGCAAATTTGATGCAAATATCAACATTTACGTCACATTTGCACGTGAATTCAACCGGAACAAATATTTATGTTCACGTTAAGTTTACACCAAGCGCAAATTCGGTTCAAATTTGGAGCCCCAAATTTGCTACATATTTGCTCAACTTGCAAACCTGAGTAAATCCATTTTTTCGTCCAGTGTAACCTCCTCTAACTATGATAGACGATCAGTTGAGATACTGGATGAACTTGGGTGGGATAATCTTGAAAAACACGAAGGACAAGACAACTAGCCATAATAATGTATAAATTGAAAAATCGAAATGTACCTGATCATTTGGCTCAAATTTTTAATAGTGCAAACTCTATGTATTCTTACAATCTAAGAAACTCAACATATAATTTATTTGTACCAAGACCGTATACTGAGGCTGGAAAAAATAGCTTCCACTATAGAGGGGCAGTTCTCTGGAATAGTCTATCAAATACTATTAAAGGGCAGACAAGCCTGAAATCATTTTTATCATATTTATAATTTAGTATAGTTTTAATGACCATTTTTATTTTTTTATTGCATGATTTTTGCACGGCTCTCTGGAAGAGCATTTTTATGAATGAGATACCGTGAATAAATAAAGATGATTGATTGATTTGATTGATTTTCACCAGGCTCTCTGGTCGGATATAGAGCAAAAAAAAGCGGCGCACGGGGAAGGGGTGCTTCGCTCGACGACTTTTCCTCGCGAGTTTTCTTTTCGCCGCTATCTACTTTCGTCATACCCCCACAACGAGGCCTGTTCACAGGCTATTTTAGGCCCCGTCCACACGTATCCGGATATTTTTGAATCCGCAACTTTTTTGTTGCGGATTGGCCTTCCGTCCACACGTATCCGGCGAATTCGGGCAAATACGATTCGAATACGCTACGTGTGGACGCGAATATTTTCTAATCCGTAACAAAAAAGTTGCGGATTCAAAAATATCCGGATACGTGTGGACGGGGCCTTATATGCGGCACCTGCTGCAAACAATTTTTTTTGTGAGCTTTGCTCACTATGTTTGTATTTTTTTTGTGTGTCTCCATCCAACTGCCATACTTTCAGCAAACAATTTTTTTCTTTATTTTTGCTTGCATACAATTTATTTCAGTGTTTATAGCCTCTGCAAACAATTTAAATCAAAATTTTTCAATTCCCCCCACCCCCCCCCCAAAAAAAATAATAATAATAATAATAATAATGGTCCGTCCCCAACTATTTTATGCTTATCATGTCTATTATTATCTCCGGGTCTTCCGATCTCTTTCGAACTCTGTCAGCGCCGACTCTAGCCCGAGGTTTACATATCAGAGAAACGAAGGTGTTCGGAACAACAACAACAACAACAACATTTATTTAAACACGAAATCCGGAAATCAGGAATATTCCGGGATCCGTCCACGCGGTTAGACACGCGTGTCCGGAATTTTCCGGGAGCCGCGCGACGATACAAAAACAAATACAATTTGTAACTGGTGAATACGCGAAGTTGAATGAGTTACAGTGGAACCCCGCTCTACGGACACCCGCTTAATACGGACACCCGCTTATAACGGACAGTTTCGTTTGTCTCGACAAAAAGCTCATATATAAACCCGCTTTATACGGACACCGGTTAATACGGACAACGGACACTTTTCTGTTTCCCGAGTAACAAACTCTCATATATTGTCAACCCCGCTTTACGGACACTGGTTATCTGCACACTGTCTATTTTCATTGTCACAAAAACTAAAAGCGTCAGTACAAAGTAAAGTCACAGACTTTTTGAAATGAATTCATTGTCGTGCCTGTTTCAATAACAATACAATACTTAAAACATTTTATTCTGAGACTATAATAAATAATCGTGAGGTTTCTTTTGGATGAACTTGTTACTGTTACAGTTAAGAAATTAAACAACGTTTTCTGCTTTGGTCTTTATATCGATAAAACATGTGTCCCTGACATTTTCTCTGAGAGCCCGCTTAACGGACACCCGGATAATACGGACACTTTGGCACTCCCCTTGGTGTCCGTATTAACCAGGTTCCACTGTATTGCAGTGGACAAATATGCAAATTTTTAAGGAATCAAGATAGTCGGGGCATTACACTGCATAACGAACTTCTATGTAAATGACAACTGCTACCTTGATCAGTAGATGATTATTCATTTGGGGTGTTTGCTAGTCACGCTTCATCAATAAAACTTACTTGTCCACGACGTCTCGGTGAAGCCTCCAAAGATATTCCGTCCGCTTTTCACAACAGTGATCGTGGGTCCTTTGTTGTCACATTTAGAATGAAAAGCTGTAGCCTCAAAACCATCTCGAGAAGCACGGAACAGCAGACGCCATTCACCTACCAGAGACGCAGGCAACCAGTCTATCAAGACTCTTCGATGCTCTTCGTTCGACAAAATCACCGACTCTGCAAACACTAGTTTAGGCTTCAGCTCATCCAGTATCCCTTGCAGCTGGTAAAACTTGGCTTCTGCTTTAAGTTCCCTGAGAAAGGTAGCACCCTCTGGTAAAATCAGTTCTCCATCACGAAGATAATTCAATATAAACCGGAAGTGAGTTCCATCTCGATCGATAAAGAAAGAGCCGTCTTCAGAAGGCTTCACCTCAAACCTCCCCGAAAACATGGCAGCCAGCATGGAGTTGGGATCTTTTGTCAGCGTTTGCAAGCTTGTGGTAAAGTTTTGGCCGCCGACATTCAGTTTAACAGTAGAAGAAAAGTGAACCCGATCGAGTTTCTCCGACATGGAGTCGGATTCCTTTTGTACCTGGCGAAGTCTTTTAGCTTCTTGCTGTAACATTTCGGAAGCTTCTTTGAAGGGATTCTTAACGTCTGCTAGAGCCGGATCGTGGGTTGATCAGCTTTTTTTAAACAACTAAAGAAAGAAACGTTTCCCGACAGAATATCTGATGTTTCACGCGACTGCTTTCACTAATATCTTGCCTAGTTCCTGTACGGCTTTTTCCCAGTCCTTCACGGTCAATTCGTTTCGGTGACGTATCCGACCACGCGACCCGAAACAGATTGACCGCGGCGAAACCTATTTGCGCTGGCTTCTTGCTGGCGACATTTAGTTCGCTACACCGTGCTGATGAGTTGCAATAACAACGAAACTGGCTGTCCACGGTTGCGATCCTACTTTATCGGTTTCTGTCGTGATGGTGTCTCGCAAAGTCTTTTTTACGTAGTCAGATCAGCCCTGCAGTTTATTGTATGAAATATAGAGGCCTAGGAACCGGGCTAGGAACTAGACAAGCAAATATCCTCCACCGGTCACGCGCGGAGCTTCATTAAAGTTGGTCCTACCCAGGTAACGCGCGATCATATGAACAATATCGCTGTTTGTGGGTCCACTGAGGTCCTTCTTCAGACGTACGAACCGGGCAAGGCAAGGAAAGGCTGCTCAGGGCCTAGGAATTAAAAAAAAGTATTCGGGAAAACAAGTAAAAATAGGTAGTCAACTACTACATGTGTCTACTGGTGGTAAACTTGGAATGTTCGGGAATTGAAAATTAAGCCCAGAATATAGGGTGGTGAAGAGGGTGTACCGATCACGACTCGCGGTCGTTTTTTTCCTAATTTCACTGTTTAATGCATTTCACGAATCACGTTTTTGAAACTCGTGATGTTGCCTCAGATGTTTCTAAAAGATCTAGGCAATGTTTCGAAGTTGTTAGACTGCTGCGAATCCAGATGGTCAGAAATGATTAGCAATAAGTAAGAATTATGCGTGTTTTTGTTTTTCTAGAGGGGCTGTGGGGTATGCCCCCCCCCCTCCCCCCAAGAAACATTTTGAAATTTCAGACTCACAACCATGAGCTCAGGATCAAGTGTCATTGCTTTATCCAAAAGATGGGTCTCGCCAGGAGCTTATTACCCCAAGCTCCTGGCCTCGCGTGCCTTTCTGACTGATCCTCATGAATGAACTGAATTAGTGACATTTAACTTCTTTCTTACCAATCATTTTCTGTTATTCTGTTGTTCACGTCATATTTCAAAAGTATTATATGCAACGGTCCTTTCATATCTGTATTCATTTTTGTTTTTTAGCCCCGTTAGAAGGTTTGTTTTACAAACCGAAATATCGGACAAATACATTCAACTGTTTGTTTTTCTATTTCACTTCTGTCTCAATTTCTTCCCCTTGCCGTAAGGATCAGTTTGCCGTTTTTACCTATACTATTTCAAGATTTTTACTGATCCAGGTCTACGATAGATCCAGCACTCTTCATTGGTTTGTCGCTGTGCTTTTGCCGTTATTATAGCTTTTGAATACAAATCTCAGGTAGCTTGGTTAATAAAGAACAGAAGTCCCTCAATGACCTCACCCATCAATGAACTGTCGATGAACTCGGCAATGAAAAAAACAAAGCCCCACGATACAAGTGTCTCACAAAAGGCAGTCACGTGTGGAAGTTTTGCGTAATTATATTGCAAATAAAAGAAGGACGCTGAGCTTGTAGAAATCACTGATTAGTTGATGTTTAACTCCGTGGGCCCTGTTCACGTGATTAAAAGTCGCATAAAGGAACAACTCAAGAAAATGGCGCAGAAGTATCTGTTGTGGTGTCCTTGGTGCAAATTTTATTTTCCTTTGTTCAAAACTCATTATCATACCTAGAAACAAGGGAAAATAAAATTTGCACCAAGGACAAAATTGCACCCAACATGTCCGTCCAATTATACAGAAGATATTATCTTCCCAGAAAAACTGTGGCTTTATTTGATTAACTTAAGTATGCGCCATATAAAAATAGTCATATTTCGCTGTTCTATCAAGAGTGGGGCGGTTCAGGTGGTGAATATATTTCTTGCTTTGCTTTGTCCGGCGGTTTTCGGTTTTGAGCAATTTTTATTGCCATTTTTCGGTTTTCACGTCGTACAATTTGAACGGTTTTTCTTCTACCTCACTACGTTCGTACGAAGAAAAATCATTTTCCTTCTGCAGACCGCTAAAGCATAGAATACACTACCACATAGAAAGGCAGGCATATGAAAGTCGTTCCGCCAGCCACACTTAAGCTATGGGAATTAAAACCCTAGAATCAATGCCAGTATACGGTAGCCGAAAGAGATTTTACTAGTTCCCTAGCTCTTGAATAGCTTACTTTCTTAAGGGCTTAAAACATACAAATCACTTTTCTTAAGAAACTTAACAGCCCCAAAGTATATATGCAAATGTAGACAAACGCGATATCTGGAGTAATTTAGGCTCCTTTTTCATGACTGGTTCAATAGTATACGCTTGTTCAGGCCCACAGCAGAAAGAGGGGTACGGGGCTCGAGCTCCACCGCACCGCACTCCAGAGTGACTCGTCGCACCTTTTAGGGGCTAAACTGTTTTGTGGTTTGGTACCGCTAAAGGTGTTTGAATAAAAAATGAAGTCTGTCAGAGTTATTCTGATAGGAATGAGAAAAACTGTGCTCCCTCGGCATTGACTGAGCTAAAGGTAACCGGGTGTTTTTGACAGTTAGGGACCGGTCATTGTTTATCGCCTGGGGGGGGGGGGGGGGGGGGGTCGGAGGATTTTTGGCTAAACACGATTAAATTTAGCTGATCCCCCTTTAAATGTTATTTTATTGAAGTGATCCCCCCTCATAACTATATATAACTTTCGTGATTCCCCCCCACCCCCCCCCCCCCAATGTCTTTGCACCCATATTCACCTTTCGACGTGTATACTTAGTGTTTTAAACTTTTATATACAGGTAGTATTTCTAACTATGATGTACTGACAGCATAATAAAGCCGTTATCGCGCAGTCTTTTTATAAAAGTGTCTCTTGATCCGTGTCTTTTTCTAGTCTGGATCCAGACATCTGAATTCAGTTGACATACAAGCAATCTAACAATCCCCAGTGCTTGAAACTGCAAAGTTACTTTTTTTAGAGTGCCAAATAGCAGTCCCTATCAGCAGGTCATATTTAGCGACAATTCGGCCATCTGGAAGGGCTAGGATCGGTCACTGTTCCTGTTTCCTTTTTTATTTTGATCTATAGTGTAATAGATCAGCCTTTGTAGCTTTGCTCACATTTTTATAATTTTTTTTGTTCGTTTTTTTGTTTGTTTTCTTTTTGTTTTCCTTTTTTTTATCCAGTGTTTGCTTGTACAGTAACTTCAGCTATTTGGTCATCTGGTACAAAAGTTAAAACTGGCATACGAACAGTTGACTGTTCATCGAGATCAGCAATGACAAGATCATCTTCGCTATCCTCGTCATCATCTAACTCCGTATCTGATTCTTCACTCTCTTCCTCACTGCTGGACAACTCATTCCCGTTGCCTGGACTTCTCTGTCGATAGTAATGGTAGCGAATTGCCTTTATCTTGTCCAGCTTTATACCAACAGTGGTCAGGCCATGTTCCTTAAGGTACAGGTCGAGCTGTCTCACCTTCAGCTTTTCAACTTTGCCATTCTCATTAAGTATGCCCCACTGGTAGTCCTTGTATGTTAGTTCCTCTTCTAACCTTTTTTTCTCCTTAGCCTCTCTTGTTCTAATATCCTTCCTGATGTTGATATCATTTAGATGGCCTAGGTATTCAATGACATGCTTTTCCTCGACACTGTAGGTTGCACAGAAAGCAGCGATGGTGTTTGGATTGCCCGCAAACATGGCGTTTTGTTCGTACAAGTCCTTCAGACATTTCCTCGGTTGATAATCGTCTGGAGCACGACCTGTTGTCGGCGTTTCGTACACATCCATAAAGTGCATGCCCGGGATTTTGCTTGTCTGGCACAGGCTGAGGGATTCTTTCTGTTACTGGTCCCACCCATCTGTTGTTGGTACACCAGGAACAGAGTGTGGAGCTTGCATCGCTTTGCTTATTGCAGGCATCCTGACAAAATTCAAAAAGAGCTCTCCTCGGACGTAGTGGTCCTCAATAAAACTCTCTATCTTACTAAGATATGCCGCACCGGGTATTTCGGCCTTACTGTTTTCTGAAGCATTTCGGTACGTATTTAACTCAGAAGCATTAAAAAAGAATAACTCTTCAGGAAACTCACTCACTCTACTACTGATGTAATCCTTCAGGACAGGGGCGTCGTCTATCCTTTCGGCGACCTGCTTGCAAACGTGCCAAGAATTTTTTTCCATACGCTCTTTTTCGTACTGTTCGTAGGAATGGAGAGACATGGCTTTGATTTCGTCTTCAGAGAGATCTTCGAATCGACAGTACTTCTCCCATTCCAGAGTTGCACCGTCAACAAGAGCGTCTGAAATGGCCGAGTTTGTGCGCTCGGCCTCGCCTTGGCCGCTGTCACCTCTCGAGCGATGGCATCGTACTCGATAATCCGAGTTGTGGATTCGCGCCAACTCAGCGTCGCGAAAGCGAACTTCACAGTTAGAAACGCCAACGCCAGGTCCGGCATCCGTCAAATCTGCCCATCTTGGCTTCACGGGTGGCAAGCAGAGATCACTAACTATTTCGAGACCCTGTTTGCAAGCACGGCTCACTTTCAAAACAGATTGAACTCTAAATTCTGCGGTGTCAACTGGAGCATCACTGTTTGCTAC
The DNA here is from genome assembly GCA_022457155.1 of Cladopsammia gracilis. Classification (NCBI taxonomy): domain Eukaryota; kingdom Metazoa; phylum Cnidaria; class Anthozoa; order Scleractinia; family Dendrophylliidae; genus Cladopsammia; species Cladopsammia gracilis. Next base: position 670,569 of record JAJGOT010000180.1, read on the forward strand.
CTCGTCAATAGCATTTAAAATGTCTTTGATGGTCGGAATCACACGACAGGCAAGCAGGGACTTATTGTGCTCAGACATTTCTGTTACCTCTGACAACTGCAGCATTTTTTCCAGCCTTAGTTTTAGATGACCTGCTCTTTGCTTTTCATAGGCGTAAAACTTACAGTTATGCTCTTCGGTAATTTTGTTTAAGTCGTCCGACTCTGTCATGTCATCGTACAAAAATAGGTCATCGTGCAATCTAGCGCAGCATTTGCGAAATCCAAGAGAATATTCAGCGTTTGTTTCTGTCTTTTCAACTTCAAAAGCTGCTGGATCCTCGTGTCGCAAGCGAATTGTTTCGCTTGCTCAGACACTCCCTGAAGATCCAACTATTGCCTTCGGCCGAACGATCACGTGGTGCCGATCATCCTCAGTTACAAGCTTCTCATCATTGTCGGCCATGACGCTAGACTTATCCTTCCAAAATTTTCAGTAATCCCCCCTTTTGGGCTCTCAGTTACGACTGATCCCTCCTCTGTTCTCCTAAAAATCAAGTGATCCCCCCCCAAATCCTCCGACCCCCCCCCCCACCCCCCCCCCCCCCCCAGGCGATAAATAATGACCGGTCCCTTAGAACACTCGAGAGTGATTTGTTTTATTCTTGCCAGGCTACTATTTCGATTTACAGTCGTGCAGGGGGGAATCCCGCGTGCATGATTCGCGGACTTTTTCACACATGTATGTTCTACTTTCTACTAATTTTGTGTTTTAGTTATTCTTTTCTTCCAGGATTTACGAAGACTTCTTCCTGAGCTGAAACAACGTATGGTGCAGCAATTGTTATCATCAAGAGTGAACTCGTCTCTTCAAAATATTTTTTCCTTTGTAAACGTTTTTGCAAGTACAAAATATTCGTATGCCGCTGTTTCTTTGGCGTTTTCTGCATTGAATGGGTGCAAGGCATTATTCCACACGGGCCCCACCCCATGGTAACCCTGTTGATACAGCCTGTCCTCTCAATAACGTTGAGTCTAACAACAGGCCCGTAGCAAAGCTAAAATAACTGGGGGGGGGGGGGGGGCGAGCAAATTGACCAAGCAAAGCTATCCGCGTCAAAATGAGCGGACACCTTAGAAAACAACTAATTTATTTCAACAGGTTTTATGGTTTGTGGTTCGTTGATTTCGATCCATTTTGATTCAAGGTAGGAGTGCCTCGGTGCTGTTGTAACAAGCAACTGTTAGCGGGGGAAGCTGACAGGTAATAAACAGACTATTAAGTGAAAGTTTTCATTTTTCTTCACTTTTTCCACTTCTTTATGCGCTGTATGCACGGTTTGTCCACAACAAATAACACCAGTGGTGGATCATGCGACAGATTGTGATCGAGCGCTCATACCGAAACACTGAAATGACAGCAGAGTTTTTTACCAGCAATTTTTTTATGCGGAAATCGTCGATCGACCGTCTCCGATCCGCATTCGTGATTATATGGAAACGAGCGAAACCAGTTTTATAATGTCCTTTTCGCCCAAAAGGAATTCTGTTGTCATTTTCTTCGAAAGATCATTGCTTTTACAATCGTAAGGAAGAACAGAGCGGAGTAGTTACAATGACTAATGATTATTTCTTCACAAAATAGACCTTGCAGGTGTCAAACGTACAAACGTCTGCAAAAATTACAACATTCATTCACACTCTACCTCTGCTCTGTCCAATTGTGTGGATAGTTTTTCTTTTTTACTTGAAAAACTGCGAGGTGGTCTATTTATTTGTAACTTTAACTTCTCCTTGCGGTTGCTATACAAGTGATCTGTAAAACCAGAAAAAAATAAGAAAAAACCTCTATTCACCAAAGAACGGCAAAATCAGTAATTTGCAATTTATTAGACTAAATACAAAGGTTTTCAGTAAGTGGGGAGGAGCGTTGCGTGACTACAAATAACGCCTGATGGGAGCCTAGGACTATGGGGGGAGGGGGTGGGTGTAGTTAATTTTAGTCCTCTAAAAGCTCAAATTATTTTAACCAAAATTATTACTAGTTGAATGTGTATTACCAACTACAACATTATTCATTACTCACTATAATTGTGTCAATTATACTTCTAAACATTGTAACCACTCTGGCCACTGTTGTCATTTCCTTCGCGCGTTCGCGCTCTCCCGCTCCGAAAAAAAAGAGCGCAGGTTATTTCCCCCACAAACTTACTCACTTTTCAAACAATGTTTTGATTCTGAAAATTAAATGAGAAGGCATCACCAGAAGTATGTAAAAAAACAAAAAGAATTCACAAAGAGAGAAAACACAAAATAAAATAAGACAAAATTGAAGTTTTATTGTTGTTCTTTGCTTCTAAACCCACCCTAGCTTTAACCATAGTTAGCTAACTAGACATGAGCGTCGGACTAAATCAATGAATATAGCGCTACATTATATCATAATCACGCGAGCAAACGAAACATTAATCAACGGAGAAGACGAATTGTTCGCTGCTGATCAATATAACAAATTATAAACAAGTTCTTTGCGATAACAAAGTACTTACTCTCAATGAAAAATGAATTTTTTAATACAAACAAAAAAAAATACTTTTATCTACGTGATGTATACAGCTAGGCTATACACTCTCCTTTCTTGGAGAAACTGACGAGTTAAATGCTAGTAGGTGCTAGCAAGAGAAATGATATTCTCTTGGTGCTAGGAAATTATAAACCATTTTATTGAGAACAAACTATGTTTTTTTAATGTATGATTCTACCAGTCAAAACAACCCAACACATCCTTCAGTGTATTATACCATACAGTTCACTTATACTCTACGGCCGCGGTCCTCTACTGCTTTCTTGTACATGTGTACACTACTGAAGCGCAGATCAACTGTAATCGAAAACAAAGAACACAAATTAGACGGTAAAAAAACTTTTTCCGACAGTCTAGTGGGTTTTTATTTTTTCGCTTCCAGTTTGTCACCAGTATCTAAACGCTAATCTATAAAAATGTTCTTAAAGGGGCTACACCTGGGTGAAGAAAGAAAATATGGAGCTATGTCACGAAAACCTATCAAATGTTCGCAGAAATGCGAGCGTTATGATTGGTCAGATAGAGTTCATTATATCACGACAAAGTTTTAATGCACGCAAATAAATAGATTTTTTTCTTTCCCTCTTTCCCTCGTGTGGTCCCTCATTTCCTTACTAGGGCTAACGCTCAGTATAGGGAAATTCATGGGTTTATCTTAGCACTATAATTTACACACAGAGTTAATTCTCTGATTCCTTGTTTTAATGCACGCAGCCTAGTCTTTTGATTAAATGTTGTCATTGATCGGTCTCATCCCTACGCGACCAGACCGAAAAGGATTATGGATAGAAATCAATTCACATTCAATAGCTGCACATTATCAAATACGGAACGTCCTTAACGGAATATGTATCGATGTGATGCGGCTTGTTGTCTTTGCGTAACACGCGAAGACAAACGTGAGTTTTGTTCTCCATTGTAAACGCGCGATAGAAAATAATTAATCATACATTTTAATTCACCTATACTCCCTTTCGGTCTGGTCGCGTAGGGGTAAGATCGATCAGTGACAACGTTTAATCAAAAGCCTGTATACGTCCACAGTATGAGCACGCACAAATCATCGATCTTCTCATGCATTGTCGAGTTATAATTATAAGTTGAAAGCACTTGGAAGAAGAAAAAAAAAACACTCGAGAAGTGCGAACAGTGCTTCTCTAAACATTTCTCTCGTGTTTTTTATTTTAATGCCAGCGAGTTTATATACGGCTCAACAATGCACTCGGTCACGTGTACTGCTGCCTTAAAAATAATAACGGCCCAGTTTTATAAAGAATGGCTACTGATAAACAGGATGAAAATGAATAACAACTTGAAAATTGAGACAATTGTTCAAGTTCTTGCCTCGTGTAAAAAGTCGAATCGAAAGTAGCTGTGCTTTTTTGCAGCTACTTCTCGAAGAGACATCGAGTGTGTAAGTCCGTAAGTGGTTCAATCTTCGGATTGTGTTCGGAACATATATCGGTTTTATTTCGGATTATCGGTTTTATACGATTCCAAACTCGATGAAACTCGATCACGTCGACGATAGCCGAGACTAATCTCGATGTTACCCGATTCATTTTCGTCGGCTCTCGTCAACGATCGACTACTTATCGATTGAGACGTTCCAGCGACGTGCTTTCTTTCCATGTGGTCGATGCACGATTCGATTACAGGTAAGAGAATTTGTTCACAATGTTTTGCTATTTTGCACCAGTAACCAGGCACAGCTTTCAAGCAGTGTGCACGATGTTTTCTAGAAAAGACTTCTTTAGGTTGTTTGACGGTCTGCTCAGAATTTCCACCAGAAAAACCAACGCTGAACCGAGATGTTTGACTTCGTTGGGCGGCCATGATGGAGCGATTTGTGCAGCGAAACACCTCGAATTGGTCCATGTACATCACCTGGCGAACCCTTATACGGATTTGAGTAGCTTCCTTCGGGGAACCAAATATTTCCTTCTGTAAGTCCTCTGGTACGCATTGTGTTTTGTTTTTTGATCAAAACCTCAAAACAGTTGTATGTCGAAGGTATTGAATCCACATGGACACCAGTCTGACTGGTGGTTTGACAAACCAATTAGGGCAGGAATAGAACTGTACAAGTAGTAAGAAAACAGTTCCCATTAAGACCTGCTGCTGCTAAAACTATACATAGATCCATGGAGGATCAAGTTGTTTTGTTAAGTTAGTTTTCATAAAGGATCAAGTTGTTTTGGTTAAGTAATATTGTGGCAAATGTTAAATTATATTTCAAGTTAAACGAATGTATAGTTCCACATGTTGAAACTAAAAAGAGCTCTATCTAAGAAAAATACACTTCCATTTGCTGTTAGCAGATTGATCTACACCCATAGATGATTTTAAATTGTTATTACCACAGGCAAGAACTATTGTACCTTGTGTTAAAAATAAAATGTTCGCTTTTCATCTTGTGGTTTTGAATCATTGACGTCATTCTCACTCACTCACTAGCTATGGTGTAAATTTCCGTGTTAACATTTCACTTCCAGTGTTAACATTTCCAGTGTTACCTTATATTTGATCAAGGAAATGTTATACCAAGAGACTGAGAGACGAGAGAATCTGCGAGAAAAGGGTTCAGCACGAGGACTGAACTCACCGACTGTGAATACTTATTTAGATTTAACATATACTTTTTTAGATTTAACATATAACTTACATTGTACAACACATTAACTACTTACAATAGAGAGCTACATCACTTGCATAACATAATTACTTACAATTGTTTCTTATAATTATTCTTGCACACATTATATTTTTTATAATTCAATACAATTTCAATAAAGATAACAAACATAAGCATAATACAGTACAGTGCAAACAATTTACAATAAAAAGACCAGGAATTAATTACAACTGAGTATTATGTTAAACCAATTTGCACTAAAATATAAATTGTACAACAACATTGCCTTGTGACTAATAAGTTCTATGATTCATTTAAACAAAAGAAAAAAAAATTGACGAGAAGTCAATCTTTGTAGACGCTTTAAAGTGAGGTGAAATTGATATGCAGCAGTTCCACAGGCTCGATAGTCATTTCAATCGATTATTTCCTACTTTCATTAGTTTTGCACTTCTGTATTTCCCACTGGTAACCTCATGTCCTCTCAGAGGCCTATTTTTAATTGGTCGAGAGACCAAAATAACTTGCTTTCCATTTCAGTAGCCACATGCATTCCTCGACTGTCTATTTCTCTTTTTCATTTCCATCCTACAGAAGTAGCTACATGTAGTCCTTGACTACCTATTTTTTTTTCTCGTTTATGAATTCACTTTATATCTTTTTTCAAATAAAACCGCTATCAAATCGCCGTGAAATCGCAGCAAACTCGCCGTTCTTTACACAGGCGATTTGAGGTCGCAATTACAGTTATAAAATCACTTCAAAAACAGTATCAAAATTTGTTTGTGTAAACGTCCTTTAAAGATTGCTTCCAAGTTTTCTATTACATTTCCTCAAGCAAGCGACAGGGCGCTCATTTCAAATTTCGCCGATTTTTTTTCTTCTTTTCGACATCAGTAAGAAGGATTGGATTTTAAACAATTTATTGCCGTTCTTTAACAGTAAACAGGGGATAAATTCAACCGTCACTTCCTTTCAGTGGAGTTGGGATGGTGGTTATATGAGATCTTGTATGTCAGTTACTTGAAAGAAGGCGTTTCAGTTTAGTGAAGAGAGGGCGTTCAATCGAGCAAATAAAGTATCTCCAGAGTCTGTAACGTCCATCGAGAAAAATAATTGTGAAAGCGGAGTTCACATTTGCTGAATACAAAATCCCTCATAACTGGTGCTTTAGTGTTGTGTGAGCGCGAAGGACAAGCAACAAGCAACAAGCTTACTTTTCCCCCCTCCCTCGCGTGACTCGCGTTCCGCGCTTGCTCGTTACACGTTCCCCTTTGAGTTCGCACACCAGAAAAGCGCCTGTTACCCAGGTTAGCACAACTTATTGTTTACTGTTTTAGTGCATACAAGTTATAAACAAAGGTCCCACCCTGAACCAAAACACACTTATTCAACTTATTTGAGTATATTAAATAATGATCGCCGGATAAAACAAGAAGTTCTGATGTAAAGTGAAAAAGGCAAGTTCATAATCGAGGTAATCGGGAACGTACAAGGTCACATTTTAGAATTTGCGCCTGTAGTGACATCACAATTATATATATTCGAGTCAACGCAAAAATTCAAAACACCAGCGTTAAAGGTGATGGTCGCTTACGAGGTTTTCAACTGACAATCGCCACCAAAGGCTAATTATCTGTATCATGAAAAAGTGATCCTTTAGGAGAGGTGGTCGCTTACGAGGTTTTCAACTGACAATCACCACCAAAGGCTAATTATCTGTATCATGAAAAAGTGATCCTTTAGGAGAGGTGGTCGCTTACGAGGTTTTCAACTGACAATCACCACCAAAGGCTAATTATCTGTATCATGAAAAAGTGATCCTTTAGGAGAGGTGGTCGCACTGGGACGTTAAATTTTATACAGGTGATATTTTTGTGGGATCATTACTTCTTTTCTTTCTTTTGTTTTCTTGTTTCTTTGTTTGTTTTTAAAAAATAAGTTATCCCCAATCGCTTCGCTGATTTTATGTTTTTCTCTAAAAATAAAAGAGACTGGGTACTAAAAAAATAGAACTCTCCCGAGGCCCCTATCTCCCCAGGAAACATGCGCTACCTTAAGACTTGTTTTGGATCAATTACGTATTGTATTGTTTACCTGCAAGATCCTTTCTCATCTGTTTGTTGTCACTGGTGGAGACCAAACACTTCATAATCTGTAACAGTAAAATAAGTAGCACCTGTGAAGAACGTTTCCCGCTGTCCTGTTGGGAGTTGATAGGTGTTGCCGAGATAACTGAAGCTTTTAGGATCTGTGTTTGCATTATTTGATATGAGTAGGTCGGACCCTGTACCAAAGCGTGGTCCATAGTTGCTATCCCCGCAGATGGCATGCTGCTGATTCCCAGTGACAAGTGGCATTTTAGTTGGTATCAGACCGCTCGGGTTCACCATGCTGAACATGAAGGCTTGGTTACATGTTACCCAGGCACCCTTACCTGTTGATAAGATGATACATGACATAAATATTTACACAATTCTGGTTATTAAGCTCATTTCCACCCATTTACTAATAATCATACGAAGTTATTTCTTTTTTAAAAATCGAATTCCAAACTGTTCAGGAGTGTTTCAGTTGTGAACTATTTTTCTCAAAACGTTACCAGTCCTTTTAGTTTCTCGTCATTCTAGTCTCCAGAGCTCCACGGTTTTTTTGAATTGCGTCTCGTGTCGCTCTAGTAACGGACAAAAATTCGAATATTTTTTTAATTGGCCGTTTAACAATGAATGCGCAACAAGGTAAAACAAATTTACCCTTCTACGTAGGGATTCACTTCGTTGTTGATGTTTAGTATTTTGATCGCTCATTATTACTTGGGCGTAGCGACCAAGTATTAAAATGCAGTTTGGTCATACACAAATGTGCAGTATTGCGCAACTCTGGGGATGGCGGGATTGTTCAAACCGTCACCGCGGTCACACGTCCGAGGCGTTTTTCGTTTTATTTGGTGGGATTCATTTAGTATCAAGTGGAAACGTGGGCAAGGATGTATAAAATAATTAGTTTATGTAACTATCTTTTCATCTTTCCGGCTCAAAATAACGAGCTTCTTTTCGATCGTTGAAAACTGATCAAAACGCTTCGTGCCTGAGCAAAATTGTGTGGGCAAATGGCGCCGACAGTTCTGCGGTTCATAGTTTTCAAACGCTTAGAACTTTTTTTACTAAACTTTCAAAACATTTAGTGAGTTGACAGTGTATTGTTAATATATGAAACTTTTAATAAACAGTGAAAATGACAACCTTAACTTTGAAGTACTTTGGTCAACTTTTGCAAATTTCTCTCATTTGACCGCGGTGGAGTACACCTGTTGTTTTGTTGATGCGAGGCGAACGTCACAAAGTGCGAGTTGTGTTTTCTCTGTTGCATCTAACAGTTTCATATTCAATATGCGTAAGGAAATTACTCAAGAAGACACTGCGAAAGTATTTGGCACTCGCGATTTTTAAATTCTACGATACCTTCATGACGGAAACCCGCTAAAACATGTTTAAACGAACATGCAGGGACTGCGCAGCAAGTTTTCGAGTGGGGGGGCTAAAGAAGAATGCCTGAAGGAATTTTTTTCCTCTAAAGTGACGGAGAATGCTATTATAACGATAAAACTATTGATTTTTTTCCACATCTTCAGTGATGTTGCTATCGGGTCTGAAAATTCACCATCACTAAATTGAAATATCATAGATTGTTATGTTATACTACTGATATCAACCTTTAATTACTATAAATAAGCCAGAAATCCAACGATTTTGCTTGAGCTGCCTTGAACTCAACGCTGTATAATTACTCAGCAATTATTGCACGAGGCTGAGTATGATATGAAAAGTTATGCAGATCGAGGGGGTTATCCGCCAAATGCCGAAGGCTTGAGCCCGGTGGATAACACCCTCCGAGATCTGTATATCTTCATATCATACGAAAGCCGAGTTCAATAATTGTTTAATTATTCATTCAAAATATTTACACGGCAAAACAAAACGGTAACTGAAAATAATTTAGTGAATGATATTAAAGTTACAAAACAACAACGCGTTTTCCTGAGAGGTCCGCAGGAAAAAGAAGCCATTTAAAAGACGTTTACCTCTGCTAGGTTAGCATGGTTAGAAGCGAAAAAATATTTTACAATTGTAAAGACTAATGCTTCATTCTGTCTATTTATCTGCGCGTTTGTCTTTGCCAGTAACTCTGGTCACTTTCGAATTAACGATTTTTTATAATTTTTCACTCCGTTACTTTTGTTAAATTATTTTTTGTTTAAATTATTTTTATTCTTGCAAAAAAGTGAGGGGGCTAAAGCCCCCCCAGCCCCTCCCTCTGCGCGGTCCCTGCAGTCATGAAGATAATTAAGACGAATACATACATTATAGCGCTTATTTAATAAGAAGTGAACAGTGGACAGCGAAGGAAGAAATATAAGCGTGGTAGGAATCCCAATTAATTTCACTTCTTTCGGTTGTTTGCCTTTCATTAATTTTTATTTCGTGAAGTTGAAGGAACAGACTTTGGGTGCAAAAATTCACCGCCGAGAGAAGATGTAAACAATGCACGCAGTGTCTTGCGAGACGTTTCTTGCGAGTTTTGCTTCCGCTAGTGAATGATTCTCGGGCGAAAATAACCTTAAAGAGATCACTTTTTCATTTAATTTTCTTTTGTGTGTTTCGGATACAGAGGAATAAAAACTGGATATATTTTCGTGTGTCTGATTGCGAACAGCTGCGTTATGCGTTACTGGAAAGGTTTCAAATTACTTTCACATTATGCAAATTGCAACATTTTTACCTCAACTGAAAAAATAAATTTCAAAGGGCTAAATTTGTTTCTCTCCTCCTAAATTATCACTTCTGTCGTTAACTTTGATTAAATTTATAAGTTTCATTCAAACTTTATTATAATAACGGCGGGAATACTTCCAGCAAAACTTTCAATTGGAAAAGTTGTTTTGACCTCGTGTCCGGACCAGGCAATCGAAAGGCCACTTTGCGGCTACATTTGCATTCACTTCAAAAGTGTCGGAAACACAGACTAGCTAGTTACAAGATTTAGCTAAAACCAATGACAACCATCGGAAAACTCTGACATACGGCCTTTTTTTTCAACGGTAAGTACAAAGTAGGTATCGATTTGTATTTTTCAGTATGTACTCGTCTTTTGACACAATGGATACGCGCTTCTTTGTTAGACCCGGTTCAGACGCGGAACTTTTCATGAGCCGAACTTAATTCGAATTTGGACCGACCCAAATTAACAAAAGACCCACAAAAGTACGCCTGTTGATTCAGACGCCGAACTTAATTAGCCGAACTTAATTCAGTTTGAAGAGAAACAAATCGAAAGGTGAGCGATTTTCAGGCAAAGATGTCAGAACACGCACCAGTCGTTATAATAACTTATGCATTAGGTTCGGCTCATGAAAAGTTCGGCGTCTGAATCAAAGCCGTTCCAAAGCCGAAATTCCCGGCTGAGCCAGGCGAAAAGAACGGCTCAGCCGTTCCAAATCCAAATAGCCGTTCTTAATTGATTCAGACGCCGAACTTTTCATGTACTTAATTCAAGGTATTAGGTTCGGCTCATGAAAAGTTCGGCGTCTGAACCGGACCTTAGGCCCAGTTCAAACGTCGAACTTCACATGTGCCGAACCTAATGCAAATGAGCAAAATCTATTGTTCTTGCTAATTTGCATTAGGTTCGGCACATGTGAAGTTCGACGTTTGAACTGGGCCTTAGACTGCTCACACTATCCGAATAATCCCTATCATCAAACTGTGTGAAATAACGTGCATGCAGATTCCCAAGAAAATTATTCTCCAATATGCCTAATACAACGACGCCCAAGTATACGCTCCCACAGCGTCTTGTTTCTTTTAACTAACAACGAGCTGAGAGAGTTGCTTTCTGAAGACAGTCCGTAAACTTTACAAAGCTGATCACGTGTTTAATTTATTCGAAAGTGAAACTGCAGTCGAGTGTGAAGCCATGAGTTTGGTGGAAAACACGGAGCCGTCGAGGTCCCAGGGTCTATGAAAAACACGGGATCCCACACGTTAACGGAATGTTTTTGACAAGCGACATATAGGCATAACATTAGCGGAAACATAAAATTTGCGTCATGTAAAAACGAACATTGACATTAGCGTAAGATTGATTGTGCTAACGCCTGCGTTTATCCTTATATTGGGGAAACAAACTGCAGTATGGCGTCGCTTGCTGCGATTGCGTGGCCAGAGAGTTGAAATGAAAGTTAAACCTTTGTAATTTGGGACATTTTGTACAATAGTACAAATTTTTGTTTAAAGGTTTAATTACTACAGCATAGTTCCAGATTTTAGGTTTACCTCCTAGAGAATTACTGGTATATTCTTTCATGCTCCTGTTAATTTCATAAAAAATTGGCTAAAATGCAAGAGAGATACTTTGCTTGCAGGTTTCTCAATCCGTGAATTTGTGTTATTTTATTTGTATAGTCGGGGGGGGGGGGATGATTGCATTCATTTAGCAAGTTTTATGAGCATTAAGTAATGCTCCACATAAGAACTATAGCAAACTTCATTGTTCTGCGGCATTGGCTCTTTCCCACATATATCTTTGGTTTCAAGAATGGAGGAGGGGCTGATGGTTCATAATTATATTTCATTATAAAAATGAAGAAAATCCATTTGCTCCAAATAAATTTTAGGTAATGTTCGTGCTTAACCAATCAGAATAGCAAAAGACAATAGCTAATAATTTTGCTTCTTTGATGAAGTTCCCCAAATACAATATCTTTTAAAACTTGTTGTTGGGTCTCAAATTACTTGAAACCTTAAAAAATATAGACAAAATGCACCTTGAACCTTAACCTTTTAGCAGGTTTTGAGTCTAGGCCAATGAGATCACTAGTTGTAACAATGAAAAAAGTTGACATTCCATCGTGCATTGCCGTTCAGCGCTATATCCTTATTATGCGGATCATTACTTAAACTAACGTAAACGATAGTTGTTAGGGCTGTTGCTTTGGGAAAATTACATACCACTATTCAGTTATCTTATAGTTCACTTGTTTAGTGCCGCAAATTTAGTGAAATCCTTTCTAAATAGGATTCTCGAGTGATTTTAAAAAGATTACAATTTTGACATTTAGGGGCCGTCGACATATTCACAAGTTCCCCGCTTAACGTCCACTGGACGTTTAGGGGGTGGGGGGGGGGGGGTTAGGGAGAGTCGAGATTTGGACGTTAGCGCGGGGCATTTGGAGCAAGTACGAAATTGTTAGTTTTTAATCCTAGGAGCGCCACACATGTCAACGTTCTCATGTTCGTTTTAATCACAAAGAAACATGTCACCAATAATGTTTGTTGTTTCACACATCAGTAGTCTCGCAAACTGTATTCACCCGACTAATAAAAAACGTCGTTCCAGGCGACGTCGGGACGGTGAAAATTCTAAGTGGACGTTAAGGAGGGGGGGGGGGGGGGGTTCTGACCTTAACTTCCAGTGGACGTCAAGCGGGGAACTTGTGAATATGTCGAGGGCCCCTTCTAAAAATCGAACGATGCATGCAAGTTGTGTATAAGAACACCTTAAATTAGGGGGGGGGGAACTAAATTGATCGCCGAAGTGCGAGTCAACTAGAGGGATCCGGGGCACAAAATAAAAAATACGATCCTCGGGAACGAATGGCTAAAGATGCATTTAACCCTTATTATGCTGACATCCAGATCAGAAAACAATCCCTGAAACTGGATTTAAAAAAACAAACATGGTTACGTGACAACAAGATGTCAATAGTTCCTTCGTCAACAAACACAATATAGCCGCAATCTTGTTTTTCTAAACCCACATGGAACGTTATCTATTTTATGCTAATCATGTCTATTATTATCTTCGGATCTTCCGATCTAGATCTCTGTCGGGTGTTTTGTTTATGACCCCTCCGAATCAGCATAACAAAATAACTGTATTTGCAAGGACCACCGTAACGAAATAGAAGCACCGGATCCTGTGGTAAAGGATCTAATCAGCTATAAAATAATGAAACGATTTGATAAAAAAGCAAGGCTGATAAACGGTACGGAAACGAGTTTATATTTGTAAAATATCCAATATTTCGAAAGGCACATGTACAGCCTTTCTTCTTCAGGATCTCACGGATAATAAAAAACAACAAAGTGCCGACTCTAGCCCGAGATTTGCCGAGCTAACGAACGACGAAACGAAGGTGTCCCGAACTCCGGGATCCGGGATCCGTCCACGCGAACAGACACGCGTGTCCGGAATTTTCCGGGAACCGCACGACGAGGGTTAATACAGCCCAAATACAAAAACAAATACAAACACCGATTTGTAACTCATGAATACGCGAAGTTGAACGAGTTATTGCAGTGGAAAATATTCAAATTTTTAAGGAATCAAGATCATGAGTCGGAGCATTACACTGCATAACGAACTAAAATGTAAATGACAACTGCCACCGTGATTCATTTGGGATGTTTGCATACAGCTATTTCAATTTAGGTTGTCGGATGATAGCTTCAAGCGTACGCAACGAGACCGCAAGGTACTTGGGATCCATGTTCTCTTGTTCCCTTCAAAAATTGGCCTGTGTTCCCCTGTTCCCACCATTTATCAATCTGATCGACCCTTCCCCCCACACCCACCCCCCCCCCCAAAAAAAAAAAAATCTAAAAAAAACGACTAATAACTAACATGTTGTACCGTTCTATTGAATCTATAATTTGATTCAACAGTCGTCACAAATTCAGTTTAAAACAGTAAATGCTTTGTCTATGATTCTCTACTTTATGGACACACAACGGCAGGTTGCTGTAGGATTAGGACAATGAATGGCAAGACTTCCAACTAATTTTAGAGGGTTTTTTTTACGGGTAATCATTTGTACCACGATCATGGTTGCCTATAACTGGTTCATTTTGATTGATAATATTTCTGCGAGTAGTGATTATTCAGAAGTTGTTGCAGTGCACTGCTGCACCGATCCCTATGTTGTGTTTCTTGACCATGGGCATCCATGAACATTAAGGCAATGGTCGGCAGTGGCCGGCCCATTGGTTGGTTATATTCACAAATAGCAGATGATGCAAAATCGATTTTAAAAAGAGACAATGTCGGGACAAAGGTCAGAAAAGTGATTTTTACGTCTTTTATTTCAATTTTTGTCAGATTCCCCTTCACAATGTTGACAATGTTTGTTCCCGTGATCCGCAAAACTGTTTCAAGGTTCCCGTGTTCCCTAAGATTTTTATTCTCTGTTCCCCTTTAAATTGGCCAAGTTCCCTTGTTCCCCCAAACCCCTGGGAGACCCTCATTGAAATAGCTGTATACTGTAATATAAAGTCACGCTTTATCAATAAAACTTACTTGTCCACGACTTCTCGGTGTATCCTCCAAAAACGTTCTCTCCACTCTTCACAACAGTGACTGTGGGTCCTTTAGCATCGCATTTCTGGTGAAAGGTTACAGCTGCGAAGCCATCTCGAGAGGCACGGAACAGCAGACGCCATTCACCAACCAAAGACGCAGGCAACCAACCGATCAAGACTCTTCGATGCTCTTCGTTCGTCAAAATCACCGACTCTGCAAACACTTTTGGGGCTTTAGGCTTCAACTCATCCAGTAGCCCTTGTAGCTGGTAAAACTTGGCTTCAGCTTCAAGTTCCTTGAGAAATGTAGCACCCTCTGGTAAAATCAGTTCTCCATTACGGAGATAATTTAGCACGAAACGGAAGTAAGTTCCATCTCGGTCGATAAAGAACGAGCCGTCTTTAGAAGGCTTCATCTCAAACCTCCCTGAAAACATAGCGGCCAGCATCGAGTTGGGATCTTTTGTCAGCGTTTGTACGCTTGTGGTAAAGCGCTTCCCGCCGACATTGAGTTCAACAGTCGAAGAGAAATGAACCTGATCGAGTTTTTTCGACATGGCATCGATGGATTCTTGCTCCCGACGAAGTCTGCTTGATTCTCGTTGAATTATCTCGCACAGTTCTTTAAAATGATTTTCAGCATCGGCCAGGGATCCACTTCGTTGTTGATGTTCAGCATTTTGATCGCTCATTATAATTATTTCTTTCAACTAACGTACAACGAGCTTGAGAGAGTCTGAGAGTTTAATACAGGAGGTGAAATCCGTAAACGGAACAAAGCTGGTCACGTGTTTAATTATATTCAAAAGTGAAACTGCAGTCGAGCGTGAACGAGGCCCTGCCTTCCGACAGGCCGCACATGACCCAAAAATAGGCAGTCTATGACTGCATGTAGCTTACTGCGCCTGTTATTACTTAGATTATCGTAGGATTTCCTTCCTGGCCTGCTAGCCCTCCCCCCCCCCCCCCCCCCCCCATCTTGCCGCCTGGATTTCCAAGCCCAGAGACCCCCTCTCCTGCCCGGATTTCCAATAAATTTTTGGAAGCCCTAAATTTCCAGGTAATGAAAAAAAAATACATGTAATCGCATTCAGGAGATTCTGTTTTTATAATTTTCAAAACTGTTGTGACGAGTGCTATAAATTGGTGAAACGTTTTAAAAATAAATATTGCGTGACGCATCATGAATCCCGCCGCCCCCGTGATTTCAAGACTAAATCGAAGTGAAATTTTTCTAGTTGCTTTAATAACTGCTGTCTTAGGCTATGTTCACACTTGGTGCCCACATTCTGAGTGTACAAGAGAATTGTGGGTACGCAAAGCAGTGGTTTGTGGGTGTATTGCCTTGGAACTAACGTAAAACGCGTGCACACTGGGAATCGGTACCCACTTTAGTGCCCGAGTACAAGGTCTCGAACGGGCAGTGGGGCACCGTGCCCGAATTCTGGCGTGGGTACTTGAAAAAAAGGTGTGTTCACATTAGTGCCCAGCGATAATCGTACTCGGGCACCGTGCTTGGGCACCAAGTGTGAACATAGCCTTAAAATAACAAACACAGGAAACGAATTCTCTCAGTTGAAAGTTTTATTCAAATATCTACTAGTTTAGTCTCAAGAGCAAAACGCGTCAAATTATCCCATCAAGGAAACTGTCGGCCACGCAAATTTGTTCAGCATCTGGCGAATTATGTATCAGGGGTTTTATGTATCTCCGCCAAAATTATGTTTCAAATTGTGTTATGCAGAACCTCCAATTTTGTTACAAGCCATCAAATTCTTTAATCTAGAATACTTCTCCGAAATACATTCTCATCAGCGGCCATCTTGGGATCGAATGAATCTTCATAAATTATAATGTAGAACTAGTTCTTTATAGCCAGGTTCTGCTCGGTTTCGCATTTGAGCCACACCCCCATCAGAATAGAAATTGAAACAACAGAACAGAAATTGGATCGGTAGTTAACTGTTTCGTAATTTCTGTTCTGTGGCTTCAATTTCTATTTTAGCGTCTTTATTTCACTTCTCGAGTTTTAAATTCTGTTCTGTTGCTTCAATTTCTGATGTCTTGATTTCAGATTTGATGTTTTAAATTCTGTTCTGTTACTTCAATTTCTTTTGTGGTGTCTCAATTTCCGTTCCAATTTCTTTAGAAAAGAATTTGATGGCTTGTAACAAAATTGGAGGTTCTGCATAACACAATTTGAAACATAATTTTGGCGGAGATCACCCCTCATAAGGAATTACTTTAGGTGTCCGTCTTATGACGATAACTAGTAATTTTTAAAACCAAAGTTATTTCTAGTGGGGTGTGTATTATCAACTACAACATTATTCATTAATTACTATAACTGTGTCAATTATACTTCTGAACATTGTAGCCACTGTTGCCATTTCCCCCACAAACTGGCTGAATGATATTTACATCGGCTTACTCACTTTTCAAACAATGTTTTCATTCTGAAAATTAAATGGGAAGGCATCGCCAGAAGTGCATGTGTATAAGCAATCAAAAAGAATTCTGAAAGATAACACAAAATAAAATAAGACCAAATTGACGTTTTATTGTTGTTCTTTGCTTCTAAACCCGCCCTAGCTTCAATTGCAACTGTTTACAAACATGAGCGTCGGACTAAATTAATGAATATAGCGTTACATTATATCATAATCACGCGAGCAAACGAAACGTTAATCAATGAACGGGGAAGACGAATTTTTTGCTGCTGATCAATGTAACAAATTCTAGACAAGTTCTTTGCTGTAACTAAGTACTTACTGTTATTGAAAAATGAATTTTTAATACAAACAAAACAACATTTTTATCTACATGATGTAGTATATAGCTAGGCTATACACTCCATTTTCGGAGAAACTGACGAGTTAAACGCTAGTGGGTGATAGAAAGAGAAATGATCTTCTCTTGGTGCTAGGCAATTATAAACCATTTTATTGAGAACAAAACAACGTTTTTAATGTATGATTCTACCAGTCACAACAACCCGACACAACCTTTAAAGCATTATACTATACAGCTCACTTATACTCTACGGTCGCGGTCCTCTACTGCTTTCTTGTTCATGTGTACACTACTGAAGCGCAGATAAACTGTAATAAAAAAAGAACACAAATTAGACGGTAAACAAACTATTTACGACAGTCTTGTGGGTTTTTAATTTTTCGTTTCCAGTTTGTCACTAGTATCTAAACGCTAACCTATAAAAATATTCTTAAAGGGAATACACCTGGGTGAAGAAAGAAAAGATGGAGCTATGTCACGAAAACCTATTAAATGTCCATAGAAATGCGAGCGTTATGATTGGTCAGATCGAGTTCATTATATCTCGACAAAGTTATAATGTACGCTGCCTATTCATCAACAGTATGAGCACGCGCAAATCATCGCCTCGTGCATTGTCGAGTTATATAAGTTGAGAACACTTCGGACAAAAAAAACACTCGAGAAGTGCGAAAAGTGCTTCTCTAAACATTTCTCTCGTGTTTTTTTTTTAATGCCAGCGAGTTTATATACAACTCAACAATGCACTCAGTCACGTGTACCACTGCCTTAAAAATATTAACGGCCCAGTTTTGTAAAGAATGGCCGCTGATAGACAGGAAGAAAATGAATTACAACTTGAAAAATTAAGACAATTGTTCAAGTTCTTCCCTCGTGTCTTTCAAAACTCGAATCGAAAGTAGCTGTGTTTTTTTCTCGTTTATGAATTCACTTTATATCTGTTTTCCAATAAAACCCCTATCAAATCGGCGTGAAATGGCAGGAAACTCGCTGTACTTTACACAGGCGATTTGAGGTCGCAATTACAGTTATAAAATCACTTCAAAAACAGTATCAAATTAAAATTTCTTTGTGTAAACGCCCTTTTAAGATTGTTTCCATGTTTTATACTGCATTTCATCTGAGCAAGCGACAGGGCGCCTGTTTCTAAATTTCGCCGATTTTTTTTCTTCTATTCGACATCAGTAAGAAGGATTGGATTTTAAACAATTTATTGCCGGACTTTAACAGCAAACAGGGGGTAAATTCAACCGTCCATCACTTTCTTTCAGTAGAGTGGGGATGGTGGTTATATGAGATATTGCATGGCAGTTACTTGAAAGAAGGCGCTTCAGTTTAAGGAGAGAAGGCGCTTATCTCCAGAGTCTGTTGTGAAAGTGGAGTTCACTTTAGCCGAATACAAAAGCCCACATAACTGGTGCTTTAGTGTTGTGTGAGTGCGAAGGACGAGCAATAAGCAACAAGCTTACTTTCTCCCCTCCCTCACGTGACTCGCGCTCCGCGCTCGCTCGTTACACGTCCCCCTTTGAGTTCGCACACCAGAAAAGCGCCTGTTACGCAGGTTAGCACAATGTATTATTTGCTGTTTTAGTGCATACAAGTTATAAACAAAGGTCCCGCCCTGAACCAAAACACACTTATTCAACTTATTTGAGCTGATTAAATAATGATCACCGGATAAAACAAGAAGTTCTGACGTAAAGAGAAAAAGGTAAGTTCATCATCATCATCATCATCATCATCATCATCATCATCATCAATCTTTATTTATACACGAAATCGTATCATAATTACATATCATGGTCTTCCTAGGAGTCGTGTGAATTTACACTAGAGTACATTACCTGTAGAACTACTTAACTAAGAAAGATAATGTACAATGAAAACTACGATCAAGGTTTCTTCAATAAATCAAACTACATTAAACTAAAAATTGAACTATAAAACTTAACTAAATTACACGTAATAATAGAGTTCAAGTTATATCGGTGATGTACAAGGTCACATTTTAGAATTTGCGCCTGAAGTGACATCACAATTTTTTGTGGTCGAGTGAATGCAAAAATTCAAAACACCAGCGTTAAAAGTGGTCGATTACGAGGTTTTTAACTGGCAATCACCACCAAAGGCTAATTATCTGTATCATGAAAACATGATCCTTTAGGATAGGTGGTCGCACATGGGCGTTGAATTTTATACGGGGTAATTTTTTTGTGGGATCATTACTTCTTTTTTTCTTTCTTTTGTTTTCTTGTTTGTTTGTTTGTTTATTTTTACAAAACAAGTTATCCCCAATCGTTATCGCTGATTTTATGTTTTTCTCTAAAAATAAAAGAGACTGGATACTAAAAAAATTGAACTCTCCCAAGGCCCCCATTTCCCCAGGAAACATGCACCACCTCATGTAAGACTTGTTTTGGATTAATTACGTATTGTATCAGTGACGACTATTTTACCTGCAATATCCTCTCTCATCTGTTTGTTGTCACTAGTGAAGTCCAAACACCTCGTAATCTGTAACAGTAAAAATTCCAGCACCTGTGAAGAACGTGCTCTGCTGTCCTGGTGGGAGTTGATAGGTGTGGCCGAGATTACTGCCACTACCAGTATTTGTGTTTGCATTATTTGATAGAAGTAGGTCATTCCCTCCACCAAACAATGGTCCATAGTTGCTATGACAGAAGATGGAATGCTCCTGCTTGCCAGTGAGAAGTGGCATTTTGGTTGGACCCAGGCCACTCGGGTTCACCATGCTAAACAGGAAGGCTTGGTTACATGTTACATATTCACTCTGACCTGTTGATAAGATGATACATGACATAAATATTTACACAGCTCTGGTTATTCCGCTCATTTCCACCCATTCACTAAGTTATTGCGTCGACGAAGGAGACGCTTCCTAATCTTGTCGGCTAGGCGGAATGAATCGAGAAAAGTGTCGGTACCAAATCTGCGCCATCTTGAAACGTCACAATAGTATCCAGCATACTTAGCGCATCGTCTAGGCGGAACGAATCGAGAAAAGTGTCGGTACCAAATCTGCGCCATCTTGAAACGTCACAATAGTATCCCGCATGCTTAGCGCTTGTTTTGACCTGCGTGCGCACTTTTTTGCTGCCTCGTGCTCTGACAGCAAGTTCGACAACGTACAACGTTTCACAACTACAAGGTTTCGGATTTTTTCCCGATTTTGGAATCGTACGGCTCAATATCTCAATGCCTAAAAGTACGCAGTGGAAAAATTGGACGAAGGTTCTTCTCCGGACCAAGTAAGTTGTTGGGTCTCTTTAGAATCAAGCAAGAAGTTATCCTGAGTTATCGGATTTTCCTCGCTTCTAGAACCGTTCTGGTATGTTTTGAATGTTCTATCTTGATTTTGCTGTGGTTCTCTGCCTGATTTGGGAAGCTTTCACCTATTAAAATACCGACGTCGTTCTTCGCGATGTTCCACAGTGCGATGTGTACAGCCCCCGAAATGATCCCGACCCCGAAATGATCCCCGACCCCGAAATGATCCCCAAATCGACCCCGAAATGATCCCGACCCCGAAATGATCCCCATTTTTTTCACACTGACCCCGAAATGATCCCCAAGTAATTTTTGGAATGGAATAGCAGTAGTAGTCTAGGGTCATTTTACGCCTTTTTACGGATTTCCCTTGGATTTCCCGCATACTAATTTGGATTAGGTGCCTAGTAAGTGCCTAGGTGCCTAGGTGATGACGTCATAATATACCTTCCCGCATACTAATTTGGATTTCCTGCATATGTAATAAACTGCCAATACCTACACCTATTCCTTTTGTGTTATTATGAAACAATAGGAACAACAGCCTTGCCCAAACTTGCCGGCTCTATCCCAACTCACTTCAAAACAAAACACAACTGACACAGGTAACTTTACAGACATATAGAGTAAAACAACATGCCTTGACCAGGACTCGAACCTGGGTTACTGCGGCCACAACGCAGTGTCTTAACCACTAGACCATCAAAGCTGTGATCGATATTATAACCAAATAAAACTTATAAGAGGGTTCCGAAACATTCAAGTTTAGAAGCAATAAAATTGCACAGTATAAAAAACCGCTTTTTACTTTACTAAGATCCGCAACATTCTTATAACCGCTTCATCGCTAGACTCTATATCGATTTTCAGTTTCCCAGCCATCACCCACTTTAAGTTTTAATTTCTTTTCCGGTAGCTTCAATGTTCAAACTTTTAATTATGCGAACTTTCACTGAACTAAATTTGCATGAAAAATTAGCACCTCGGAAAAATAAACAAAGCAACCAATTACATGCGTTACTAAAACAATAAAACGACACTTTATTAAGTTCAACTATATTTATTGATAACAAACAATTTCATAATTATACAGACAATTTAAAAGCTTAGTTGGAAAGGAACAGACAGAGTCGATTTATTCTTTTTCATCGGGTTTATACAAAGTACTCTTTGATACCCTTGGTTTTCTGTATCTCACCGCACTGCAATCATCGTTTCGGGTGTTATTAATCCTCTTGATTCTTAGAATACTTGTAAGGTTCAGCTCTAAATCTATAACGCCGCGATCGCCTTTTAGGTTTATCCTCACCAACATCTAAGTAATTTACTAACTGGATTCTAGGTCGTTTGCGCTTCGGTGCTGGCGAGGGTGTTTGAACTGTGGGGGGAGGGGTCAAAACGGCTGGATTTAATGGTAGTGGCGTTACTGCGGAAGTTTCTTGTATAGTGGGCGCTGGAGAGGGTGTCGCGATAAATGGATTTAAGGGTGTAGAGGTTGTCACCGCTGCTAATGCTGTGGGTTCTTGTATAATGGTAGGTAAATTATCTTTCGGATGACTTGCAAAACTTCTTTTCATTTCATCAGACTGTTGAGGTCTTCCATTCAATTGATGTTTAAACGTCAGATATCTGTTTTGCAGCTCAAGGTACCGTTTGGCTTTGTCATTTTCCTCAAGGTCTGTACGAGAGAGAAGGCTGTCCATTCTGTCCTGTAGTCCCTGCATGGCTGCGAAAACTGGAGCTGTCGAAAGGTTCTGTTGTCTGAGATACTTTAGTAACTCCTGAGAAATATTGTTTTCTACCCCTGCTGTTTGATTAAATTGTTCTTCACCGGGTAGTACATTCGTTCGCAGTCTACAATTATCTTTTGTGGTTGTTTTTAAATCCACCAGGAGATAACCAAAGGGTCTTCGTACAGCCTCTTCGTACTGGTTTATAAAGAAAGCCGTTTGCCCAGGATACATTTGCTTAGCTAGGGTCAAAATTTGCAGTTTGTCCCCGGGATTCTTGAAAAGGACTAAGTAGTGACTGTTTAAACTGATACTTCGGCTTTCCTTCCCCTGATGAAATAGATTCTGTACGATATAAATGACACTCAGGTTGCGGTGATGAGAGCCTCGTGTAAAAAGGTTTACTATTCGCTTGTCTTTGCCGGCGTCAATCATTTGATCGTCAAAGACGATTAAGTTCCGTTTGTTGACATCGAAATAGGAATCGTGTTCCAACGCAGAAGGAATATCCTTGACTAATTCAATTTGTGGTATTGTGACTAGCATTTGTATGTACGCGGGCTGCCATTGGGAATAACACCAGACAATCCTCTCGGGTGGTGGGTTTATCACATCTGAGGCCTGTTGTAACAGTGATTGAACCCAAAACGTTTTCCCCGAACCGGTCATCCCTGCAACCATACAAGTAAAAGGGTGCTCGAAGTGAAACCGCTGACACTTTTGTGTAGAAATCGGCATTGCATTAAATGGAGTGAAAGTAGGACTGGTGTGTTTGTTGGTCATGTGTCTTTGCATATTATCTTTCCTGCTAAATGTCTTCTCACAAACGGGACAGGACAAATTCATGTCAACTCAATGAAAGCTCATTGTGAACTGAGAAAGAGACGAATGTTGCTCGCTTATATAGGCTAGCTCCTCCTCAATCCTATTGTTTTCACCTCCTCCTCCTCCTCCTCCTCCTCCTCCTCCTCCTCCTCCTCAATTCTATTGTTTTCACCTCCTCCTCCTCCTCCTCCTCAATTCTATTGTTTTCTCCTCCTCCTCCTCCTCCTCCTCCTCCTCAATTCTATTGTTTTCACCACCACCACCACAACTCTATTGTTTTTTTCCTTCTATTCCACGATAAAAGACAACAACTCACCATTCTTAGCTCATTCGACAGTTATGTCTCAAGTAGTGAAGAACAACCGGGGTTTTCTACACCTCTTAGCTAATGGTCCCGATCATCAGCGCCAATTTCTCTTAAGGACAGCTTCTCCACAAAAGGTTCACGCCTTGTTACATATTCTTTATAATGTTCTTAAGGAAAACATTCCCTGTCCTGAAACAAATAAGCGTGTTTTGCTCCGATACAAGGATGCTCTTATCAATCTGGCCGATCAAGACGTTCCCTACAAGACAAAGAAGCAAATACTTGTACAAGAGGGTGGTGGCTTTATACAAGACTTATTGGCCCCCGTTGTTACAAGCTTGGGCGTTTTGATGCTATAAAAGAAACTTTACATCATTGCACTGATCATTTGAAGCTTGTCTTTAACGAGTACGGATCGATATGAAGAGAAAAGTAGACTGGGATGAAGAAGAAATGGAGAGCGGTATGGAAGACACTATAACCTCCGACGAGGACAACGATGACGAGGAAGACAACGAGGAGCCAAGAATTAAAGATGTTTTAGGCAATCTTTCCAAAGCGGTGTCAAAAGAACGTGCTTCTGATTTGTTGCATAGCATGGCCGCTTCCAAAGATATCCTGTTTTGGGCACCTAGAGGCCAATTACTCCGAAATCAGCGCATAATACCCGTCACAAACATCGCAGAGCTGGTTGAGTATGTGCTACTTCCCCATAACGATGATGTAGCCCGACCCCGTGCGCTTAATACCTTTTTAGATGGACTCGCAGAGTTGGGAATTGATAAGCGTTTAATCAAGAATAAAAAACTGTTAAGCGATCTTTTAGAGAAAGAAAAGATCTATCAAGAACAAAAAGAATCCGACAACGAGACATATGAAGGAGATTCAACCGACAGCGAAGGAGAGGAAAGCGCTTCTGAGAACAGTCCGGCCGATGGGTCTGAAGAGAGCGACCAAGAAATTCAAATTGATGAAGAGGATGCAGGAAATTCAACCGACAACGAAGAAGAGGAAAGCGCTTCTGAAAGCGGGGAAATAATTGAGGCAAAAAGTCAAATCCCATGTCATCATTGCGAGAGTTCAAATGTGTATGTAACCGGAGTCGTGAAATGTCCCAAATGCTTTTGGCATGATAATAAAAAGATTTGCCCCATATGCGAGCACAAGATTCCTTTGGACAAAACTAAACTCGTGAAAGAGACCCTTGCTCGTTGCGATGATTGCAGTGCGGTGAGATACAGAAAACCAAGGGAATCAAAGAGTACTTTGTATAAACCCGATGAAAAAGAATAAATCGACTCTGTCTGTTCCTTTCCAACTAAGCTTTTAAATTGTCTGTATAATTATGAAATTGTTTGTTATCAATAAATATAGTTTGAACTTAATAAAGTGTCGTTTTATTGTTTTAGTAACGCATGTAATTGGTTGCTTTGTTTATTTTTCCGAGGTGCTAATTTTTCATGCAAATTTAGTTCAGTGAAAGTTCGCATAATTAAAAGTTTGAACATTGAAGCTACCGGAAAAGAAATTAAAACTTAAAGTGGGTGATGGCTGGGAAACTGAAAATCGATATAGAGTCTAGCGATGAAGCGGTTATAAGAATGTTGCGGATCTTAGTAAAGTAAAAAGCGGTTTTTTATACTGTGCAATTTTATTGCTTCTAAACTTGAATGTTTCGGAACCCTCTTATAAGTTTTATTTGGTTATAATATCGATCACAGCTTTGATGGTCTAGCAGTTAAGACACTGCGTTGTGGCCGCAGTAACCCAGGTTCGAGTCCTGGTCAAGGCATGTTGTTTTACTCTATATGTCTGTAAAGTTACCTGTGTCAGTTGTGTTTTGTTTTGAAGTGAGTTGGGATAGAGCGGGCAAGTTTGGGCAAGGCTGTTGTTCCTATTGTTTCATAACAACACAAAAGGAATAGGTGTAGGTATTGGCAGTTTATTACATATGCAGGAAATCCAAATTAGTATGATGCAGGAAGGTATATTATGACGTCATCACCTAGGCACCTAGGCACTTACTAGGCACCTAATCCAAATTAGTATGCGGGAAATCCAAATTAGTATGCGGGGAAATCCAAGGGAAATCCGTAAAAAGGCGTAAAATGACCCTAGACTACTACTAATAGCCTTCCATCCAGAGAAAGCTGGAATGAATAAATTAAAGGCAGTTAAGGAAATTTTGATTCTCATTATATGCAGTATTCAGTTATTTATTCATTTTGGACAATTCATAAAATAAATAATTATTAATTAATAATTAACGCATTTTTAACGATTTTTCAAGAAACTATATCATTTCTTATTTTTGCGAGTGTAGAGTTTTCAACTGTTACTAATAATAAATACAAACTTATCCGCTTCTTACAGCAGACCGGCATGATTTAAAAGAGGAAACAAACATGATCATCATGATCAAACGTGAACATCAACAACCATATTATTTCAGTAACGAGAAATACAACACAATACAACAGTGGCAGACACTTTCGTGTCCGGATTGGTCTCTTCAGCTACCTCCGGACTCACAGAAGGTAATCAATGGCGTCGAGGGAGAGGTCTTGGTCATCATCGTTGTTGATGGACGAACGAACATATATCGTATGTTTTATTGTTTTGAAAAAAGTAATTTATTTTTGCGGTATAAAACAAAATGTTTCTAAAAATTATCTTGATTTTCAAAGTCTTACAAAACTAAGGTTCGTGTTAGATCAAAGAAGAACTTCTTCGGCCTCTTGCTGCTCTCGGTCGCCATCGCAAAGAATCAGTAAACTAGTTTCAGTGATAAATGAAATGGCTGCGTGGTTTCGAAATAGTAGGTAAAGGTAAAGTCGCGCTCGAGCCACAATGGCCCATACGGCCGGAGCTTAACCCGGTTTCTGTAGCATGAAGCAACTAGGAATATTGCTACTCCCCCCTGGATGGGATGCTAGTCCATCGCAGGGTTACCCCCCAGCATTTTATCGCCGGTACCCATTTATACACCTGGGTGGAGAGAGACAGTGTGGAGTAAAGTTTCTTGTCTAAGGAAACAACACGACGGCAGAGACCAGGCTTCGAACCACCGACCTTCAGGTTGAAAGTCCGACGCGCTAACCACTAGACCACCGTGGCTGCGTGGTTTCGAAATAGTAGGATTAATGCTAAATGATGAAAACCTGAACAAAACTATAGAAATACTGGTGATCCGTTTCCAGGGTAAGCCTGACAGTAATCAATTTAATATCAAAACATAGTGAAGCAGACAACAACTGAACCTCACTCATTGTTTCGATCGATGTGACTGTGAGCATGTTGATATCAAACGCAAAGGCAAACTGACAGCAAATAAGGTCATCAATCTAAAGTTTATTCCTCGTTTACTTCTTTGACTTTGAGTTTAGAAGATTCGAGCATTTCCTTTTGTTATGAAAATTAATTTTCTTTGATTGATTTGCACCGCGATCTTGCTTCGATCAGTACAGCAGACGACTAAAAATCACAACTGGAGCTCTTTCTTTTCTTTCCAGCGAGTTGAAGCTTTTTTTTAATATTGCTTTCGCCAGCCACATATCGCCAAAATAAACACAGAAAAACAAAGTTGAACAACGTGGCAGTGATTTTAAGAGTTTTTATTGTATTTCCATCAGTTTTAAGAGCCATTAATTTCGCCTTTAGTAAGACTAGATTTGGCCATTACAAATGCACAATAAACCACAGAAACAAGGGATGGTAAGCCTGTGCGGTTACACAATGGACAACATGCACCAAGGACTGACAGTACTGTGGTTGCGCTTGTGGATTTTCTTATCCTAAATAAATATGGAAAACCCTTTTTTCTGTGGTTGGTGACCGGTTATGAAATTTCAATCCATGGTACCGCCTTAAAATGGCGTCTTTTTATACAAGAGAAAGAGAACAGCATTTTGTAACGAGACGATGCGAAAGTCAAACTCTAAATTTCTGGCACGTCGCAAAATTAATTTTTCTTGTTTGGAAAATCCGGGTGGATTTTCCAAACAAGAAAAAGTTTTCCATATTTTGCGGTATCCATACTGTACTCCGCTTGAAGGCTTTACGTTCTGATTTAATTCCCCGCGAAAATGCGTTAGCATTTGAAAGCGACATAAATATCACCAGGGATTTGGGTATGCTGGGAGGGTACTGGGGAATACGTAAAACACGGCAACCATATTGAAAGGGGATACACCTATCACTAGTGATATGTGTACGGGGGTACACATATGATGGGGATACACTGTGACAGCTCGAACAGCAGTTATAAATGTTGCTCCAGTCTTCGCTCGCTCAAGATGACCTCACATGACTGCCACTCGACCAGTTAATGCGGACCCCCCCCCCAATTTCCCGGGGGTACTCAACAAAGTTTTGTACGGGGATGCTCCGCATCGCGGTCATAACCCTTACCTTTTTATATACCGTTTTTGACAGAAAAGGTAACCCTTTCACATACCTTCCATAGAAAAATGGTACCCCTTTCATATACCTGCAGAAGAAACACTGCATCTCTTTACTATCAGTTTTTTGCTAACTTTTGAACAACGTTTACTCACTTTTCATTTCAGTATAAACATTAAAATACTTCATTAGACGAATTAGCGTCTGTTTGATATATTTTAGACTTATTTTGAACGGCCCTTTTTATTTACCTAAATGGCAGTTCCCCCTTCCCTTTTCTATACTTCAACTCGTGAAATCCCTTCCCTTTTATATACCTCCAGCCTAAAAAAGGAAGCCCATTATAGGGAGTACCCCCCCCCCCCATCCCCACTTGGGGCGGAAAATTGGAAGACAATCACGCATGAACCGAAGACGAAGACCGGAGAAGAAGAACCCGAAGCAGCATGAAGCGAAACTTTAATAAAGCGAAGATCCATTCAAACATTTTGATGGTACGTATAGGGCATGCATCAGTAGAGTTAGGCAAGCATTTATTTAATTAATTTGGGGCACTATGCAAAACCTTTGTTTTTATGTACCAGTCAAATCCAAGAGCGCCCATTCCCCCCCCCCCCCCCCCGGCATACCCCGGGCATTTGACGAGTGGTTAGTCCCGCATAGTGGGGCATTTGACACGAAACGAGGCCCGACGGGGCGGGCTTTTGACTTCGACAAAAACGTTGGTCAGCGGTCGCAAGGTAAAGGATTTCATAATCCATTCTTTTCCGGTAGTTTCCACGTCAGTGTCCACGTGGTTTTGCTGTTGTGTCTGTTGACTCGGTTGACCACTTTCGTTATAATATTCATTATTTTGGAGTTCAGATAGCGCGGACAAGGAAATCTGGAAAGGTGTTTTAGCAGGAAATTATTCCGAGCTCGTATCGAAAGGTAAAGTAATTTTTAGTCATATTTTATAATATTCCGTCGCCATGAAAACGCACAGGAAATTTTACAGTTATCAGTAAAAAAAAGTATTAGCCTTTCCAGATGACCTATCTGGTGGGGCATTTGATCGTATAAACTGCCCACATAGTGGGGCATTCGACCATTTTTTTAAAAAAGTCAAATGCTCGGAGGTTTGCCGGGGGGGGGGGAGGGATGGGCGCTCTTGGATTTGACTGGTACATTACGACGACCGAAAATTTAATAAAGCGAAGCTCAATAGTCAAACCTTTTGGTGACACAATTACGACATGCATCAGTAGAGTTTAACAAGCAAATTATTTAATCAATTTGGGTATGTGTAGAGTCATCAAACCTTACTTTTTAATTATTAACAAACTTACTTGTCCACGACTTCTCGGTGAAGCCTCCAAAAATATTTCTTCCAATTTTTACAACAGTGATCGTAGGTCCTTTGTTGTCGCATTTTGAATGAAAAGATGAAGACGCGAAGCCATCTTGAGAAGCACGGAACAGCAGACGCCATTCACCTGCCAAAGACGCAGGCAACCAGCCTTTCAAGACTCTTCGATGCTCTTCGTTGATCAAAATCACCGACTCTGCAAAAGGCTTGCTAAGCTTGACTGCTTGCGTTGTTGATTTAGCAGGCCTCAACGCGTCGATGATTCCTTGAATCTGATAAAATTCAGCTTCTTCTTCAAGTTCCTTGAGAAATGTAGCTCCTTCGGGTAAAGTTAATTTTCCAGTGCGAAGGAAATTTAAAATAAACCGGAAGTGAGTTCCATCTCGGTCGATAAAGAACGAGCCATCTTTAGAAGGCTTCATCTCAAACCTCCCAGAAAACATAGCGGCCAGCATGGAGTTGGGATCTTTTGTCAGCGTTAGTACGCTTGTGGTAAAGCGCTGACCGCCGACGTTGAGTTCAACAGTCGAAGAAATGTGGACCTGATCGAGTTTCTTCGACATGGCATCGATCGATTCTTGTTCCCGGCGAACTCTTCTTGCTTCTCTCTGCAATATTTCACACGCTTCTTTGATGTGATTTTCTGCGTCGGTCAGTGCTTGACTTCCTTCTTGATGTTCAGTATCTTTGTTGCTCATGATTTCTTTTGACTAATAACGAAATAACTTTATAGCTGCTGCCTGAAAGCGGATAAACACAGGATGAAGTCCGTTAACGCGTTAAAGCTGGTCACGTGTTTATCTGAAAGTGAAACTGCAGTCGAGTGTGAACTTTACATATGTGAAAGATAACTGCGTATGTTTTCTTGACTTCTGACCTTTTAATAAAGTATGTATTCAGGAAAAAATAAAACACTAATAAATTAACATATCTTGCGCCTCCATGAAGCATTCGTTTTGCCACTATATTGAGACTAAAAACACTGCAAATACAGTTTCGTGATACAATCCTCCGCCACTTTTCAACGACATCTTTGCCACTGCACTCAATTGCAAAGGCAAATTATTTGCGTACTAGCATGCTATCAACGCACTTCATGCTGTACGACATTTCAATGCCAAAAGCTGCTTTGGGGAAGAATCAAAACTGTTGTACTTGGACCACAGGTTTACTACCCTCTGTTTGTGTGGTGTGCTGTGCATCTATCTATAATGAACGTATTGCATGGTTTATCGGCCGCTACTTTTCAGACTTTTGAGCGAGTTGAATTGTTATTTTGAAAATACCGTCAAGTTTAACAACACGATAGTGATTTTGAGAGTTTTTTGTTTTTCATTTTCATCGGTTTAAAGAGCACTTAATGTTAATTTAGCGTTTAGTACTAAGGCTAGATTGATAAAGCGATCATCCTTCATTGCAGATGCATAGCACACCACACAAAGACAGGATCGTAAGTCTATGCCGGGTTGGACTACATTATTTGATTTCACTTTGGCGCCAAGGGACTTAATATTAAACACGAAGTTCCGGTATAAAAGGAGCCTGGCTTGGCCATTCTCACCTCCATTTGTCAATCAACCACTGAAACATTAACAACTGACAAACAACATGCGTCATTACTAAGACCATTGCTAACACAATTTGGAAAAACTTTTTGAAAGTTATATCAGAAATCTTTATGAACTTCTATTTCTTTTTTTGCTTGGGTAAAATCTTTGTTTATTGCATTTTTGAAGCAAATTATATTTAAAAGACGCGCAAGTTAACCACGTTTTGTGACTGAAAGACGCCTTGATTTGCATTTCACACCCAAAAGGCAGAGGTGGATCCAGGGGAGGGGTTGAGGGGGTTGCAACCCCCCCCTTTGAGCAGCATTTTTTTTTATTTGTTTGACTCTTCATAAAAATAATAGAATAAAATTGCTTTATACGTGGTTGTTTCACTTCCACCGATTAACTGATTGTCAAGTTTGGAAAAGATAATGTGCATTTCGCGACATTAGGACGTTAACAGTGTGAAAAGATCGTGCCAGGATCCAATAGATCATTTCAACAAATCTGTGGCTATTCCCCTTCTTGATTTCCTGATTATTCAAATGCAAGACCGCCACGTTTACCACCTGCTTTATCTAGTACCATCAGATAGCTATCTGATGAAACAGAAGGCATTTTGTACTGGGCAAAAGACATTCCATTTCCTAAATCCCTTGGTAATGAGCTGCGAAGATGGCAAACTATGTGGCAGTCAGCAGAGAAGGAACTTCCAAGAAATCTTCTACTAGCACTTGGTGCGTGTGACGAGAATGCTTTTCCAAACATCCATCATCATCTCCTCATTGCATGCACCCTACCAATCAGTAGTGCTGAAGCTGAGCGGTCCTTTTAGCTCATGAAACAGATCAAGACCTGCTCCAGATCAACGACGTCTGAAGAGCGCTTCTCCGATCTCGCTGTTATTGCTATGCATTACTCTGAGAAATTCGAGTACACGAGATATGCGAGGGCTTTGTAAAAGCTCATCCAAGAATACTCTGTTAGGCTAGCTACATTGTTCGATTTACGAGGTATGTAGAAAAACGACAAATTACTATCGTTGTTTCTGCTGTCCCTTTCAATCATGCATTATTATTATTTTTGGTTTTCTGTTTGAGAAATAAGGTAAACTCCAGATTTTATACTCCATGCCTTCACAAACGCTTTTCGAGTCTCAGGAATGCCGGAAATGGGGTTTTAGAGGGTAAAATCGGAAATATTTTCCGAGGGAGGGGAGGGGGGGCATGACCCCGGACCCCCTAGAAGCTCGCGCCTGCGTCGAAAGTTATGAAAAGAAAATGTTTCGCCATTGTTGTCAGTCATTTCTCCCACAAACTGGCTGAAACATATTTACATCGCGGCTAGATGAAAATCATTTTACTGACGATGTTTTCACTCATATGCACGTTTTTATTCTGAAAATTAATTGAGGAGGGCATCACCGGCAGAATGCAAAATCCAAAAGAATTCTAAGAGATCAACGCAAAAATGTAGCAAAATATCAATTTTTATTGATGCTCTTTACTTCTAAACTTAAGCTATAGCTTGACAAGCATGAAATGAAAATCAGAGTAAATTATTGTAAGTTGCACTAAATTGTACCAACCTCGTCCCCTGAATGCCCTCTCGCGATCAGCTCCGCTTTCAAAATGGCGGCCGAGCGTACAAACACTTGGACAAGGCTTCCTAAATACTCCAAGAATCGTGGAGCATTTTGTCACGTGACATGATGAAATGGCGTTTTAGGAGTTTTTTCAGCGATTACCCTGGGTGCCAGAGGGGTTTTTTTTTTTAGTGAAAACCGGCGAGTTTGAGCGGCGAAGCTTCTTGTAACCGTTTATGCGGCTAGTTTCACTCATGATATTTAGAGAACGGACCTCTGGATCCAGGGTGGCCCGGTTTATTTTCTGGTAATCGGAAACCGTTGTTCCAAAGAAACGAAGACATTTCATCGTGTTTACGCGATAAAATTCTCCTGGAATTTTGAAGTATTTTGCCAGCCTTGACAAGGGGTTTCTTCACCCTGCCCACCATTTGCAAAGTGGAGACAGCCCTAGGGACGAGGTGGACTTCTGTCCTGATATCACATGACATTAAACTTAATCACGTGATCACACATTTAAAATAACCAAGGAACGAATTTTCCGCTGCTGATCATTGCAACACATTTTAAAGAAAGAAACAAGTTCTTTGCTATAAGAAAGTACGCACTCTTCAAAAAACAATATTCGCTTAGAATTAAAACAGAACAATATTTATATCTATCTTTATCTCCTATTTTTAATAGAAGAAGGGGTTGAGGCCAGGTGCTATGAAATAACGACTTATTATATTAAGAACAAGACACAGCTTTCTTATACTCCACTGCTTTCTTGCACATGTATACACTACTGAACTACGTGCAGATCAACTGAAATAGAAAACAAAGAAAGAAATTAGACGGTAAACAAACCAAGGCCTATGTCCGACAGTCTGGTGGGAATTACTTAGTTTCTCTTCTAGTTTATCATCAGCGTCTAAACGCTCACAAAAAAAATGCTCATTTAAGAACATTCTTATGCGACAAACAAACTGACCCTGAACTGAAACCGTGGCACTACGACTCGATTACACATAAACCGGCGCTTACTCAAGTGATGTAATTTTTAAGGCAACTTTAGCAGCGTTTTAAATGTAAATTCAAACTCAGTTTGTGCAAACTACCGGCAAGTTCTCCTCAAATTTTCTGTTGGAGTACGGGCGCCACTTCACAAACCAAACTATGCAATTTTCCTCGGTACATAAAATGCGAATGACTGTGTAGCGCATATAATGAACAACTATAACTGAAATAACACGAGACTTCGTGTAGAAACTTTTAATCAATGTCCCGAACTCTGTACATGATCTGACATTTCACTTAATGCTAATGTTCACTCGAACAGCCTAATTTACATATAACTGACGCACATATTTGTGTGCATGACCTGACATGCATATTATTACACCCTCCCTTTTATGAACTGAAATGAATTGAAATAAATTAACTGAATGAAAGATAAGTCCTTAAGCTAAACGCTTAAGTAAGAGCATAGTCCTGGAAACGCTTGGGCGCTTGACGGATGCGTTGAGATCTCCTTGGTACTTTGACAGGACTTGCAGGCACTTGCGATGCGGTTCGTGTTTCTGGAGGCGGTTGATCGCGTGTCTCCAAACGCGCATCTTCGCGTATTTCCGGTTGTGGCTGCTCGCGCGTTTCCTCGCGCGTCCCTGGTGCTGGCGGCACGGGTGTCTCCTCGCGTGTCTCTGTGACGTGATCATCTTCCACTTTCACTTTACAGGGAGGAGGTTCGTTGGTCTTTCGAAGGTGAACTCTGTTCCTGCGGAGGATCCCGTGCGGAAGCTCAACCTCGTAGGATCTGTTGTCTAAACGACTCTTGACGACACCCTTTTTCCACTCCTTCTTTCCAGTCTGGAATGGCTTGACCCTTACAGTGTCTCCTGGCTCTACCGATTCCAGATCACGGGCGCTTCTGTTGTAGTAGCGAGCTTGCTGTTGCTGGCGTAAGCGGAGCTTGCTATGGGTTACATCCTCATCAGGTACGGACGGTTTGAGTAAGCTCGAGGACATTGGCAAAAGACTCCTGGTTCTTCTGTTGAGTAGTCGCTGGGCCGGACTTATTTGCATACTCGCTGGCGGTGTATTTCTATGGTCTAATAAGGCAAGAAATGTGTCTGATCCAGCCTTGTTACACTTCAGAAGAATTTTCTTGGCTTCTTTCACTGCACTTTCCGCTTTGCCATTCGATTGACTGTGATAGGGACTGCTGGTCCGGTGCTCGAAATCCCACTCTTTGGAGAACTTTAGGAAGTCACGCGAAACAAACTGCGGTCCGTTATCGGTGACGAGCTGCTCAGGAATACCATGTCTTGCGAAATGGGCTTTGAGCTTCTTGATCACGTAAACCGAAGACGTACTTCTGAGATAGTCAAGCTCGAAGAAATCGCTAAAATAATCCACTGTCACGAGATAGTTCTTTCCACTTAGCTCAAACAGATCTGCTGCAACGAACTGCCATGGCCGACTAGGTGCTTTATGACTGACCAATGTTTCCTTTGTTTGGCTTTGCTCGTACTCTCTACAAACTTCACATGTAGACACGTGGTTGCGGATTTCTTTCGTCATTCCCGGCCAATACAGACACTTGCGCGCTCGGTTAAGACAACCGTTGACTCCAAGGTGGGGGTTGTGAATTCTTTTGAGGAGTTCACCTCTGGCAGCCTTGGGAACCACTACTCTTTCCCCTTTGAAGATAAGGCCATCCTGAACGGACATTTCGTCTCTCATATCGAAATATGGAGAGGCCAGGGGAGGCAGGGCGTCCTTGTCTTCAGGCCAACCCTGCTGAATTACGGTCTTGAGAACTTGAAGGGACTCGTCCTTCTCTGTTTCCCGCTGAATTTGCAGGAGCCTAGCTTCCGATATAGGCAAATAACTCATCATGTTAATAGTCTCAAACTCTGATTCAACTTGCGTACACGAAGGAAGATACGCTCTGGACAGTGTGTCCGCTAAGAACATTCTGCTACCCCTTTCGTATTGCACCACCAAGTCGTACTTTTGAAGACGGATCAGCATCCCTTGTAATCTCTTGGGAGCACGATGAAGTGGCTTCTTAAAGATCGCTTCAAGTGGCTTATGATCAGTATGGACAACAGTCCTTCTACCGAACGTAAAGTCATTGAACTTTTCCACTGAGAACACAATCGATAACATTTCCTTCTCGATCTGCGCATAACGACTTTCCGTCTCCGTTAAGGCTCGGCTTGCGTACGCGATTGGGTGCCCATTTTGCATTAAGGCTGCGCCTAATCCACTCTGACTGCTATCACACTGGATCTCAAGGGGCTCCGTGGGCTTGTAGTAGGCTAAAACAGGCGCTGACGCAATGAGATTCTTCACGTCGTTCCAAGCCTTCTCTTGCAGATCGTCCCAACACCATGCAGCATCTTTGTGAGTAAGATCTCGGAGGGGTTTCGTGACATCAGACAAATGAGGTAGAAAACGGCTGAGATAATTGACCATTCCATTTAGGCGTAGAACATCGTCTCGATCTTTTGGGCGGGGCATCTCTACGATCGCTCTAATTTTCTCTGGATCTGGCTTTAGGCCCTCTGTTGTTAGCAGGTGTCCATGAAATGGAACTTCCTTACATCTGAATTCTAACTTTTCAGCATTGAGCTTAATGCCTTTCTGCTGACATCTTTGCATGAATCCATTTAAATTGTTGTCATGATCAGCCTCACTCGTGCCATGGATGAGAACATCATCTGCAATGCATTTTACACCAGGGAGACCTAGCAACTCTTGATTGAGGCGCTTCTGAAATACTTCACTCGAAACACTGAGACCAAATGGCAAACGCAGCCATCGATATCGCCCATATGGCGTAGCGAACGTGGTGAGCATGCTCGACTCGTGATCTAACTCCAGATGCCAAAAAGCAGAGGTCAAATCAACCTTTGTAAATACACGTGCATCTGTCAAGTCAGGTAACATATCGTCAATAACAGGAATTTGATAATGTTCCCTCTTCAAAACAGCATTATAAAAAGGGGTCTCGGGTCGATACAAACACGAAGCTCACCGGACTTCTTTACAGCTACAACAATCTGACTGACCCACTCGGTCGGTTCGTCAACAGGCGTGATGACCTTGAGACGTTCCAGTCTTTGGAGTTCCTCTTTAAGGTGGCTCGAAGTAGTTTTTTTTGGGTCACACTTCCCTTTTTGAATACGCTTATACATAATCTTACTTTAGCTCAATAAATCTGAATTTCATACCAGTTATTAGGCTTGGATGAAAGTTTTGGATGATTCTCTTTTTATGCTAATCAGCGTTTCCATAGCAACGGTAAACAAATATGGCGAAAAACAGTTTTTCCTAAATATCTTTCGATTTTGGGGCTACCCGTGACAAGCGAATAAATGCGCTATAATCTACACATCGTTGCACACAAAATGGGAAAATTTCAAACAAATTAAACTGTTCGATTTTGAGTAAATTGCAAAAACATTTTTTAACATGTGTTTTTCATGTTTGAAATATAAGCGGTCAAAACATTTCATAGGTCTCACAAATTATCATTAAATTGCCACAGAAAGTTTCGTTGGATTTAAAATATTACTCCCTGCAAGTAGCTCTGAGTAACTCCTCGGCAATAAAGAGATCGAGCTTTTCATTCAAATGCAGTTTTGCTTGACGTTTTCACTCTTTAAAAGTTTCAAGCGCATTTGCATATAAATTCAAAATTAACAAATGAAGATGTTTGACATCTTTCCAGTATGTTTTTAAATATATAGGCAATAATATTTCCAAGCTTTAGTACAAATGATTCAGCGGAACATCCCTTAAAGAACCGTTGAAGTTCGAGTACGAAAGCAGCGACCTCGGGATGAAAATCCAGTACAACGAGTGTGACATCGCATGTTTATTTCACACGAGCGCTCGGTGACAAATTCCTCTATGCACGTGGGTGTTTTCGTATTGTAATTATTCAAGTATTGTTTTCATTATACGCATTAGTTTTCAAATACATCATGGTTCGTACTCGTCGACAAAATTCCAAATTCAACCGAAGAGATACTTTGAAAAAAGCAAGAGAAAAGCGTGGATTGGACGGCCCCCTATAAGTCACCCACCTGAAAAAGCCGGAAGAAATATTCCCATCCTTCGCTCAAGTCAAATTTTCTGAATGAAAATTATGTCAATCTAAATCAATCTAAAACTTTTAATGGAAGGACTGAAGACATGTTATAGTTGCAATGAAGGTCCACTACTTTTGGAAGATATAAAAAAAGTCTCCATCGCGCAATGGCCTTGAAAAAATGAAAAAAAAAAAACTTGAATAATTACCATATCGAAACATTCAAATCAGAGCAAGCGTGCATAGAGGAATTTGTCACCGAGCGCTCGTGTGAAATAAACATGCGATGTCACGCTGTTGTACTGGATTTTCATCCCGAGGTCGCTGCTTTCGTACTCGAACTTCAACGGTTCTTTAAGGGATGTTCCGCTGAATCAATTGGACTGAAGCTTGGAAATATTATTGCCTATATATTTAAAAACATACTGGGAAGATATCAAACATCTTCATGTGTTCGTTTTGAATTTATATGCAAATGCGCTTGAAACTTTTAAAGAGTGAAAACGTCAAGTAAAACTGCATTTGAATGAAAAGCTCGATCTCTTTATTGCCGAGGAGTTAGTCAGAGCTATTTGCAGGGAGTAATATTTTAAATCCAAGGAAACTTTCTGTGGCAATTTAATGATAATTTGTGAGACCTATGAAATGTTTTGACCGCTTAAATTTCAAACATGAAAAACACATGTTAAAAAATGTTTTTGCAATTTACTCAAAATCGAACAGTTTAATTTGTTTGAAATTTTCCCATTTTGTGTGCAACGATGTGTAGATTATAGCGCATTTATTCGCTTGTCACGGGTAGCCCCAAAATCGAAAGATATTTAGGAAAAACTGTTTTTCGCCATATTTGTTTACCGTTGCTATGGAAACGCTGATTAGCATAAAAAGAGCATCAACCAAAATTTTCATCCAAGCCTAATAGCTGGTATGAAATTCAGATTTATTGAGCTAAAGTAAGATCATTGTGTATAAGCGTATTCAAAAAGGGAAGTGTGACCCAAAAAAAACTACTTCGAGCCACCTTAAACTTCTCTCGAACAGACACCGGTACCTTTCTTGCTGGAAGAACAACGGGTTTGCAATCCGGGTCAATTTGGAGGTGCACTTTTCCCGTAAGTGTTCCAAGACCTTTGTCAAAAACATCTGCATATTTAACTGTAAGATCATCACTGGCATCATCCACGACACTTACGAAGTTTTCCTTGTGAACGGTTAGCAGCTTCATTTTCTGCGTCGCATTTAAGCCAAGCAGAGGTGTCAAATCCTCTTTCACGACTAGAAATCTGACCTTGTACTTCTCCTCACTTTTGGGGTTCACGACTGGCAATGCACAGGTTCCAACAGGCTTGAGTTTGGCACCATTCCACATGACCAGCGTTTGCGAACATGGGGCTAGCTCTTGTCCTTCAGCATACTTGAGTGGTAAAATATTTGCACTTGCACCACAGTCAACTTGAAATTTAACAGGTTGCTGACTCACGAGCATTTCCGCAAATACACCCCTTCCTTTTACGGCTTGTACTCTTACGACGCTAATCTCTTCTAACTCTTCTTCACTCTCGATATTGTAAACGGAGGTTTTCTTTGTACACTTCTTAGCGAAATGATATTTTTCCTTGCACCGCTTGCACGCTTTTCCCCATGCAGGGCATTTCTTTCTATCCAACTCATGGTCGTATCCACAGAACTTGCAAGAAATTTTCTTTGTTGATCGTCCGCCCGAAGTTTCAGCTCGAAACTTCTTACTTGCTTTAACCTGATGAATGGTATCCGCCGGCTCCGATAACGATTTCATCTGTAACTCCGCCACCTCCTCGCTCCGACACACGTCGATGCAACGATTCAAAGTAAGATCTCTCATTCTTAGCAACTTCTTAGTGGTCTGCTCGCTCTTTATTCCAAGCACAATACGGTCACGGATTAAGCTGTCCCGCAAACAATCACAAAAGTTACACGTTTTCGCCAAAGACTTCAATTCAGCAACGAAACAATCAACCGACTCAGTTGGAAGCTTATCCCGCTTATTAAAACAATACCTCTCGTAAATCTCGTTAACTTCGCCGATGCAATGTTTCTCCATCTTACTCATGACAACGCGCCAATCATTTTGGTTTTCTTCTTCAGTGTAAGTAAAGGTTTTGATGACCTTCAAGGCGTCGTCCCCGATCGTATGTTTAAACATCGCTAGCTGAAATTCCGCGGTCTCCCGATCCAACCTGGAAATAACGAAATAGTTGTTGTACTTTTCCTTCCAAAGCTTCCAATTTTCAGCAACTTCTCCGCTGTGTCTCAGATCAAGATACTGAGGTGGTGAAATGTGATGAAGCATCGTAGATTGAGGCGCCAAAGTTTGCGAAGTTGCACCAGTTTGTCCATCGGAGCCTTGATCACCACCGGACATGCTGTAGACAGTTGACTTCGTCGACCAGCAAAACAGATCCGCTGCCACCATGAAATAACACGAGACTTCGTGTAGAAACTTTTAATCAATGTCCCGAACTCTGTACATGATCTGACATTTAACTTAATGCTAATGTTCACTCGAACGGCCTAATTTACATATAACTGACGCACATATTTGTGTGCATGACCTGACACGCATATTATTACAATAACAATTTGAATAAAGACGTAATGTGCTTAGAAACTTTTAAAAACATTCCAAATGTTCCAAAGCTTCTGTATCAATTCATCAGTGGAGAAGAGACAGTAACCTTCGAAACCTTTGGAACGTGGCTTTTATATAAGGGAGTATTCCCCTTGGGTGGGGGGGGGGGGGGGGTGGGGTGAGAGCAGAGCAGAGCGAAGGTGATGATGTCAGGTAGCCACCAAAGGCAGTTATCACGCAGCTCTTTAGAACCTCTTGATGAAAACAAAATCCCTCATAACTGGTGGAGCGCGAAGGACGAGCAACAAGCAAAGAGCTTAGTTCCTACCGTCCCTCGCGTGACTCACGCTCCACGCTCGCTCGTTACACGCTCCTCCTTTGAGTTCGCGCACCATAAAAAAGCGCCTGTTACGCAGTCTAGCACAACTTATTGTTTGAAAGATTTATTGTTTTAGTGCATATATTTTACAAACAAAGGCCCGCCCTGAACCAGAAGAGACCGGCTTATTGAACTTATTAGAGCTGCTTATATAATGATCTAGTGACATTACAATATG
Organism: Cladopsammia gracilis; assembly: GCA_022457155.1. Taxonomy (NCBI): domain Eukaryota; kingdom Metazoa; phylum Cnidaria; class Anthozoa; order Scleractinia; family Dendrophylliidae; genus Cladopsammia; species Cladopsammia gracilis. The sequence goes on from JAJGOT010000180.1 coordinate 711,197, forward strand.
TGGTCGAGTGAACGCAAAAATTCAAAACACCAGCGTTAAAAGATGTAGTCGCTTACGAGGCGGTTATCCCCAGGCTTCATTGAATGATTTTATGTTTTTCTCTAAAAAAAAAAAAAGAGGCTGGGTACTAAAATATAGAACTCTCCCGAGGCCCCCATCTCCCCAGGAAACATGCACCACCTTGTGTAAGACTTGTTTTGGATTAATTACGTTTTGTATCAGTGAAGACTATTTTACCTGCAATATCCTCTCTCATTTGTTTGTTGTCACTGGTGGAGTCCAAACACCTCGTAATCTGTAACAGTAAAATTTCTAGCACCTGTGAATAACGTGTTTTGCTGTCCTGGTGGGAGTTGATAGGTGTAGCCGAGATGACTGTAACTGCCGGTATTTGTGTTTGCCTTATTTGAAATATATAGGTCACATCCTCCACCAAACGTTGGTCCATAGCTGATATTACATTGGATGGCATCCTGTTGCCTGCCAGTGACAAGTGGCATTTTGGTTGGACCCAGACCGCTCGGGTTCACCATGCTAAACAGGAAGGCTTGGTTACATGTTGCATAGCCACCCTGACCTGTTGATAAGATGATACATGACATAAATATTTACACAGCTCTGGTTATTACGCTCATTTTCACCCATTCAAACTAATAATCATCCGAAGTTATATATTTTCAAAAATCTAATCTCACACTGTTCAGAAGTGTTTCAGTTGTGGTGAAATATTTTTCCGTTACCAGTCCCTTTAGTTTCTCGTTAGTCGAGCGCGCTGTCACGGTGATATGCTTTTTCCCGTGATAACGGTGCAACCCCGTACACATATCACCAGTGATATGTGTATCCCGGTGGGGATACACATATCTTTCAACGTCTAATGCGTAAATCCTGCTCAGTCAGCACCTCATCAACCTCTGCTGACCTCATGTGTTTCACATGTGGCAGACGCTTTCGTGCCCGACTGCCCGGATCTCTTCAGCCACCTTCGGACTCACAGAACGTCATCAACGGCGTCGAGGGAGAGGTCTTGGTCATCATCGTTGTTGATGGACGAACGAACACATAACGTATGTTTTATTGTTTTGAAAATTAAAAGAACTTATTTTTGCGGTATAAAACAAAATGTTTCTGATAATAATCTTGATTTTTAAAGTCTTACAAAACTAAGGTTCGTGTTAGATCAAGGAAGAACTTCTTCGGCCTCTTGCTGCTCTCGGTAACAATCGCAAAGAATCAGTGAACTGGTTTCAGTGATAAATTAAATGGCTGCGTGGTTTCGAAAGAGTAGGATTAATGCTAAATGGTGAAAACCTGGACAAAACTATAGAACTACTGTTGATCTGTTTCCAGGGTAAGCCCGACAGTAATAAATTTAATATCAAAACATAGTGAAGCAGACAACAACTGAACCGAATGTGAACATGTTGATATCAAACGCAAAGGCAAACTGACAGCAAAAAAGGTCATCCATCTGAAGTTTATTCCTCGTTTACTTCTTTGACTTTGAGTTTAGAAGATTCCAGCATTTCCTTTTGTTATGAAAATTAATTTTATTTGATTGATTTGCAACGCGATCTTTCTTCAATCAGTACAGTACTGGAGCTCTTTCTCTACTTTTCTGCGAGTTGAAGCTTTTTTTTAATATTGCTTTGGCCAGCCACATATCGCCAAAATAAACACAGAAAAACAAAGTTGAACAACGTGGCAGTGATTTTAAGAGTTTTTATTGTATTTTCATTAGTTTTAAGAGCCATTAATTTCGCCTTTAGTGAGACTAGATTTGGCTATTACAAATGCACAGTAAACCACAGAAACAAGGGATAGTACGCCTGTGGGGTTACACAATGGACAGCATGCACCAAGGACTGACAGTACTGTGGTTGCGCTTGTGGATTTTCTTATCCTAAATAAATATGGAAAACCCTTTTTTCTGTGGTTGGTGACCGGTTATGAAATTTTCAAGCCATGGTACCGCCTTAAAATGGCGTCTTTTTATACAAGAGAAAGAGAACAGCATTTTGTAACAAGACGATGCTAAAGTCAAACTCTAAATTTCTGGCACATCGTCGCAAAATTAATTTTTCTTGTTTGGAAAATCCGGGTGGATTTTGCAAACAAGAAAAAGTTTTCCATATTTTTGCTAGTTTTATAAACCGATACGACCATTACAGATGTACAGTACACCACACAAACAGAGGATGGTAAGCCTGTGCAGTTTTTATTTCATTTTATCAGTTTTAAGAGCCCTTAATTTCTCCTTTAGTGAGGCTAGTTTTATAAACTGATTCGGCCATTACAGATGCACAGTACAACAAACAAACAGAGGATGGTAAGCTTGTGGGATTACACAATGGACAACATGTAAGGACTGACAGTACTGTGGCCATTGCGCTTGTGGATTTTGTTATCGTAAATAAATATGGAAAACTCCTTCTGCTGTGGTTGGTGACCGGTTATAAAATTAAAATGCCATGATACCGCCTTAAAATGGTGTTTTATACAAGAGAAAGAGAATAATTACAGCATTTTGTAAGGAGACAATGCGAAAGTCAAACTCGAAATTGCTGGCACATCGTCGCAAAATCAATTTTTCTTGTTTCTAAAATCCGGGTGGATACTCGTGATTTTTAACATATTCCAAAAGGTTTCTATATTTTGTGGTATACATATCTTGAAGGCTTTATGTATTTAATTTCCCGTGAAATTGCATCAGCATGTGAAAGCGATACACATATCACCAGGGATTTGGTATCCTGGGAAGATACCAGGGAATACATAAAACACGACAGCCATATTGGAAGGGGATACACCTATCACTAGTGATATGTCTACAGGGGTACACATATCACTAGGGATCTGGGACTCAACAAAGTTTTGTATGGGGATGCTCCACCATGAGGTCCAAACCCTTACCCTTTTAGATACCATTTTTGACAGAAAAGGTACCACTTTCATATACCCTCCATAGAAAATGGTATCCCTTTCATATACCTACAGAAGAAACACTGCATCTCTTCACTATATGTTTTTGGCTAACATTTGAGCAACGTTTACTCACTTTTCATTCAGTATAAAAATACTTCAACAGACAAATTCGCCATAACGTGCGTCTGTTTGAGATATTTTGAAAGGCCCTTTTTATATACCTAAATGGCAGTTTTCCCTACCCTTTTCATTATAGGGAGTACCCCACCCACAATCCCCACCCCCCAACCCTACCCCCCCCCCCCCCCCAACAATCATGCATGAACCGAAACCGGACAAGAAGAACATCATGGATATGTATCAGTAGAGCTAAGCAAGCATTTATTTAATTCAGAATTTGCGACATGCAAATATAAACCTTTGTTTTATCAATAAACTTACTTGTCCACGACTTCTCGGTGAAGCCTCCAAAAATATATCCTCCACTTTTCACAACAGTGATCGTGGGTCCTTTGTTGTCACATTTAGAATGAAAAGATGTCGCCGCAAAACCATCTCGTGAAGCACGGAACAGCAGACGCCATTCACCCACCAGAGCCGCAGGCAACCAGCCCTTCAAGACTCTTCGATGCTCTTCGTTCGTCAAAATCACCGACTCTGCAAACACTTTTGGGGGTTTAGGCTTCAACTCATCCAGTATCCCTTGCAGCTGGTAAAACTTGGCTTCAGCTTCAAGTTCCCTGAGAAATATATCACCCTCTGGTACAATCAGTTCTCCATTACGAAGATAATTTAAAATGAACCGGAAGTGAGTTCCATCTCGGTCGATAAAAAACGAGCCGTCTTTAGAAGGCTTCATCTCAAACCTTCCTGAAAACATAGCGGCCAGCATTGAGTTGGGATCTTTTGTCAACGTTTGTACGCTTGTGGTAAAGCGCTGACCGCCGACATTGAGTACAATCGTCGAAGAAAAATGAACCTGATCGAGTTTCTTCGACATTGCATCGATGGATTCTTGCTCCCGACGAAGTCTTCTTGATTCTTGTTGAATGATCTCGCACACTTCTTTAAAATAATTTTCAGCATCGGCAAGGGATTTACTTCGTTGTTGATGTTCAGTGTTTTGATCGCTCATTATTTCTTTTACATGTAACTGACAAGGAGCTGAGAGAGTTGCTGTAGTATCAGTACTTTGGATGAAGTCCGTAACCGTAAACGCCACAAAGGGCACAAAGCTGGTCACGTGCTTAATATTCGAAAGTGAAACTGCAGTCAAGCGTAAACTTTGAGGGTCTAAAATAGGGTTTCCCAATCCCGCTTCCCGCCACTTTTTTTCCTTTCATCCCGCCATCCCGCTTGCTTCGAACATGTCATCCCGATCCCGCTTCCAAAATACCTTTTTGCATGAAGCTGCATGACAGGTCGATGTTTTTTCCGGACTAGACGGGATTTCCGCGGGCTAATGCACTACAACCTCGGTGTTTGTTTACGGTAAACAGCAGCAGTCAGTTTAGTTTGGTAAATTTATCCGCTTTTGAGTAAGTGTTGAAGAGCCAAATGAAAGTTTTCTTTATCGGAGAACAGCGCATGGACCATGACGAAGGCCTTCCGTCACACCAAACTTCAAAATTTCAAATAAAAAATAAATCACTTTTATTTAAGTGTCAGAGGTATTTAGCACGTAGTACTAATTGGGGACATTTTCCAGAACTAATTGGAATTTAGAATGTTGGTTTTTGAGGAGAGGGGAAAACCGGAGTACCCGGAGAAAAACGTCTCGGAGCAAGGAGAGAACCAACAACAAACTTCAAAAACAAACTTTAAAACACGCCTACTACATAGGGGTTACTCACGAAAACTGATAGAGAAAACTCTATCAATAATAAAATTCGAAGAAAGGTAAAATGTGCTTTTTAAACAGGAGTAGAAATCTGCCCCGGCTTTGTGAGAAAATACCAGTCATCAGTGCCAAATCTAAAAAAAAATTAATGTTAAACTGGAACATAATACAGAACCAACCACTGCCACGACAAATCTACAAAGAACCGCACATGATATCTTTTAAAAAGGCAAATCCTTTAAAGATATACTCGCTAGAGCAAAAATATACTTCCTGTTTTAACATTTTAATGGTTCCTTTTTCACAAAATTGCGACACCGTAACAGGTACTGATTTAAACACTCGTCGGATTGATAAAGATCAGGACTTCTGAAATGATTTCAAAGATAGACAGGATAGAAAAAGCGGTTAAAAAAATCACCTTTGTAAACATCCAGACTATAGTCTTCCTTCGCGGAATCGTGAAATATCCGAGTGCATTGTCGTCATATCATCATCCATCTCGTTTCCCGCCCGGAAAAATCAAGAATTCCCGCGTCCCGCCATACAAATGACGAACTTCCCGCTTCCCGCCCACCTCTAACCATCCCGCATCCCGCCTTCAAATTTTCTTTCATCCCGCATCCCGACAGCGAAAAAAGGCTTATCCCGCATCCCGCCAACCCTATGTTAGGCCCTCAACTTTGCTAATGTCACAGATGGCTGATAAATGTTTTGTCTGCAACAGCGAAGGAGAGAGAATTCTGATCAGGGGACGTGATTTTCTTGAAATTCGATGGTATTACGCGAGTACTCAAATCTGAAGGTCCCTCATTTGGGAGTAACACCAACAATTTGGCTTATGAAGAGTTTAGTTACGGTAAAATGTGTGACTAAAGAATATTTTTGTGTGTGCAACACTGAAAGAGATGGACAATTATATATTAATTAAAATCTTCCAAAATGAAGAAAAGTTAATGCAAACTGATAAGAGAACAATTTTCCGAACGAAGGAATTTATTAAAGCACATGGAAAAGAGAACAAAATTTTACAGCCATGCTCCGTCACGCGTGACCAGTAATCACAAGACTGAAATTTCTTTGTAACGTCCAGGATTTGAATGAAACCTTGAAGATCTCTCTGGAAAACGCTTTGAAGTCACGAGTTAACGGAAAAATAACTTCGCTACGCGCATAAAAAAACAAATATTGTTCGGATATGTATGGTGGCCTATGGCTATCATTCGAAATTTGCCTCAAATTTACAGAAAAAAACTTGAAAAATCGAACAAAAATTAATAAAAAACAAGATTAAAAGCAAAATGGTATTTAAATCAAAAGTAAAAAGCATTGAAGATCAAAGTAAAAATAAAACAAAATGAAAATGAAAACCAAAACAAAGTAAAATGAAAATGAAAGCAAAAACAAAGTAAAATGAAAATGAAAGCAAAAACAAAACGAAAATGAAAATGAAAGCAAAAACAAAATGAAAATGAAAATGAAAGCAAAAACAAAATGAAAATGAAAGCAAAAACAAAGTAAAATGAAAATGAAAGCAAAAACAAAATGAAAATGAAAATGAAAGCAAAAACAAAATGAAAATAAAAATAAAAGCAAAAACAAAATGAAAATGAAAATGAAAGCAAAAACAAAGTAAAATGAAAATGAAGCAAAAATCAAAACTAAAAACAGTTCTATATAAAATGAAATAAAAGTAAATTGAAAGTGAAATGAAAACAACTACCAAAAAAATCAAATGAAATTAAAAGGGAAGCAAAAGTAAAATGAAAATTTCTAAGAGCCTAGAGCTATCATAGTATACCAGGATGCTTTGCACGATGGCACGATCACCAGAGATGGCGAAATGAAGAAAGTTTAAGGCGAGAATGAAAGCGAAAAGAATGGATGGGGAAAGAGGAAGAAGAAGGACACGACTAGTGCATGGATTCATGACAACGACACTTTAGTTGTGCAGCGACTAAGCGCGGAAGTATCGGCTAAAGCACAAAAACATTCAAGAATTGGTGCAAGGGTGATCGTGCCCTACGAATATGAGGAGTTTACGATAGAAAACTTAAGAAATGCCTGCCAATAACACTTCGCAGTGGAAAATACAATGATTTGCGACATAGTGGCAGGAGAACAGGGACCATCTTGCAGCTCCATGAAGCAGATCCCGGGCACTAAAGTAATTCATGTGCGTTTTGTCGAACGAGTTGTAACTGACGAAGCTGATGAAGTTGGTGCAGCGACTCGAGCCCCTGACCTGGTGTTAAGTCGCCGCCAGCGAAAAGGAAAACAGATCATATCCTACGAAATCTACACCAAGTCCAAGCAAGTTCGTCCCGAGGAGTCTTACAGTAGTTGAAATGCTTAAACTAGGCGAAGAAATCGTGCAGTCGACAACGTTAGTTGATATCCCGGGTTGATATTTATTCCTTTGATTTACAGCAAATGTCATGGTCCAGGATACCACATTCTGTTGATTTCTCTATTCAAAAAGAACCTTTTGGGACAGGAGGTTTCCGTGAAGCTTACAAGCGGGCTACGAGCAACGCAAAGGGATTTGAAAATACAACTTGGGTCATCAAAAAGTATTTGCCAAAATCAATCTGACATCCAGGCAACAAGTCAAACAGTGGAACAACACACCAAGAAGGTAGTGCAAATGCACTACCTTGCAAGAAATTTTGCAGCACGCCTAAGGCAAGAATTGCAAAGTAGTGGTAACCTTGTGTTTTTTGGTGAAACATTAAGATATAACAATATTTTTGGGGAAAGCTTGACTCTGATGAGTATGTTACAGTGGAAGAGTATGTTGATCGTGAAGGTTCCTTTGTCAAGCACATTAACAATAATGGGCACATTTGTGGGGACACTAGCAATCCTGTCTGTAATAAAGCTGAATGCCTAGCCCATTATTCCTTTGAAAGGTCAAACAAAGAAGTTATGGTAGTTGACATTCAAGGGTGTGATTACTTCCTTTTTGACCCAGAAATTGCTTTAAAGGAACTAATGTCAAACGAGGAATTTCTTTTCTCTACAGGTAATTTGTCAGCCAGTGCTATAAACAATTTTATTGAAAGCCACAAATGCAACTGGTACTGTGCACTACTAAAGTTACCAGAATGTAAAAGCGATTAGGGTTGGAGTGGCTTTAGGTTCATTGTCAATGTGGTTATTTCTGCACTGGTGTTTTCCCCAGGGTGGGGCGATCAGGACATTTCTAAAAATAATTATGAGGGTGAGGCAGTTATCGAGCAAATATAGAATCACTTATTAGTAAGAGAGGCATCCTGCACAAGATGGCAGATGGATTTAAGTTGAGTTTTTGAGATCTGGAGTCAATTCAATAAAAACTTTTACACTTGTAATTTACAAGTGTAGCTAATATTTTCAACCTCTGAAACAATGGCTACACTTGTAAAAGTTTATTTAAATTGAAACCCTGATTCATTTTCAGTATTGAAGGTTTATCTTCATTACAGAAATCAAAATGATGCAGTTGTCACTGTTTTCTGTTAATGTTATTGTTTGTTTGTCGTTGATGTTTCGGCATTAGAAATATACACTTGCATAGACTTATAAGCAAAGATTTACATAGTCAAATACTTAAAATCTCGATCGGTTTTTGAGCTCTCCCCAAATCCTTATCACTGACCAAGTGATAATTTGTATTAAAAAACGATGAAATATACATGCATGTTATTTACCTGTCATGTTAATTACCAGATAAGCCAGAACACAATAATAGGGGTGTATTCCTGCCTGCTTATTAGCTTGAGGGCTCTGAAAGCTACCAGACAATGATTATATATCGTCGAAATGTAAAATGCACTTATCTTACAGGGTCAGTGGAAATCTTGTACAGGGAGGAGAGTTGGAGAGGGCTTGAGCTGCACAAGAACCGACAACATTTTACAGTGAGATTAATTGGCTGAATTTGAGCCACATTTCAAGGTTGCTCAAAATATCCTTATGCAAGCTATGACCACAACATTTTATAGAATCCTTACAGTACTGTAATGACATCTTAAAGTTAACTTATAAAACTCATTAATAATTCATAACAGTTATGACAAATCAATAGGTGGTATTTGAGTCACATGTACACCTCCGTGTAATGTCAACTGAGTTGGGTCAACTGAGTTGATGAATTATTAAACAGATCCTCCGCTCATATTTTATCTACTACTTAAAATTTGATTTTAATTAACAACAAGAAATGTAAAAAGTTAACAGTTGATATTTTGGTAAGTGAAAACAAAATAAAGGTTGGTCTTTAGTACAACTTTCTTATATTTCCAACAAACACCAGACAGTGAGCACACCATGCACATTAAACAAAGGGCTGGATGCTTAACCTGCCTTAGGTCTACTTTTCCTCTTTTGTTTAGATTTGCTTCTTGTTATATATAAAACACAGGCTGCAATTTTTTTCCTGGTACAATCATCATTTTGGATAAAATTCCATGAATACAAATGTTTTCCTAGTGTCTTCAGCAAAAGCCTTTGAAAAAGTATAAAATGAAAAAGCATATACACTTGTAATGAAGTTTTATTTTGTATTATTATTTTTGTGGCGTGCCTGGAAACTAGCTTTTAAGCTAAGCTTCCTGGCCACGTTAAATGAAGGATTGATTGATTGACTAATTGATTGATGAAACCAATTAACATCATTTGTGAACAAAACCAAAGAGGGACAGCAAAGTAGTACACATCATAAGGGGAGAAACCTGCCCACTCCCATGGAATTTTCACCTGGAAAAAAATAGACTATATGTTTATAAAATGCTTTTGATATAACGCAAATCTCTGGAAATAGAAAAATGAAACAAGCTTGGTCTAATGTGATTATGCCTCATACCAGCAAAAATGATCTAACAACATCCGGTGATAACTGCGTGTAAAGCTATCTATCTGACAGTAGAATAATATGAAATGCATCTACACATTCTTCAGGCTTCAATTCCTCAGTCTTGGGAATCAAGTGTTCACATTCCCCTCGAAATCTTGCATCCAGGTAATCATTTCAAGTACTCCGGCATGAGTTCCTATTTCTTCCAGTTGCTCTTCTGAAACAGGCAAACCTATAGAAAGGTACACTACAGATGTTACTTTTATGGAATTATACCAAATTATAATGATTTTCAACTCCGTACTAAACATTTTGTGAATTATAAACTGGGCAACCTTAGAGGACAAAATTTGGAGCAATGAATAACAAGCAGTAATGCAATGACTTCAATATTTCTGACCAGAAAGGTTTAGGTTATTGTGACCATCGATAGAATGAACCCTGTTGCTTTTTCTTGTTTTTGACCCCAACTGCACGACCTTTCAGTCCTTCGGCATCCAGCTCCTGCATGACTGCATACACTAGATCTCTCGGAACATTTGAAAGGTGCTCTTGCCGGACATTTTTTTGTGTAATGCTCGGTAACCAAGAAGCTAAAGTTGGCCAGGTCCTTCAAGTTCTTTACCAACAGCCCCCAATAACTTCCTCGACAGTGATATTTCGATCCGTGTCGAAGTCGTCTATCCAGAGTGGGCATGCTCCAAGCAGATCAGACATGGGAAAGTCTCTTCAGAAAATCTAAAATTTCCTTTCTTTGCATGCCTTGCCTTACGTACATTGCCAAGGTTTCCTTCAACGCGAGGTCGTCACGCCAAGCATCATTTCCACAGGCCGCCATCTTGTGTTGTCAAGATAGATCCACAAAGCACGACGGGACGGTACGGCGTTTCGTGCAAAGCATCCTGGTATACTATGATAGCTCTAGGCTCCTAGGAATTTTTATTTTACTTTCGTTTTTCTTTTAACTTCATTTTATTTTTTTTTTTGGTGGTTGTTTTCATTTCACTTTCATTTCACTTTTACTTCATTTTATATAGAACTGTTTTTAGTTTTGATTTTTGCTTCATTTTCATTTTACTTTGTTTTTGCTTTCATTTTCATTTTGTTTTTGCTTTCATTTTCATTTTCATTTTGTTTTTGCTTTCATTTTCATTTTCGTTTTGTTTTTGCTTTCATTTTCATTTTACTTTGTTTTGGTTTTCATTTTCATTTTGTTTTATTTTTACTTTGATCTTCGATGCCTTTTACTTTTGATTTAAATACCATTTTGCTTTTAATCTTGTTTTTTATTAATTTTTGTTCGATTTTTCAAGTTTTTTTCTGTAAATTTGAGGCAAATTTCGAATGATAGCCATAGGCCACCATAGAGGAGTGAGGACGCGTCTTGAAACGCTCCGCGGAAATTTCCTAAATTTTGAGTTATTGTACCGCCTATGGAAAAACTGATTTCCACTGTTAAAAGAAAAACAAGATCCTCAGCTTCCTCTGACGATTCCTTGCGTTCGCCAGAAGACAAGAGGCAGAAGGACAGTTTCAGCTCTGAAGACAACTTCATCGAAACTTTCAACATGGCGGAAGGCTTGGCAGAGAAAGTTGACCTTATTTTATCCAAGCTATCCAAGCTTGATAAGCTTGATTCCATTGAACAGCGTCTTAATAATCTTACCACTACTGTCTCCAGCATTGAAGAATCTGTGAGCAAGCTAGAGAGGGAAGTCTGCGTCTTAGATTCCAAGTCCAAGACCACTGATTTTTCAGTTCGCGAAGTCAAAGAAAGTCTGAGCTTTTGCGAGGAAGAGATTGTTGACATTAAGAAAAACGCTTATGACATGAAGAGTTACGCAAGCAAATTCTATATCTGGAAACCTACAGCAGAAGGGAAAACTTAAAATTTATCGGTATTCCAGAGAGTTTCGCGACTGGAAATAGCAGGCTTGATGAAAACGTAGAAACAAGCGAACACACCAAAGCAGTTATCCACAAGTTCTTGGAAAACGAATTAGAGATCAAAGATTCATGTTCCAAGATCGAATTTCATCGTATTCATCGCTTGGGTAAACAGGGTGATAGAAATGGTCCACGTCCAATCTTACCCAGATTTCTCCGCTACGCCGATCGCGAGGATGTTTTGCAGAAAGCACGCAGGAAGCTCAGAGGCACTAACTTTGCCGTTTATGAAGACATTCCTAAGGAACTTTACAACATCCGGAAAGGGCAGATGAGTAAGTTAAAAGCAGCCAAAAAACAGGGTTTAAATGCTTTCTTCAGTAAAGCGCAGCCAGATCGTTTATTCATTGATGGTAAATTTATTCCTGCAAATCAACCGTTTCCCTAAGTTGTTTTTTTTTCCTTTTCTCTTGTTATCTAAACTTAAATTTAAATTATGCAAAAATAGTTCTCTTATAACAATAGGCGGTATTACTTATTAGCATTTGGTTAATTTTTTTTTCCTTTTTCTGCGGAGCGTGTAAATAACGCTTGACGCCCGGTGATATATGGCGTCGCCCATACAACTCGTCTTAGAGGTATGGGTATTATGTATATTGTTATATGTAGTCTTTTGTTATGTGTTGTGTGTGTGTCATTTTTGCAGATGCCTTAGTTTTCAATCTGTGTAATTTCAGGTCATTCATTGTTCAATTGTCCACCAAAGCTAAATGTTGCAATCATTTCTGTTGTTCTGCAAATATTATGGTCTGTATCTCGCATGAGGAATCGATCTCATATTATTCACTCTTGACGCCTGTGCTGACTGCTCTTGGTATATATACAAACACCTAGAATAAACACAACCAATGCTCTGAATTTAAAATGCCTGTCGCTAAACGTCAGAGGTTTGAACAAATCTCTCAAACGCCGTTTGGTTTTCCGATGGTTGCACAAACAGAAACAAGACTTTGTTTTTCTGCAGGAATGTTATAGTACTAATTCATGTTCATCCGCATGGTGGCCTCAAAATGTGCGATTTTGAAATTATGGAAAAAGCTTTGAAAATTGCTTGGATTAGTAGAATTCAAAGTCAATCTTCTGCTTCTTGGAAAATTATTCCCAACCAGTGTGTAAATCACCTCGGAAATTTCTCTTTTCTGACAAAATGTAACTACAAAACCGAATTACTTAAGCTAGAGAGCCTCCCTATTTTTTATCGCATGATTCTCGATTATTGGCGCGACTTCAAAAACTTACCTGATCGTACTACTACCAATATAAAAAATGAAATTATATGGAACAACTGTAATATTTTAATTGATAAGAAGCAAGTTTTTTATAGAAAATGGTTTGCAAAAAATGTTATTCATGTGCAAGATTTACTGAATGAACAAGGCAACCTCTGTAGTTTTTTTAGAATTCAAAACAAAGTTTAATTTAGATGTACCCTTTACGAAGTTTTATGGTCTTATCAACGCCATTCCTCGCGCGTGGAAAAATGCTTTAAAACCGCATGGTCAAAACAACCTCAATGATACTTCTACCACACCCCTAATCACAAGTTCTATTTATTCTGCAATCTTAAAAAACACTTTCGTACCACCAACCTCTCAAACTAAAATTTTACGACACGGCTTTTTAGAAAATAATGTTCATAAAGTTTACCAAATGCCTTTCATAGTTACAAAAGAAGTTAAACTCATAATGTTTCAATACAAAATTATACACAACATACTCCCTACTCAAATGAGCCTTTACCGTGACGGTATCTCTGAAAGTGATCTTTGTCCGTTATGTGGGTGGGAGAAGCAAACTTTAAAACATATGTTAATCCAATGTAGTAAATCACTCTCCTTCTGGAATACGTTTCAAGAGTGGTGGTTTGAAAAAGCAGGTGAAAGACTTTCTTTAAAACACGGTAGCATATTATACGGCTATTTTGACAATACAAAATACTGGCAGGCATTAAACTACTCAATTCTAATAGCAAAATACTATATATTCTGCACGTCAAACAGGCGCCAAGGTGAACTATACTTCTGTAACTTCCTGCTGCGAATCCAAGAAAAAATTGAAATAATTAAAGAAACTGAAATTGCAAAGAAATGCTTGCCTGCTTTTCGCCGAAAGTGGATAGTTCTTTTATAATCAGTTGTTCTTTAAGGTGGCTCCATATTGTTCAGCCCTCTCGTCTTTTGTATTCCATTACAGCTAGCCCGATGGTGTGGCTAAAAATCTTTAACTTGAAACCAGTAAATCTTTTATCAGTCAACGAAGTGGTATCCAAATGACGTCATAATTCGTTGCCATGGCAATGCGAAAAGAGGTCCAAAATACGCTATTTTGGACCATTTGAGGCTAATAACTTATAAACTACACGGTGAAAGTTTTTGTTTTCGATATATTTTTGTTTAATTGGCAAGAGACACATTTTAACAATTTTTAAAAAAATTCTGTACATAGAGTTCAGAGCTACCTTAAATTTATGTAAAAATGACATATCTCTGAATCCTATGTACAGATTTTTTTCAAAATTGGCACAAATGTTTGTTATGTTTATACGACGAAAATATATAAAAATCAAAAAATTTCACCGAGCAGTTTTGAAGTTATTAGCCTCAAAAGGTTGAAAATGGGGTCTTTTTGGCCTCTTTTGACGTTGCCATGGTAACAAATTTTGATGTCGTAGCCACCTAAATTTGTTCATTGGTTAAGTGTTTGCAAACCTGTACTAAACGTTTTCTCTTAACTTTACTGGTGTAGCTGGGATTGAATATCATAGATGTATCATGATTGGAATGTTTAAACTATTAGGAGCCACCTTAATTAATATTGGTAAATTTGTAAATGTAACCGTACGTTTGCGTAGTTCGTGTAGTATCATATTGTAATGCAGTAATGTAAAAAATGTAGTATCATATTGTAATGCAGTAATGTAAAAAATGTAGTATCATATTGTAATGCAGTGATGTAAAAAATGTAGTATCATATTGTAATGCAGTGATGTAACAAATGTATTGTTCAAAATAAAAATAAAAAAAATAAGCGTAATTAACATAAGCTTAAGCGGAAGCACAACGTGAAAACGGGCCCAACATAAGGGCGCGTTTTTTTGGGGACATATTCTGGTCATTCTGAAATCAGAATACGCTAACAAAACTATGTTCTTAACATTCTCGCACACGAAAATTTTTCCAGGTACACATAGTCAAGGTAGTGACTTCTTTCCATTTTTTACGAGAGGAATAGGTGCAATATTATTACATTGTCAGTTATTCTGTTTCTGGAATGGGCAGAATATGTCCAAAAGAAAAGCGCCCTTAGCATAAGCATAAATGCGGGCATCAGAATAAGGATCAATCTTACGCTTATGTGAAAGTTTGTTTTTACTTAACGCAAATTCACATGCTTCCGCTTATGCTTAACAATTGGTTCGTGCTTTAGCGTGCACTATCGAGTTATGGAGCACGGGAAGTTTGGAGAGCACGAAAGAAGCGTCGCCGAGGGCAACTCTAGCTTCTTGAGTGCTCTCCAAACTTCCCACGTGCTCCCTAACTCGATAGTGCACAGCTAAAAGCATGGACCAATTGTTTTATAACATAGCCGGTGGAATTGTGCGTCAAATCCGACGCGAAAAACGGACAACAATATCAGAAGTGATTGTTTGCGGTAAGCGAAATATTAAGCAAAATAGGAATTGGTTTTATTTCAAATTTTCTGTTGAAAGCTCGAGTTTTATTTTACTGCAGCTTAAATACAAAATTCTTTATTTTTAAAAAAGAAATCACGGTCAAGAATGGCACTTTTATTTATCAGCGTGCACTATCGGGATTTTGAGCACGCTTACGTATACTGAATTTGATTGCGCGGCTCTGCTAGCTATGTTATAATTATTCTTAGGCTTATGCTCGTGTCGCCTGTAAAATACATACCATGCCACGCAGCCGAAACTCCCACAACTTTCTATTTTTCTATAATTATTAGAAACGCGCGGGACCCAAAAAACCCTGTGTTTTCCATAGACCCCGGGACCCCGTGTTTTCCATAAACCCCGACACCCCGGCCCTGTTTTTTCCACCTCCTATTAAAAGAACATTATTTGCGAAATAAGAGTTTTCTTTTGCAGAAAAAAGGTCGCTTTGTTGTTTCAATTATGTTTTCAGTTTTCCTCTTACACTATGAGAGTTGAAGCACAGTTACTGTTCCATGCTATTTTCTTACAGAAGCAGGTTTCAAATGCACACTATTGATGTCAGAATCATTATGCTGTACCGATGTAGTAATTCTATACGGCCAGACATATGCTCAAAGTCTTTTTAGATACATAAATTGTTTACTCCGTTGAGGTCAATACGGATCAATATGATAAATTAATGTTCCTATAACTTTGTAGTGCTGTATAATAGAATCGCACAGCATTTCAGTGCAATTCAAAGCGAAAACAAAATATCTACCCTTTCTTTTTAAATTATATGATAAACTTTACACTTCAGGCCGACTTTCCCATTGGTTAATTATTGGGGATCCGTTTGAATGCCATTTTTCCGCCACTTTATGTGGGGCAGCTGTTTTGACTTCTTCCCTTAACATGGGTTTACGTTAATGGGATATCTCGTTCACGTTTCAAGCAATCCGAAAACCTAGCTTAGCTCATCTCATGAATCTATGTTATGGGGTGTTTTGGATATTTTGGGGTGATTTTTGGGTATGTTCGGGAAGGAAATAGTTTTTTTTTAAAGGATTTGTTATAGATAATAATTAATAGATGGACACCAAAATAGTCCACTGGCAACTTGGGTTGCTCTTGCGTGGGTATCGACTGTCTGTTGGTGTTCCAAAAATCATTTTCTTTCTTCTCTCCCTTCTTTAAGCCTCTTAAAATTTCATTCAATTCAGGTGTACCCTCACCTTAAGTTGAAATAAGGCCGTTTGTTACATGCACAATTATTTTCTACCAAATGGTTGGATGTCAATTTTACTTTGTGTATAATGATCCATCTGGGAAATAGACCTCGGGAAACAGTGAGTTTTTGCTAGTTAATTTCAATTTTTTTGGTAGGGGGGGACATTAATGTGAAAAATACAAAATAACAATAGTACAAAGGTTTAATTACTAGTTTCAGTATAGTCCGAGATTTTAGGTTTAACTCCTTGAGAATTACTGATGTATTCTTTCATGCTCCTGAAAATTTCAGAAAATTTGGTTTTAATTTTAAAAAATGCAAGAGAGATGCTTTGCTTACAGGTTTCTCAATCCGTGAATTTGGATTATTTGAAAAAAAAAATGGTCTTAAAGTTAAGACAATGGATTCTGGATCAACTATAGTCGGGGCGGCGGGGGGCGACGGTGGGATGATTGCATTCATTTCGCACGTTTTATATGGGCATAAAACTAATGTAAACGATAGTTGCTAGGGCCGTTGCTATGGGAAAATTATATACCTCAGTTATCTTATAGTTCACTTGTTTAGTGATGCTAATTTAGTGACATCCTTTCTAAATAGGATTCTCAAGTGTTTTTAAAAAGATTACAATTCTGACATTTTCAAACATTGAACGTTGCAAGCTAGACATTGTAATTTGTGTGTATAAGAACACCTTAAATTTGGGAGGGGGGGGGGGGGGGGTTAAATTGATCACCGAAGTGTGAGTCAACTAGGGGAATCCGGGGCATACGATTAATAATACAATCCTCGGGAATGGCTTCGGGAATGGCTAGAGATGCATTTTATCCTTATCAAGCTGACATCCAGATTAGAAAACAATCCCTATTATTATCTTCGGGTCTTCCGATATTTGTCGGGTGTTTTGTTTATGATCCTCTGAATCAGCACAAAAAAGTGCCGACTCTAGCCCGGGTTTGCCGAGCTTACATATCAGAGAAACGAAGGTGTTCGGAAATCCGGAATATTCCGGGATCCGTCGACCATGCGGACAGACACGCGTGTCCGGAATTTTCTGGGAGCCGCGCGACGAGGGTTTTAACAGCCCAAATACAAAAACGAATACAAACAACAATTAGTAACTGGTGAATACGCGAGGTTGCATATAAAAATGACGGGGGTGCTCGTCGTACTTTTTAGGGGTCAAAATTTGGAGATTGGTACCGCTTCGGGTGCTAAAATCTAAAATGACTACCGTAAGGATTATCGCGGTACCTTTTAGGGTATGAGCCGAAAATTATGACAGAATATGACATGTGTTGTTTTAGAATTGCTCTTAGGGGTAAAAATTTTTTTGAGCCAAGCCCATCAAACAAGATTCTGGTAACTTTTAAGGTTTTTTTTTTCGAAAATTTCCGACGAGCACCCCCATCATTTTTATATGGGAGTCCCCCCCCCACCCCCCCCCCCCTGGGATAACGAACTTCTATGTCTGCCACCGTGATCGGTAGATGATTATTCATTTGGGGTGTTTGCTAGTCACGCTTCATCAATAAAACTTACTTGTCCACGACTTCTCAGTGAATCCTCCAAATATGTTCCCTCCATCTTTCACAACAGTGATCGTGGGTCCTTTATTATCACAATAAGAATGAAAAACTGTAGCCACAAAACCATCTCGAGAAGCACGGAACAGCAGACGCCATTCACCTTCCAGAGACGCAGGCAACCAGTCTGCCAAGACTCTTCTATGCTCTTTGTTCCACAAAATCACCGACTCTGCAAACACTAGTTTAGGCTTCAGCTCATACAGTATCCCTTGCAGCTGGTAAAACTTGGCTTCTGCTTTAAGTTGCCTGAGAAATGTATCATCCTCTGGTACAATCAGTTCTCCATCACGAAGATAATTCAATATAAACCGGAAGTGAGTTCCATCTCGGTCGATAAAGAAAGAGCCGTCTTCAGACGGCTTCACCTCAAACCTCCCCGAAAACATGGCAGCCAGCATGGAGTTGGGATCTTTTGTCAGCGTTTGCACACTTGTGGTAAAGTGTTGGCCGCCGACATTCAGTTTAACATTGGAAGAAAAGTGAACCCGATCGAGTTTCTTCGACATGGAGTCGGATTCCTTTTGCTCCTGGTGAAGCCGTTTTGCTCCTTGCTGTAACATTTCGCAAGCTTCTTTGATGGGATTCTCAACGTCTGCTAGAACCTGATCGTGGGTTGATCAGCTTTATTTTTAAACAACCAGGGAGAAACGTTTCCCGACAGAAACACTGATGTTTCACGAGACTGCTTTCACTATGCAAATATCAACTCCACCGGTCACGCGAGCTTTATTGAAGTTGGTCCTTCCCAGGGCACGCGCGATTATATGAACATATCGCTGTTTGTGGGTCCACTGAGGTCCTTCTTCAGACGTACGAACCGGGCAAGGCAAGGAAAGGCTGCTCAGGGCCTAGGAATTTAAAGAAGTATTCGGGCAAACAAGTAAAAATAGTTAGTCAACGACTACATGTGTCTACTGGAAGTAAACTTGGAATGTTCAGGAATTGAAAATTAAGCCCAGAATATAGGGTGGTGAAGAGGGTGTACCGATCACGACTCGCGGTCGTTTTTTCCTAATTTCACTGTTTAATGCATTTCACGAATCACGTTTTTGAAACTCGTGATGTTGCCTTAGATGTTTCTAAAAGATCTAGGCAATGTCAGTTTAGAAGTTGTTAGACTGCTGCGAATCCAGTCCAATCCAGATGGTCAGAAATGATTAGCAATAAGTAAAAATTATGGGTGTTTTTGTTTTTCTAGAGGGGCTGTGGGGTATGCCCCCCTCCCCACATGGAACATTTTGAAATTTCAGACTCACAACCATGAGGATCAAGTGTCGTCGCTTTATCAAAAAGATGGGCCTCGCGTGCCTTTCTGACTGATCCTCATGAATGAACTTAATTAGTGACATTTAACTTCTTTCTTACCAATCATTTTCTGTTATTCTGTTGTTTGTCATATTTCAAAAGTATTATATGCAACGTTCCTTTCATATTTGTATTCATTTTTGTTTTTTAGCCCCGGTAGAAGGTTTGTTTTGAAAACCGAAATATCGGAACTGTTTGTTTTTTATTTCACTTAGGTCTCAATTTCTTCTCCTTGCCTTAAGGATCAGTTTGCCGCTTTTACTTATACTATTTCAAGATTTTTACTGATCCAGGTCTACGATAGATTCGGCACTCTTCATTGGTTTGTCGCTGTGCTTTTGCCGTTATTATAGTTTTTGAATACAAATCTCAGGTAGCTTGGTTAATAAATAACAGACGTCCCTCGATGACCTCGCCCCTCAATGAACTCTCGATGAACTCGGCAATGAAAAAAACAAAGCCCCACGATACAAGTGTCCCACAAAAGGCAGTGGAAGTTTTCCGTAATTATATTGCAAATAAAAGAAGGACGCTGAGCTTGTAGAAATCACTGATTAGTTGATGTTTAACTCCGTGGGCCCTGTTCACGTGATTAAATGTCGCATAAAGGAACCACTCAAGAAAATGGCGCAGAAGTATCTGTTGTGGTGCAATTTTGTCCTTGGTGCAAATTTTATTTTCCTTTGTTTAAAACTCATTATCATACCTAAAAACAAAGGAAAATAAAATTTGCACCAAGGACAAAATTGCACACAACATGTCCGTCCAATTATACAGAAGATATTATCTACCCAGAAAAAACTGTGGCTTTATTTGATTAACTTAAGTATGCGCCATGTAAAAATAGTCATATTTCGCTGTTCTATCAAGAGTGGGGCGGTTCAGGTGGTGAATATATTTCTTGCTTTGCTTTGTCCGGCGGTTTTCGGTTTTGAGCAATTTTTATTACCATTTTTCGGTTTTTACGTCGTACAATTTGAACGGTTTTTCTTCTACCTCACTACGTTCGTACGAAGAAAAATCATTTTCCTTCTGCAGGCCGCTAAAGCATAGAATACACTACCTGTACCACATAATAAGGCAGGCATATGAAAGTCGTTCCGCCAGCCACACTTAAGCTATGGGAATTAAAACCCTAGAATCAATGCCAGTATACGTAGCCGAAAGAGATTTTACTAGTTCCCTAGCTCTTGAATAGCTTAATTTCTTAAGGGCTTAAAACATACAAATTACTTTTCTTAAGAAACTTGACAGCCCCAAAGTATATATGCAAATGTAGACAAACGCGATATCTGGAGTAATTTAGGCTCCTTTTTCATGACTGGTTCAATAGTATACGCTTGTTCAGGCCCACAGCAGAAAGAGGGGTACGGGGCTCGAGCTCCACCGCACCGCACTCCAGAGTGACTCGTCGCACCTTTTAGGGGCTAAACTGTTTTGTGGTTTGGTACCGCTAAAGGTGTTTGAATAAAAAATGAAGTCTGTCAGAGTTATTCTGATAGGAATGAGAAAAACTGTGCTCCCTCGGCATTGACTGAGCTAAAGGTAACCGGGTGTTTTTGACAGTTAGGGACCGGTCATTGTTTATCGCCTGGGGGGGGGGGGGGGGGTCGGAGGATTTTTGGCTAAACACGATTAAATTTAGCTGATCCCCCTTTAAATGTTATTTTATTGAAGTGATCTCCCCTCATAACTATATATAACTTTCGTGATTCCCCCCCCCCCCCCCCAATGTCTTTGCACCCATATTCACCTTTCGACGTGTATACTTAGTGTTTTAAACTTTTATATACAGGTAGTATTTCTAACTATGATGTACTGACAGCATAATAAAGCCGTTATCGCGCAGTCTTTTTATAAAAGTGTCTCTTGATCCGTGTCTTTTTCTAGTCTGGATCCAGACATCTGAATTCAGTTGACATACAAGCAATCTAACAATCCCCAGTGCTTGAAACTGCAAAGTTACTTTTTTTTAGAGTGCCAAATAGCAGTCTCTATCAGCAGGTCATATTTAGCGACAATTCGGCCATCTGGAAGGGCTAGGATCGGCCACTGTTCCTGTTTCCTTTTTTATTTTGATCTATAGTGTGATAGATCAGCCTTTGTAGCTTTGCTCACATTTTTATAATTTTTTTTGTTCGTTTTTTTTGTTTGTTTCCTTTTTGTTTTCCTTTTTTTTCATCCAGTGTTTGCTTGTACAGTAACTTCAGCTATTTGGTCATCTGGTACAAAAGTTAAAACTGGCATACGAACAGTTGACTGTTCATCGAGATCAGCAATGACAAGATCATCTTCGCTATCCTCGTCATCATCTAACTTCGTATCTGATTCTTCACTCTCTTTCTCACTGCTGGACAACTCATTCCCGTTGCCTGGACTTCTCTGTCGATAGTAATGGTAGCGAATTGCCTTTATCTTGTCCAGCTTTATACCAACAGTGGTCAGGCCATGTTCCTTAAGGTACAGGTCGAGCTGTCTCACCTTCAGCTTTTCAACTTTGCCATTCTCATTAAGTATGCCCCACTGGTAGTCCTTGTATGTTAGTTCCTCTTCTAACCTTTTTTTCTCCTTAGCCTCTCTTGTTCTAATATCCTTCCTGATGTTGATATCATTTAGATGGCCTAGGTATTCAATGACATGCTTTTCCTCGACACTGTAGGTTGCACAGAAAGCAGCGATGGTATTTGGATTGCCCGCAAAGATGGCGTTTTGTTCGTACAAGTCCTTCAGACATTTCCTCGGTTGATAATCGTCTGGAGCACGACCTGTTGTCGGCGTTTCGTACACATCCATAAAGTGCATGCCCGGGATTTTGCTTGTCTGGCACATGCAGGCTGAGGGATTCTTTCTGTTACTGGTCCCACCCATCTGTTGTTGGTACACCAGGAACAGAGTGTGGAGCTTGCATCGCTTTGCTTATTGCAGGCATCCCGACAAAATTCAAAAAAGAGCTCTCCTCGGACGTAGTGGTCCTCAATAAAACTCTCTATCTTACTAAGATATGCCGCACCGGGTATTTCGGCCTTACTGTTTTCTGAAGCATTTCGGTACGTATTTAACTCAGAAGCATTAAAAAAGAATAACTCTTCAGGAGACTCACTCACTCTACTACTGATGTAATCCTTCAGGACAGGGGCGTCATCTATCCTTTCGGCGACCTGCTTGCAAACGTGCCAAGAATTTTTTTCCATACGCTCTTTTTCGTACTGTTCGTAGGAATGGAGAGACATGGCTTTGATTTCGTCTTCAGAGAGATCTTCGAATCGACAGTACTTCTCCCATTCCAGAGTCGCACCGTCAACAAGAGCGTCTGAAATGGCCGAGTTTGTGCGCTCGGCCTCGCCTTGGCCGCTGTCACCTCTCGAGCGATGGCATCGTACTCGATAATCCGAGTTGTGGATTCGCACCAACTCAGCGTCGCGAAAGCGAACTTCACAGTTAGAAACGCCAACGCCAGGTCCGGCATCCGTCAAATCTGCCCATCTTGGCTTCACGGGTGGCAAGCAGAGATCGCTAACTATTTCGAGACCCTGTTTGCAAGCACGGCTCACTTTCAAAACAGATTGAACTCTAAATTCTGCGGTGTCAACTGGAGCATCACTGTTTGCTACCTCGTCAATAGCATTTAAAATGTCTTTGATGGTCGGAATCACACGACAGGCAAGCAGGGACTTATTGTGCTCAGACATTTCTATTACCTCTGACAACTGCAGCATTTTTTCCAGCACTAGTTTTAGATGACCTGCTCTTTGCTTTTCATAGGCGTAAAACTTACAGTTATGCTCTTCGGTAATTTTGTTTAAGTCGTCCGACTCTGTCATGTCATCGTACAAAAATAGGTCATCGTGCAATCTAGCGCAGCATTTGCGAAATCCAAGAGAATATTCAGCGTTTGTTTCTGTCTTTTCAACTTCAAAAGCTGCTGGATCCTCGTGTCGCAAGCGAATTGTTTCGCTTGCCCAGACACTCCCTGAAGATCCAGCTATTGCCTTCGGCCGAACGATCACGTGGTGCCGATCATCCTCAGTTACAAGCTTCTCATCATTGTCGGCCATGACGCTAGACTTATCCTTCCAAAATTTTCAGTGATCCCCCCTTTTGGGCTCTCAGTTACGACTGATCCCCCCTCTGTTCTCCTAAAAATCAAGTGATCCCCCCAAAATCCTCCGACCCCCCCCCTCCCCCCCCCCCCCAGGCGATAAATAATGACCGGTCCCTTAGAACACTCGAGAGTGATTTGTTTTATTCTTGCCAGGCTACTATTTCGATTTACAGTCGTGCAGGGGGGAATCCCGCGTGCATGATTCGCGGGCTTTTTCACATATGTATGTTCTACTTTCTACTAATTTTGTGTTTTAGTTATTCTTTCTTTCCAGGATTTACGAAGACTTCTTCCTGAGCTGAAACAACGTATGGTGCAGCAATTGTTATCATCAAGAGTGAACTCGTCTCTTCAAAATATTTTTTCCTTTGTAAACGTTTTTGCAAGTACAAAATATTCGTATGCCGCTGTTTCTTTGGCGTTTTCTGCATTGAATGGGTGCATGGCATTATTCCACACGGGCCCCACCCCATGGTAACCCTGTTGATACAGCCTGTCCTCTCAATAACGTTGAGTCTAACAACAGGCCCGTAGCAAAGCTAAAATAACTGGGGGGGGGAGCAAATTGACCAAGCAAAGCTATCCGCGTCAAAATGAGCGGACACCTTAGAAAACAACTAATTTATTTCAACAGGTTTTATGGTTTGTGGTTCGTTGATTTCGATCCATTTTGATTCAAGGTAGGAGTGCCTCGGTGCTGTTGTAACAAGCAACTGTTAGCGGGGGAAGCTGACAGGTAATAAACAGACTATTAAGTGAAAGTTTTTACTTTTCTTCACTTTTTCCACTTCTTTATGCGCTGTATGCACGGTTTGTCCACAACAAATAACACCAGTGGTGGATCATGCGACAGATTGTGATCGAGCGCTCATGCGGAAACACTGAAATGACAGCAGAGTTTTTTTACCAGCAATTTTTTTTAATGCGGAAATCGTTGATCGACCGTCTCCGATCCGCATTCGTGATTATATGGAAATAAGCGAAACCAGTTTTATAAGCCCCATTTACACGACATTCATTTTGGGTCCGGCACTCCTAATGTTGGCACGCGGGCCGATAATTTAGGGCACGGCCCCCTTCATTTACACGTCAAAATATGTTCGTTTTTTTTTTCAATGTTCATTTCTGAACGGCACCCCGAAAATAAGAACGGCACTCTTAAATTTGCGAGCCTCCGGTCTCATTAACAGCGGCTCACATAGTTCTTCGCTCGTCCCGGGGCCATTCGGGTTCGCGGACGCGGGTTGTTCAAAATCAAAATGGCGGATACTCAAGTGCGAAAAGCAACTTTATCGCTTTATGCCTTTAAAAAGCGAAAACGACCAACAGAACTGAGGGACGAAGCAAGGTCATCGCTTGTACCACTCTTCAAGGCACTGAAGCGGCGACAGTACGGCCTGATGCAAGCTATTTTGAGCTGTTTAATCCCTCCGCGGTTGAGAGATGTGTGGATTCACCCGCATTCTTTTGCCTGGTTCGACATGGTCGAATCACTATTCTAATTTGTTGGCAGCTGACAACGAGAAGCTTTTATGTCGAACTGAATTTAATATTGTTACTTACCTGCAGTGTGTTGTAAACTTCCCTTCCCTCCTTACAGGTCTTACTGTTGTTCAGCGCAAACTGAATCGTTTCTTCTGACCATAGATCAATCAAAGTATCTGTTGCTTCTTTGCTCCAAGTTTTTCCTCTCGAGGCCATCTTTCTTTCCGCGAACAACAAACGTTTGCGCCTGTTTTATTGAAATTTTGGCACCAAAAGTTATTTTCTCCGCATCGCCAAAGGCTCTGGGAACGAGAATGCATTCGTTTTGGCACGCGGGCCTCTTTTTAGGCGGGCCGAGACTACCTCCTGAGGTGGTCTCGGCCCGCCTAAATTTTTGGGCACGCGTGCCAAACATTTTGCATTTACACACCAAAAATCAAGCGGGCCGTGCCCTAAATTATCGGCCCGCGTGCCAAAATTTAGGAGTGCCGGACCCAAAATGAATGTCGTGTAAATGGGGCTATAATGTCCTTTTCGCCCAAAAGGAATTCTGTTGTCATTTTCTTCGAAAGATCATTGCTTTTACAATCGTGACGAAGAACAGAGCGGAGTAGTTACAATTACTAATGATTATTTCTTCACAAAATAGACCTTGCACGTGTCTGTATAGTTTAGCGGTACAAACGTCTGCAAAAATTACAACATTCACCGACACTCTACCTCTGCTCTGTCCAATTGTGTGGATGGTTTTTCTTTTTTACTTGAAAAACTGCGAGGTGGTCTATTTATTTGTAACTTTAACTTCTCCTTGCGGTTGCTATACAAGTGATCTGTAAAACCAGAAAAAATAATAAAAAACCTCTGTTCACCAAAGAACGGCAAAAGCAGTAATTGGCAATTAATAGGCCATTTGCACGATGACGTCATTTGACTATTACTACCAGAATCCTTCAGTTTTTTGTTTTGTAGTGCAAATTAGGGCTATTGTTATTTAAACCGCACTGGGATTACAAAATTTAAATAAGAAAGGAAAAACGAAATGAATTCTGGTAGTAGTAGTCAAATGACGTCATCGTGCAAATGGCTTATTAGACTAAATACAAAGGTTTTCATTAAGTGGGGAGGAGCGTTGCATGACTACAAATAACGCCTGATGGGAGACTATGGGGGGAGGGTGGTGGGTGTAGTTAATTTTAGTCCTCTAAAAGCTCGAATTATTTTAACCAAAATTATTTCTAGTGGAGTGTGTATTACCAGCTACAACATTATTCCTTACTTACTATAATTGTGTCAATTATACTTCTATACATTGTAACCACTCTGGCCACTGTTGTCATTTCCTTCGCGCGTTCGCGCTCTCCCGCTCCGAAAAAAAAAGAGCGCCTGATCGCAGGTTATTTCCCCCACAAACTTACTCACTTTTCAAACAATGTTTTGATTCTGAAATTAAATGAGAAGGCATCACCAGAAGTATGTAAAAAAACAAAAAGAATTCACAAAGAGAGAAAACACAAAATAAAATAAGACAAAATTGAAGTTTTATTGTTGTTCTTTGCTTCTAAACCCGCCCTAGCTTTAACTGTTTACAAACATGAGCGTCGGACTAAATCAATGAATATAGCGTTACATTATATCATAATCACGCGAGCAAACGAAACATTTATCAACGAACGGAGAAGACGAATTGTTCACTGCTGATCAATGTAACAAATACTGGACAAGTTCTTTGCTATAAACTAAGTACTTACTCTCATTGAAAAATGAATTTTTAATACAAACAAAACAATACTTTTATCTACATGATGTATATAGCTAGGCTATAGAAACTGACGAGTTCAGAACGCCAGTAGTTGCAAGCAAGAGAAATGATTTTCTCTTGGTGCTAGGCAATTATAAACCATTTTATTGAGAACAAAACAACGTTTTTTAATGTATGATTCTAACATTCACAACAACCCAACACATCCTTTAGGGTATTATACTTTACAGCTCACTTATACTCTACGGTCGCGGTCCTCTACTGCTTTCTTGTACATGTGAACACTACTGAAGCGCAGATCAACTGTAATCGAAAACAAAGAACACAAATTAGACGGTAAACAAACTATTTTCGACAGTCTTGTGGGTTTTTATTTATTCGCTTCCAGTTTGTCACCAGTATCTAAAACGCTAACCTATAAAAATGTTCTTAAAGGGAATACACCTGGGCGAAGGAAGAAAATGTGGAGCTATGTTACGAAAACCTATTAAATGTTCCGGAAATGCGAGCGTTATGATTGGTCAGATCGAGTTCATTATATCTCGACAAAGTTATAATGTACGCAGCCTATACGTCAACAGTATGAGCACGCACAAATCATCTCCTCATGAATTGTCGAGTTATAATTATAAGTTGTATTGTATTGTCGAGTTATAAGTTGAGGGCACTTCGGAAAAAAAAAAACACTCGATGGGCGAAAAGTGAGAAGTTCTCTAAACATTTCTCTCATGTTTTTTTTTGTGCCAGCGAGTTTATATATTACTCAACAATGCACTCGGTCACGTGTACTACTGCCTTAAATATAATAACGGCCCAGTTTTGTAAAGAATGGCTGCTCATAGACATGATGAAAATGAATTGCAACGTGAAAAATTGAGACAATTGTTGAAGTCCTTCCCTCGTGTCTTTCAAAAATCGAATCGAAAGTAGCTGGTTTTTTTTCTTCTCGTTTTTATTATGAATTCACTTTACATCATTTTTAACCCGTGAATACGCGCAAGCGTAATGAACGGGTTATCGGTAACGGTGGATAATTCACTCGCTCACTTCTTCCATCAGCTGTAAACTTAGTGACGTAATGTTTTGTTACGAATGCGTTTCGTAACAAGAACAACGTGAATCCAGCGATAACAATAACTAATTTGCTGCAAACGAATATAAACAACAAAAAGCTTAAAGACGTTTCGCATTTGGAGTCTTTAATGCAACATTAATCGATCTAAAAGGATTTTTCAACCGAGACACGCGTTTTGGTGCGTATCTACCTTGAAATAATTAAATTTATAACCACGATAGTCACGTGGTTCAGTGCCGCGAATGACAGTCGGGAGTCGCGAGTTCAAGTCCCGCTCAGGACCTTCCTCTTATTTTCTTGTTTTTTTTCTTTCTCCTCTGGGACTGGACATTATGAAAGTATTATGAACTGTTTATTTTTTTTGCGTTCGTCAAAAATCCTTACGTTTAATTTTAAAAAAAATATCGAGCCGTGTCAGTATGAAAACATTTACCGCAATATTGCGTTACGCGTTAGCATTTCTTATTCACGGGTTGGCTCTTAGGAACCTTTGATTTCTAATAAAACCGCTATCAAATCGCCGTGAAATCACAGGAAACTCGCCGTACTTTACACAGGCGATTTGAGGTCGCAGTTGCAGTTACAAAATCACCTCATAAACAATATCAAAATTTATTTATGTCATCAGTAAAAATGAGGATTGGATTTTGAACAATATATTGCCGTTCTTTAATACCCGGCGTAGTTAATCGAACGAATCCGAACCAAAAACCAATCGAACCCAATCAAACTAAATCACACTCCTAAATCGTTCGATTGGAGTTCGATTGGTTCGGCAATCGAACATAATCGAACTGG
Organism: Cladopsammia gracilis; assembly: GCA_022457155.1. Taxonomy (NCBI): domain Eukaryota; kingdom Metazoa; phylum Cnidaria; class Anthozoa; order Scleractinia; family Dendrophylliidae; genus Cladopsammia; species Cladopsammia gracilis. The sequence continues at coordinate 739,745 of JAJGOT010000180.1, forward strand.
AACTTTTGGGTGAGTTCGATTAAGTTCGATTACCGAATCCAATCGAACCCAATCGAGGCGATTGGTTCGATTTTGTTCGGTGGAAGAATTTCACCCTTTAACTGATCCTTTACTAGCGGAGCAATTGTGTGAGAGATATTAACACATTTCAATTAACTAAAATCTTTATTGTTACAGTGATTCGAAATTGATTAATTCACAATATAACATGAACAGCTCAGTACTTCATATCGCTCGGAATAACACCGAACGGGGATAATTGCGTCGACGAAGGAGACGCTTCCTAATCTTGTCGGCTAGGCGGAATGAATCGAGAAAAGTGTCGGTACCAAATCTGCGCCATCTTGAAACGTCACAATGGTATCCAGCATGCTTAGCGCGTCGTCTGGGCGGAACGAATCGAGAAAAGTGTCGGTACCAAATCTGCGCCATCTTGAAACGTCACAAGCGCTTGTTTTGACCTGCGTTCGCACTTTTTTTGCTGCTTCGTGCTCTGACAGCTCGTTCGACAACGTACAACGTTCCACAACTACAAGGTTTCGGATTTGTTCCCGATTTTGGAATCGTACGGCTCAATATCTCAATGCCTAAAAGTACGCAGTGGAAAAATTGGACGAAGGTTCTTCTCCGGACCAAGTAAGTTGTTGGGTCTCTTTGGAATCAAGCAAGAAGTTATCCTGAGTTATCGTATTTTCCTCGCTTCTAGCACCGTTCTGGTATGTTTTGAATGTTCTATCTTGATTTTGCTGTGGTTCTCTGCCTGATTTGGGAAGCTTTCACCTATTAAAATACCGATGTCGTTCTTCGCGATGTTCCACAGTGCGATGCGCTGTATGTCCTGTAGCAATTCACTGACCGGCCGCGCCAGGCGAACGCAGATTAATTTTACAGGGCTCGAAATTGCGCCCGTATCGGGCGCATTTGCGACTAAAGATTTCGCTTTTGTGACTAAAATTTGTCTAGCTAATAAAGGAATTATATTCAACAGTCTTGTGTCTTACTTGTAACTGGTAGTTACAATTTTATCCGAAGAATCCTAAGAAATTCACGTTGTATGTTGCGTGACTTAATCGTTTATCACGGGAGCACTGTACTTTCTCAGAAATTTCTCCGCTTCCGGCATTAGTACATGTACTGAGGCGTATGATTTCAGAATCGGGGAAATAACCGAAATGAAATCAAGACAAATATACTATTTATATGTCGGAAAAATCTGAGACCTTTCGGAGTACACAGCACGGCAGAATTAAAGGATTTTTGCCCTATTCCATGGCGATAGCGTGAATTTGTTTGATGTCGGCCCGACGTTTTTGTCTGCGTGGTGTGACATACCTCGCGACATAGCCCCTTTAACCCTTTCACTCCCAGAATCAGTTATGGAGACATGTAGTGTAGTTCTAACATTTAAGTCTGTGGACAAAATCCTATGGTGTGACCATTCAAATGAAACCTCTTCAGCAGTACTTTTGCATGGTACCATTTGTTCTAACTTTTGAGTCTGTTGACGAAATCCTATGGTGTGACCATTTAAATGAAACCTCTTCGGCAGTACTTTCACATGGTACCATTTGTTTTTCAATATTTTACAAAACGAAATTTGGGATTTTTCTTGAATTTTGATAATTGGCGCTCTTGGGAGTTAAAGGGTTAAACAGTGGTTGAAACTTAGGTACTAGGTCAAGACGAGGTGCCACGGGATAAGGAGACGCACTATAATCTATGATTACTACTAGTATTAAAATGTTTATACCGTCGTCGCTAAAGTTTCGGATAGATTACTAAAAAACGACCACTGCAACTGGATCTGGACGCACGCAACGGTGTGCAGTGTGTACAGAATAGTTACCACTAACGCAAAAAGTGTTCTCATTACCTCAAAGTAGATTTCTATTAAAACTGCAAGTGGTGTTTGCAGAAGCTGCTGCAAAATGCAAGCAATGTAAGCTAGACTTTCAATGTTAGAACAGTTCATTAAATGTAACAAAAATAAGACTAACGCCAACAACAAAATCTTAGTTTTCGTGATCACGAAAACTAAGATGGTTCTTAGGTCTTAGGTCTTAGTTTTCGAGGGTCTTAGTTTTCGTAACACCCCATCTTGTACTCGTGTTTGAAATAGAAGCCAAAAAATAACTTACTTGACCGCAATGCTTTGTTTCAGACCAGATTAAACTAGTTTTATATTTCCGATTGTTGAAGTGTTCGATTATGTTTGATGAGTTCGATTACGTTCGATTGTTGAAGCGTTCGATTACCGAACGTTCGATTGCGTTCGATTGGCAAAATTTTTCGGTGAGTTCGATTAAGTTCGATTACCGAACCCAATCGAACCCAATCGAGCGATTGAGTTCGATTAGGTTCGATTACCGAACGTTCGATTAGCTACGCCGGGTTAATAGTAAACAGTGGGTAAATTCAATCGTCCATCACTTCCTTTCAGTAGAGTGGGGACGGTGGTTATATGAGATCTTGCATAGCAGTTACTTGAAAGAAGGCGCTGTGGAGAGAGGGCGCTTAATCGAGGAAATAAAGTATCTCTAGAGTCTGTAACCGCCGTCCATCGAGGAAAAAAACTGTAAAAGTGGAGTTCACTTTCGCTAAATACATAAGCCCTAATAACTGGTGTTTAAGTGTTGTGTGAGCGCGAAGGACGAACAACAAGCTTATACTTTCCCCCCTCCCTTGTGACTTGCGCTACGCGCTCGCTCGTTACACGTTCCCCTTTGAGTTATTGTCGCTATTTTCGCTACACGACGTTATCTTGATTTCTTAGGATTACCAATCAACATTAACAATAAGCTTTTTGATACTTTATTCCTCCCAATATTAATATACTGCCTCACAGACAGAAGTATGGGGTGTTTATGACAAATATGATAACAGCAGCTGGGGAAAAGACACGATTGAAAAAACACACAGTTATTTTTGTAACATGTGTTTAAGTGTGAATAAACGTTCACCAAATGTAGTATCTAGAAATGAACTTGGAAGATTACCTTTGAAACTGCAAATTTTACTGAATATTCTTAAATTTTGGATTCACCTGGAAAATCAACCTAATGACAGCATTGTTAAACTCTGCTTAAAGTGCCTATCACCCTTTTAAAGTTATTTTTTGAATCAACTCTATATACATTGAATAGTTGAATGGTGAAATATTTCTTGTTTTGAACGTCGCGTTTGTGAGTTATAGATTTCAACTTACAAAATGCTAATTAGATGACGTCAACCCGGGAATTTTCCATTATTTCTACACCAATTTAAAATGCGCAGTTTACAGCTTAATCTAATAAATACAGTCGGACCTCTATTAAGCGGCCACCCTCGGGACTTTGAAAACTGGCCGCTTAATAGAGGTTGGCCGTTTAATAGAGGTACAATATAAATTGGATAGAAATGGCAGTCAACGTCATTTTATTGCATCTATATAGCAAAAGACTTGTTGAAAAGTGAACATATGTGAAGATAAATGCAAAAATCATTGAAACAAAAAATTAAGTGCCCTGTATTTACGCATTTCAAGTCCGTGCAAAGTTCTAACTCTAACACAGAGAGCATGTAGTCGATAAGTACAGCATTTTTTGGTGTTGAGTAGGTACAGAAAAATATGCAAATCTATGTAACAAAAACATCAAGTTTCTTAGGCCTTTTTTGCACCAACAGTCTGTAAAAATTTTAGCTCAAAATATTTCACGGACGATTTATTTAAAATAATCCGTCACTGCTGTTTGCCGTTGTGGAGCTCGGAGTTGTAATTAACGAGAAGATCAAGTCATTTGCCTTTCCGATAGATAGGGCAAGGTCCTAGTAACCGTGAAACAGGGCAGGTGCGGAGATTAAATTGCAGTTTTTATTGTTATTAGTTATCACCTTCATATTATCTGTCACCATTTCGCTTGAAAAGATGATTTGCTGGCCGCTTAATAGAGGTAAAAATACAATAAATACTAAACTTGCAACAGCAAAAAGGTGGCCGCGGCCGCTTAATAGAGGTGGCCGTTGAATAGAGGTATCGAATACAGCACTTTACTGACAAATAATTCGGGACTTTGGAAGTGGCCGCTTAATGGAGGGTGGCCGCTTAATAGGTGGCCGCTTAATAGAGGTCCGACTGTACTACGAAAAACTGTGGATAGTCAAATGATTCGTAAAAAATATTACTTGGAGGTGAAAACAAGTAGTTGTATAATAAATGATTGCCGGGTTGACGTCATCTAATTAGCATTTTGTAAATTCAAATCTCTATAACTCACAAACGCGACGTTTAAAACAAGAAATATTTTACCATTCAACTAATTCAATGTACATAGAGTTGATTCTGAACATAATTTTCTAGGGGTATCAAGAAAATAAAATAGGTTTGATTGATAAAATTAATTCTTTCTGTACAAACTTCAATATTGACAAGACTGCAATAAACTTAAAGTGTCTATAACCCCCAAAACGTTTTTATGCTTAGAAAATCTTACTATTTTTCTGAACAAAATGCCGCAAAAATTTTTGATTTTGCTTAAAACCCCGATTTTTTATGGCCCACAAAAGTTCGGCTTTTCAAAATTCCCGCCGCGTTTAAAAAGGCTGGGACCGAGTGACGTCACGGAAGTATGTTCCCCGTGGCGTCGTCTGGTGTTATCGCAGTCACCCGATAGCCCGGGGGGTGGTACTCCCTATAATGGGCTATACGGGGATGCTCCGCCCGAAAGGGGTACCTTTTTGAGGTTGGAGGTATATGAAAGGGTAAGGATTTCACGGGTTGAAGTATATAAAAGGGTGGGGATTTCACGAAGTATAGGAAAGGGTAGGGAAAACACAAGTTGAAGTATAAAAAAGGGTAGGCAAATCTGCCATTTAAGTATTATAAAAAGCGCCTTTCAAAATACATCAAACAGACGCACGTAAAGGCTATATGAAAGGGGTACCATTTTCAATGAAAGGTATATGAAAGGGATACCATTTTCATTGAAAGGTATATGAAAGGGGTACCTTTACTGTCAAAATCGGTATATGAAGGGGTAAGGGTTTGGACTTTGGGGCGGAGCATCCCCGTACAAAACTTTGTTAAGTACCCCCCCCCCCCCCCCCCCTCGGGCCCGATAGTCTGAAATTTTTATCGAATTTACACTAAATATCTAGTTTAATTCTTCTGAGAATAGTCGATCTTTGTTTAGAAATATCGAACGATTTCAAATATTATCTCGGCTTCGAAGTTGAAGAAATTGTCCAGCTTGGGCATACTATAAAATCTTGATGGTTTGGAAACTTAGAAAAAATTCGTGCTGACTCGCCGAGTCAACTCTCACGGGAATATCTCCACAAAAATTATCACTGAAACCTCTAGGGGTGGTGAATGGTAAATCCGAGACTCGCCGAGACGCCGAGACCCTTGTTTCAAAATCCGAGACCGCGACCGCAGCTACGTTATAAAATCCGAGCCCGAGACCCAATGCGGGAAAAAACCGAGCCCGAGACTCAGTGCCAAAAATATCCGATTCACCTATCAAACAACAAATAAGGATGAAGAATGAGAATGCTTGACAAAAGTATCTGAGACTCCAACCTTGAGGAAAAAAATCCGAGACTCCGAGACAGAAAAAGCACCAGCCAAACGAGACTTTGAGACTTAAAACAAAAACTGCCGAGATTTCGAGACCGGACCAAAAATTTTCCGAAACCCACGATTTTGAAGGTACCATTCGCCACCCCTACCTCTCGAGAGTGTTCGATCTTTGTTCAGAAATGCCAAGCGATTCTAATTGATGTTTTCGTTTTTTAACGGACGAATTATCCTAACTTGGGTATACTATAGAATCCCGACGGGCAAGATTTTCAAAATACTAGATCATGACCCGGCCGTCTGAAATTCTCACCGTTTTTCCACGAAAATTTTCAGCAGAATTTTCATTCGAACCTGCTGAGAGTACTCGATTTCTGTGAATAAATACCAAGCGACTTCTGAACATTGAATTGTACTGAATTGTACACTTCGCCCCGGCATGGATACACATATTATAAATAATAAATACAGCAGAATGCGCGATGGCGGAAATCCGCCCTGGGTCGTCTCACATCTTTACTCGATAGCGTACAAACTGAGAGGAACGTGTCGAAACCATTGAGAGATTTTATAGTAGGCCCACGCTCGACAATTTCTTCAACTTCGAAGCCAAGACTAGTAATGTTTTAAATCGCTTGATATTTCTTAACAAAGATCGACTATTCTCAGGAGTAGTATGTGACGGATGACTAGACCAATTTTATTCATATATGCAGCAGCCCTGAGTTAATGAGGTAGGACCTGTTTGAACAAGGAAACTGGACAAACCGGTTTTGAGGTAATGAGATGCAGGTCATGTGCGTACAGGGGAGGGAAAACTGAATTTAATTACGTCAGCGTAATGAGAAGGAGGTTTACTAAAATGAGCTTTGTAAGAGAGAAGTGTGTGGTATGATAGTACTACGATTCCACCCAACCATCCGGGTGATGGTGTGAATATATAGCCAAAAGAACAATGGGGAGGGTGTAAACCAATGAGGAGTAACTGTCAAACCAGTTTAAATCAGGTTGAACATGTATATATCTGAACTGGTTTTATTGACTGGACTAACAGGTTTTTTTCCCTGCGCTATGATTTTATTTACCCCATCTCCCTGAAGGTTGAACTCACAACAAAGGACATTGATTCCAATCAGGTTTTCACAACAAAGACACGACACAATATTTCATGGAATCAAAATTATTTTATTGAGTAAACAAAACCAAAGATTACAAACAGTTCTGTTTTCAAAGATTGTGACGTTGATGTTTATTTTACACGCCATCTTCAATCAATTTTCCAAGGTCTCTTTACACTATGATTTAATTCTGCTAAATTGTCTCTGAAGTGAAGGTCGTTTGATCTTGTTTTTATTTTTAACGACCACGTCCGCTTCAGTTTTAAGCATTGTTTGGTTTTAAAAAGCGAAATGTGTCTTTGCAATGCGTTTGGCTTGAACACTAAATATGCGTTAACGGTTCTTTTAAAGAGTTAAACAAAATTCAATTTGTGAGTGCATTTACTTTGCCAATGATTTGAACTAAAGAAGCTTATTGTAAACAAAATATAAACTCAATGCAAGCATGGCTTAAAAGGAAGCACGAGAATTTTTATCACGGGAAATGCAAAACACACATTTAGTAAAAATAGATCAACAACAATATAGTGCCTTGACCAGGATTCGAACCTGGGTTACTACGGCCACAACGCAGTGTCTTAACCACTAGAAAATCAAAGCGGTAGATACTATAAGTGGATAAAACTAATAAGAGGGTTTCGAAGCATTCAAGTTCATAATCAACCGCTAAATCTCAATAAAATTGTGCACTATAATAAACGCTTTTTACTTTACTAAAATCCACAATATTCTTGTACCCGCTACATCTCTAGACGCTATGTATTTTGAGTTTCCCAGCCAACTCTCCGATAGATGAAAACAAACTGAACGAAAAAAAAAAGAACGAAACGTTCCGTTACTTCAGGCGTTATATTAATTTCTTTCTCTCACACTGAGCTAAATTTGCATGAGAAATTAACACCTCGGTCAAAAACAAAACAGCCATGCTTAGACAACAAAGCCACACGTTTAATAATAACAAAACTCATCAAAGTTATATCAAATCGTTATGTCGACAAAAGCGGTTTTTATTTACAACCATTCAAATCCATGCACAGCACAGTCAAATGATAAGGAAATCAACGATCGTCTTCTTCCTTGAAATACTTTTAACGCTTGGTTATATCAATAAAAAAAACGGATTCGCACTTTTACAGTTATCATCCAATAAATTAACTTGTTGGATTCGAGGCTGTTTTCGGAAATCCTTGATCACATTTATTTTTAATAAAGTAACCAGATAACCAAAGCAAAGTTGCATGTCCAAACGAATAACAACAAACAATATACGTACCGCTTTATATTAAATTTAACAACTTTACTCGAAAGAAAAGTAACTGGGCTGCGATTGTTTAAAGCGTGACGAATGAACGTTCAATTAGTGATAACAGTTTAGGAACGAATTAACAATGCTTTTCTTAAAGTCAAGGATTGTTTGAACGGCAGCGCTATTCGCGTACCAACGGCGAACCTTTTCTGCCAGTTGAATTTAAGCGGCTATTTATAAAAACATAATGAGCTAAAACAACTTCTGTTTAAACAACGTGTAAACGTAAGCGTTGCTTCAAACATATCGAAAGCATGTTCTCATGGAATGGAAAAATATAAGCTACATGAAGTTATATTACACGTAGCGAAACCTAGCGAGCGTTCCGCTGTTTATTTGTGGAACTTCTTTAGACAAGTTAAACAATAAACTTGAAAGCCATTGTTATCAATTGCCAACTTTGAGCGTAATTGACATGCAGAGGAAACGTTTAGGAAACGCGAGGCTTATTATTGGGAAAGCAGGGCAATTTTTTTTTTTGGTTTCACAGGGAGACATTTTCTTAAGAAAGTGATTGGCCATAACAACAACACTATGTATTTGAGCAAACGCTAAAATGTTCTCTATTTTAACAAGCTTTAATTAGCACTGAAACAAAGTTAACAATGTCTTTAAAGTAATTTACTGTGAATACTATTTACAACAACCGAAACGGCCATTCATCATTCGAAAAGTCTACTTTCCAACTAAAAGCCTTTTTCTGCGGTACGATTAGAGAATCAAAAAACGCAAGGCAAAGTTACATGTTCAAACGAATAACAGCAAACAATGTACCCGCTTTGTAATTTACCAACATACACATCACAAGTTTACTTTACGCGACAGAAAAGTAACTGGGCTGTGATTCTTTTAAGCGGTAACGAATTAAGGGTGAATTAATGATAACAGTTTAGGGACGAATTAGCAATGCTTTTCTTAAAGTCGAAGATTGTTTGGATGCGCAGCGCTATTCGCGTGCTAAATTGAAACGACACGAGTTCAAAATACTCTTTTTAACTACAATTAAGCTGTCTCAAGGGTAACTATTCATTTGTATTTGCATACTGTTGAAAGCACGAGATTGTAATAAGACATTACGTAATGTTTGTGTAAAAATATGTGATTTTGTTGGTCCGTATTACCGTTCGCACTAATTTTTTGCGGGTTCTAATTTTTCTAATTTATATTCCCGCAAACATGTTCTTCTTAAAAAAATAACGGCTCCGCTGTCGAAACTATATACAAACTGATCATTATTTAGTAATAAACGTAATGTAAAATCGTGTTGGTGCCCATTCACTAAATAAACGTCTCATTCGATAAGAAAATGCCACTGATAACTCGAGTGATAATGCATCAAATGGTTCCGTTGTTATTGCTGATCGATTCATTGCCAGAGAATCAAATCAGCCACACTGACTAGGGCAAAACACCAAAATTGAAAAGTTACTGAAACGACAAACAACAGATTGGAGTCATTCAGCGCGAATTCAAGAGCAACTTAGTCCGACCCCCTGGACTAGCTCATTGTAACTCGGAGCAACTCAAAACATTTGATTGAGAAACTCAGAGTACTTGAGCGAGCAACTAAGACCATTTGATTGAGCAACTCAGAGCGGTTGAGTGCGCAACCGACTTAGAGCAACTCGGAGCAACTCAGAGTCAGAGTAAGTCAGAGCGACTCAGAGCAACTCAGAGTAGCTCAGAGTAACTCAGAGCAACTCAGAGTAACTCGGAGTAACTCAGAGCAATTCAAACGATGATACAGGATCGACAACAGATGAGTTTTAAGAGTAAATAAGATAAGTTTTAACAGACTGTTTTAAGAGTAATCTAAAAAACACTCTTGCTGCTTGACCTCCTTGTCGATCTGTGTTTAGTCAGTTTGACATAAGACCAGTCTCAGCAGAGGTCAAAGACTACAATACTCAATATTTCAAGAATGACATTTATTAAAGACAATTGCAAAACAATGCATTACAGAAAATCCCTTCTCCGGCTAATTCATTTTTTAATGGAATTGATCTGACGTTGTATAAAAACTATCGTAATATTTTCTCTTTCTTGCTGTGTTATTATAAATGTTTGTAAAATGTTTTTCAACATTCAATATTAAAGATGCTTGACATACCTTCCATCCTGTGTGATAATATGTAGAAACTGGTACGATGGAAATTGATCTTTCATTTTAAATTTATGGAGACGTCTCTAAGCACAACGTTGATTTCCGGAAAACGTTTTCTGTCCTGTATCAGGGCCACTTCTTATAAAATTAATCTCGTTAAATCGTTAATGGTTAGTTGTAACCACAGGAAATTTATTAGATACGGTAAATAAGACAGTGGCAGTTATACGTTTGATAACTTTGCCTATTATATATATTTTTGGAACGAGTTGTACTGGTTTTTCGTGTTTGGTATAAGGTTTCACAATTTTTATTTTAGGCTAATGTCAAGTACAATTGACCTCGTTTGTAACAAAGGGGCATACTAAATTAACAAAAACCCTTTTGAGTGACTCAGCTATATAAATGAGCAAGGCGATGTCGCCGTACTCATTTTACAACAAGTCAACATCAAGTAACCATCGTGGATCAATATGAATTCTTGTCAATTCTGTGAAAGAGTTTTCAGCCGAAAATACAACAGAGATCGACACGAGAAGCAAGGTTGTAATAAACGTCCAGAGCAAGACCAAGAAGAGATGACAAGCCAGTATAGAACGAGAGAGACTTCTCCAGATAATGTTTATGATGGAAACGAATTTGAGGAATATGAAAAGGCAATGCGTCGGATGGAGAAAGAGAAATTAAAAGAAGAAGCAGCAGCAGAAGAAGAAGAAGAAGAAGAAGAAGAAGAAGAAGAAGAGAAAGATAACGGTGATAATGATGTTGGTGATGATGATGATGATGATGATGATGATGATGATGATGATGATGATGATGATGATGATGATGGAAAGGGTGATGATGACGAAGACGAAGACCAGAAAAGCATAGCTAGTGACGCCGAAAATGATGATACTGATCCTTGGGATAAGTTACGTGAGGAAGTTATTAATGATCTTAGCTCTACCTGGGAAGAGCAGGTGAAAGAAAACATGATGCAGGGTTTGCCACAAGACGTTGCGGAGGTTCAAGCATCTAATCTTTTACTCCCTGTTTACAGAAAGAGGCTACGAAGGTTGTATCTGCACTATCTAAAGTGGTATCGTGATCTTAGAACTGACCCACTGCATAAAAAGATCATGAAAACATTGCATAGCTTTATGCAAGATGATGATATGGATTATTCGGAGGCCGCTGAGGCAGCAGTCAATACACGAAAATATTTATTGAACAGACTGTTTGACCAGGAGGACCTAGTACCTAAAGAAACGTCGAATGAAGATGAAGACTTGACTTACACAGCAAGAAAGAGAAAATATTACGATAGTTTTTATACAACATCAGATCATTTCCATTAAAAATGAATTAGACGGAGAATGGATTTTCTGTAATGCATTGTTTTGCAATTGTCTTTAATAAATGTCATTCTTGAAATATTGAGTATTGTAGTCTTTGACCTCTGCTGAGACTGGTCTTATGTCAAACTGACTAAACACAGATCGACAAGGAGGTCAAACAGCAAGAGCGTTTTTTAAATTACTCTTAAAACAGTAAGTCTCATCTGTTATCGACCCTGTATCATCGTTTGAGTTGCTCTGAGTAACTCTGAGATACTCTGAGTTTCTCTAAGTTGCTCTGAGTTACTCTGAGTTACTCTGAGTTACTCTGAGTTACTCTGAGTTGCTCTGAGTTACTCTGAGTTACTCTGAGTCGCTCTGAGTTACTCTGACTCTGAGTTGCTCTGAGTTACTCTGAGTTGCGCACTCAACCTCTCTGAGTTGCTCAATCAAATGGTCTTAGTTGCTCGCTCAAGTACTCTGAGTTTCTCACTCAAATGTTCTGAGTTGCTCTGAGTTCAATGAGCTACTCCAGGGAGGTCGGTCTTTTTGCTCATGAATTCGCGCTGAATGACTCCAAGCCATTGTTTGTCGTTTCAGTAACTTTTAAATTTTGGTGTTTTGCAGGAACTAACTTTTGTACCCTAGTCAGTGTGGCTGATTTGATTCTCTGGCAATGGATCGATCAGCAATAACAACGGAACAATTTGATGCATTATCACTCGAGTTATCAGTGGCATTTTCTTAACGAAAGAGACGTTTATTTAGTAAATGGGCACCAACACGATTTTACATTACGTTTATTACTAAATAATGATCGGTTTGTATATAGTTTCGACAGCGGAGCCGTGATTTTTTAAGGAGAAAATGTTTGCGGGAATATAAATTAGAAAAATTAGAACCCGCAAAAATTTAGTGCGAACGGTAATACGGACCAACAAAATCACATATTTTTACACAAACATTACGTAATGTCTTATTACAATCTTGTGCTTTCACCAGTATGCAAATACAAATGAATAGTTCAATTACCCTTGAGACAGCTTAATTGAAGTTAAAAAGAGTATTTTGAACTCGTGTCGTTTCTCTTTAGCACGCGAATAGCGCTGCGCATCCAAACAATCTTCGACTTTAAGAAAAGCATTGCTAATTCGTCCCTAAACTGTTATCATTAATTCACCCTTAATTCGTTACCGCTTAAAAGAATCACAGGCCAGTTACTTTTCTGTCGCGTAAAGTAAACTTGTGATGTGTATGTTGGTAAATTACAAAGCGGGTACATTGTTTGCTGTTATTCGTTTGAACATGTAACTTTGCCTTGCGTTTTTTGATTCTCTAATCGTACCGCAGAAAAAGGCTTTTAGTTGGAAAGTAGACTTTTCGAATGATGAATGGCCGTTTCGGTTGTTGTAAATAGTATTCACAGTAAATTACTTTAAAGACATTGTTAACTTTGTTTCAGTGCTAATTAAAGCTTGTTAAAATAGAGAACATTTTAGCGTTTGCTCAAATACATAGTGTTGTTGTTATGGCCAATCACTTTCTTAAGAAAATGTCTCCCTGTGAAACCAAAAAAAAAAATTGCCCTGCTTTCCCAATAATAAGCCTCGCGTTTCCTAAACGTTTCCTCTGCATGTCAATTACGCTCAAAGTTGGCAATTGATAACAATGGCTTTCAAGTTTATTGTTTAACTTGTCTAAAGAAGTTCCACAAATAAACAGCGGAACGCTCGCTAGGTTTCGCTACGTGTAATATAACTTCATGTAGCTTATATTTTTCCATTCCATGAGAACATGCTTTCGATATGTTTGAAGCAACGCTTACGTTTACACGTTGTTTAAACAGAAGTTGTTTTAGCTCATTATGTTTTTATAAATAGCCGCTTAAATTCAACTGGCAGAAAAGGTTCGCCGTTGGTACGCGAATAGCGCTGCGCATTCAAACAATCCTTGACTTTAAGAAAAGCATTGTTAATTCGTTCCTAAACTGTTATCACTAATTGAACGTTCATTCGTCACGCTTTAAACAATCGCAGCCCAGTTACTTTTCTTTCGAGTAAAGTTGTTAAATTTAATATAAAGCGGTACGTATATTGTTTGTTGTTATTCGTTTGGACATGCAACTTTGCTTTGGTTATCTGGTTACTTTATTAAAAATAAATGTGATCAAGGATTTCCGAAAACAGCCTCGAATCCAACAAGTTAATTTATTGGATGATAACTGTAAAAGTGCGAATCCGTTTTTTTTATTGATATAACCAAGCGTTAAAAGTATTTCAAGGAAGAAGACGATCGTTGATTTCCTTATCATTTGACTGTGCTGTGCATGGATTTGAATGGTTGTAAATAAAAACCGCTTTTGTCGACATAACGATTTGATATAACTTTGATGAGTTTTGTTATTATTAAACTTGTGGCTTTGTTGTCTAAGCATGGCTGTTTTGTTTTTGACCGAGGTGTTAATTTCTCATGCAAATTTAGCTCAGTGTGAGAGAAAGAAATTAATATAACGCCTGAAGTAACGGAACGTTTCGTTCTTTTTTTTTTCGTTCAGTTTGTTTTCATCTATCGGAGAGTTGGCTGGGAAACTCAAAATACATAGCGTCTAGAGATGTAGCGGGTACAAGAATATTGTGGATTTTAGTAAAGTAAAAAGCGTTTATTATAGTGCACAATTTTATTGAGATTTAGCGGTTGATTATGAACTTGAATGCTTCGAAACCCTCTTATTAGTTTTATCCACTTATAGTATCTACCGCTTTGATTTTCTAGTGGTTAAGACACTGCGTTGTGGCCGTAGTAACCCAGGTTCGAATCCTGGTCAAGGCACTATATTGTTGTTGATCTATTTTTACTAAATGTGTGTTTTGCATTCGATGATAAAAATTCTCGTGCTTCCTTTTAAGCCATGCTTGCATTGAGTTTATATTTTGTTTACAATAAGCTTCTTTAGTTCAAATCATTGGCAAAGTAAATGCACTCACAAATTGAATTTTGTTTAACTCTTTAAAAGAACCGTTAACGCATATTTAGTGTTCAAGCCAAACGCATTGCAAAGACACATTTCGCTTTTTAAAACCAAACAATGCTTAAAACTGAAGCGGACGTGGTCGTTAAAAATAAAAGCAAGATCAAACGACCTTCACTTCAGAGACAATTTAGCAGAATTAAATCATAGTGTAAAGAGACCTTGGAAAATTGATTGAAGATGGCGTGTAAAATAAACATCAACGTCACAATCTTTGAAAACAGAACTGTTTGTAATCTTTGGTTTTGTTTACTCAATAAAATAATTTTGATTCCATGAAATATTGTGTCGTGTCTTTGTTGTGAAAACCTGATTGGAATCAATGTCCTTTGTTGTGAGTTCAACCTTCAGGGAGATGGGGTAAATAAAATCATAGCGCAGGGAAAAAAACCTGTTAGTCCAGTCAATAAAACCAGTTCAGATATATACATGTTCAACCTGATTTAAACTGGTTTGACAGTTACTCCTCATTGGTTTACACCCTCCCCATTGTTCTTTTGGCTATATATTCACACCATCACCCGGATGGTTGGGTGGAATCGTAGTACTATCATACCACACACTTCTCTCTTACAAAGCTCATTTTAGTAAACCTCCTTCTCATTACGCTGACGTAATTAAATTCAGTTTTCCCTCCCCTGTACGCACATGACCTGCATCTCATTACCTCAAAACCGGTTTGTCCAGTTTCCTTGTTCAAACAGGTCCTACCTCATTAACTCAGAGCTGCTGCATATATGAATAAAATTGGTCTAGTCATCCGTCACATACTACTCTCAGGAGACTACTCGATATTTAGTGAAAATTCGATGAGAATTTCAGACTGCCGGGTATCTAGTATTTTAAAAACCGTGCCGTCAGTCGAGATTCTATAGCTACGCGTGGTATACGATAATTCGTCCGTTACAAAACGAAAACAAAATTTAGAATCGCTTGGCGTTTCTGAACAAAAATCGAATACTCTCGAGAGGTTTCTGTGATAATTTTTGCGCGTGAGAGTTCAGTGACTCGGCGAGTCAGCACGAATTTTTTCTTGTGTCACAACCATCGAGATTTTATAGTGTGTCCAACCTCGACAATTTCTTTAACTTCGAAGCCAAGATAATGTTTGAAATCGCTCGAGATTTCTAAACAAAGATCGACTATTCTCAGAAGAATTAAACGAGATATTTCGTGGAAATTCGATAACAATTTCAGACTGCCGGGTATCTTGTATTTTGAAAACACTTCCCAGCTGCTGGGTATCTAGACGCTACGTTCACAAAATCGACCCATTTCTTGCGTCGCTTTTTGGCTTCAACACGGTCATCATTAAAGTAAGGTATTTTATGAAGCCCAATACCTGCCTTTTTTGGGTTCGAAATATTTTTGCAGCCGTAGGCAACACAAGTTGATGTCATTTTCGCAGAGCTTTTTTCGCAGCAACAAGTCACTGAAAATCTTTGAGATGATAAAAATTCATCTCTTTCCGTGACGTCACTTCACCCAGACCTCGTACTCGGTAATGGAACAAATTATGGCAATTTTTCAAAACTTTTGCGGGCCATAAAAAATCGGGGTTTTAAGCAAAATCAAAATTTTTGCGGCATTTTATTCAGAAAAATGGTAAGATTTTTTTTAAGCAAAAAAAGGTTTTGGGGGTTATAGGCAATTTAAGCAGCCCGTCTTTTTTCTTGTCAGAGGCAAAAAGAATATTTTTGCGAGTCTAAAAAATTATCAACTCAATCTAATTAATGCAAATAAAAAACTTAAATTTTATTCCGTCTTTAAAAATGAAACGAAATACTCCGATTTTATTAACCTTATAAAAAATCCTGAACATAGACAAATTACTTCTAAATTTAGGATAAGGAATCACACCTTAAGAATTGAAAATGGACGATTTACAATCCCTAAAACTCCTAAACACCTTAGAATTTGCACCCACTGTACACTTAATTCAGTTGAAAATGAAATGCACTTTTTATTTCACTGTATGTTATACGATGAATCACGAAATACCCTTTTTGACAAAATTATTAAACAAAATGGATTATTTAAAAAATTGGATTATCATGAGAAGGGTTTTTTTTTTTTCAACAATACTGATCCACATATTAGCAGGTTGACTGCTGCTTTTGTCACTCAAGCAATGAAAACAAGAGCAAAACATAGTCAGTAGTACTCGTCATCGTTTTACATGCAAATGCATAAGCCCCGTCCACACGTATCCGGATATTTTTGAATCCGCAACTTTTTTGTTGCGGATTAGAAAATATTCGCGTCCACACGTAGCGTATTCGAATCGTATTTGCCCGTCCACACGTATCCGGATTCGCTCAAGCAGCCAGGGCTCCTCTTTAAATGTTTTCAAAAAAAGCACACGCAAAGCCCAAGTTCAAATCAAAGTTCAACTGTAAACACGTTATTAGACTAGAAAAAAAGTCCATGTTGAAGTGAAGCGACAACATTTTGGTCGGCCATGTTGAATATTCGCGCGGTTAAAGACTGGATCTGATACTGTTACGTCAGCGTATTCAAAAATATCCGGATTCGACCGTCCACACGATGCCGTACTCGAAGCGTATTCAAAAATTTCCACTCTGGAGAGCGAATTCAAAAAGTTGCGGATTCGTGAGCCGAATTCGCCGGATACGTGTGGACGGAAGGCCAATCCGAAACAAAAAAGTTGCGGATTCAAAAATATCCGGATACGTGTGGACAGAGCCTTATACTAGATTTCTTTATTGTAATTTAACGAGTTTTAATTTCCTTATTGTAATTTGGTTCGGTAATACCATGTATAGAAATGGGTTGTTGTTGTTGAGTTCGCGCACCAGAAAAGCGCCTGTTACGCAGGTTACCACAACTTATTGTTTACCGTTTTAGTGCATACAAGTTATAAACAACGGTCCATACCCGCCCTGAACCAAAACACACTTATTCAACTTATTTGAGCTGATTATATAATGATCGCCCGATATAACAAGACCGTAACGTAAGTTCATCATCATGTTATATCGGTGAAGTACAAGGTCACATTTTAAAATTTGCGCCTGAAGTGACATCACAATTATATGCGGTCGAATGAACGCAAAAATTCAGAACAGTGTTAAAAGTGGTGGTCGCTTACGAGGTTTTCAACTGACAATCACCACCAAAGGCTAATTATCTGTATCATGAAAAAGTGATCCTTTAGGAGAGGTGGTTGCACAGGGACGTTGAATTTTATACAGGAAATATTTTTGTGGGATCATTACTTCTTTTTTCCTTTCTCATGTTTTCATGTTTGTTTGTTTCTTTTTACAAAATAAGTTATCCCAATCGCTTCGCTGATTTATGTTTTCCTTTTATAATAAAAGAGACTGGGTACTAAAAAAATAGAACTCTCCCGAGACCCCCATTTCCCCAGAAAACATGCACCACCTTATCAGGCGGTGTGCGTCACGAGATTTGACCAATAGAAAGCCGTTGTTTAAACAATAGTCCTCGCGGCAAACAAGAAGCTATTTCAGCGCGTGGAGTTGAAAAAATTGTTCCTTTTCAAGGATTTCGGCGATGTCAATTAAAAATATTTTCAGGCAGATTTAAAGAGAAATATCCCTTCTTTGTCATGGCTACAATTAAATGTTACATTCGAGCACAATGACTGCCTTAGCTGATCTCAAAGTAAACCTACTCGGTTCAATTGCCACATTATCGTAAACTCCCGGGGGGGTACCCAACAAAGTTTTGTACGGGGATGCTCCGCCCCAAGGTCCAAACCCTTACCCTTTCACATACCGATTTTAACAGGAAAAGGTACCCCTTTCATATATCTTTCAATGAAAATGGTACCCCTTTCATATAGCCTTTACTTGCGTCTGTTTGATGTATTTTGAAAGGCGCTTTTTATAATACTTAAATGGCAGATTTCCCTACCCTTTTTTATACTTCAACTTGTGTTTTCCCTACTTTTTCCTATACTTCGTTAAATCCCTACCCTTTCATATACTTCAACCCGTGAAATCCCTACCCTTTCATATACCTCCAGCCTCAAAAAGGTACCCCTTTCGGGCGGAGCATCCCCGTATAGCCCATTATAGGGAGTACCCCCCCCCCCCCCCGGGCGTAAACTGAACTTTCACACCTTTTCTTAGACTTCTCATTCCTTTACACGTTTGTTTTTCGTCAATAAATTGGGACATACAGTTAATTTAGCCTTTCTTCTTTGAGAATTTCGGGGTCTACCCGGGTCTACCCCTTTTAGTTTTCTTGGTTGAAGCCGTTCAAAATTGATAAGTTCACCAACTCGTCTAGGTCTCCTGGTGGGTAACAATACAAAACAATAGGTTTAGTAAGGCGAGGGTCGCACTACGACTATTTTGGTCAAATTTTGTTTACTTATCCAATTAAATCTATCATCACTAGACGATTCCTAGTGCGACCCTAAATTTGCCAATCCACCAAAACTTTGCCGACTGACTAAAATATCAAAGGAGCCGACGAACACCGGTAGAGCAGGACTTTTTAGCTTTTTTTCTAGACGAACAATAGAAATACTTGGACAACTGTCACCACTTGTCATATTAAAGAAAACCAGAACCGCGGATATCTGATTGTGCAAGAGCAGAATTCACCGGAGTTTGGTGTCTTGTTCGTCTTGTAAGTCGTAGTTGCTGACGGAAATAATCTTGAGGGATGTTTGGATCGTTATAATGTAGCTCGAACCAAGAATTTATTGGACGAGGAACTGTCCAGGCGTATGGATGGCGGCGAAATCTCCGACGAAGACGTCTTCTCCTCGTATAAATAGAAAGTATCAAAGCAAATGCATCGTTTGACCATCTCTCGTACAAAATTAAAAAAAAAATTGCTTGTTGAAGTTGAAGTTGCAAATAGAGAACGTAGAAAAGGCTTAAAGTAAACGCGATTGCTTCGGCTGGGCGCATTGTTGCTGTTTGTTTACAAAGATTGGCGCCAAAGTATTGATGGCTCATGTAGCATCTGGCTTTAATAACTGTCACAATTGTAAATTTTGTAATCGCCAGTGCGACCCAAAAACACATCAAGATAATTTTGATTTCCGTTCTTGGAAAAACGGATTCAGTCTGAACTTTTTCCATGGCAAACCTTTAAACTTTGCTCAAGTGCGACCCTTGCCTAGCGAAAACAATGCCTCTCCGCGTGCTGCACGTGCGTTTTACATTTTGGTACATTTCTTTGCCGTTCCCTGCAAAACAACAACGTCAATGAATAGAAAAATCTGCCTTTAGGAAGTGTTTTTGCGTTTGTAGACTTGCATATTTGATTACTTTACCAAAGAAAAGGCGCTAGATTTAAATTCCGCCTAAATAACTTAAACGTAGTAGATGCTCACTCCGTCGAGACGAAGGGAAAATGAGCCGTTCTAAAAATTAACCCATGGGGCATTGCAAGTCGTGACGCACACCACCTGTCACCTTATGTAAGACTTGTTTTGGATTAATTACGTATTGTATCAGTGACGACTATTTTACCTGCAAGATCCTCTCTCATCTGTTTTTGTCACTGCTGGAGTCCAAACACCTCGTAATCTGTAACAAAAAAAAATCTAGCACCTGTGAAGAACGTTTTCTGCTGTCCTGGTGGGAGTTGATAGGTGTTGCCGAGACTACTGCGACTGTCAGTATTTGTGTTTGCATTATTTGATATAAATAAGTCTTTTCCTCCACCAAACGTTGGTCCACAGCCACTCCAACAGTAGATGGCAAACTGTTGTTTGCCAGTGACAAGTGCCATTTTGGTTGGTACCGGGCCGCTCGGGTTCACCATGCTGAACAGGAAGGCTTCGTTACATGCTACATAGCCACCCTGACCTGTTGATAAGATGATACATGACATAAATATTTACACAGCTCTGGTTATTACGCTCATTTTCATTCATTTACTTATAATCATACGAAGTTATATATTTTCAAAACTCTAATTTCCAAACTGTTCAGGAGAGTTTCAGTTGCAGTGTACCAGTCCCATATCACGGAGATACAGATATTATTGTGACAACGTTACTGGATAGCTCGCGGCAAAAGGGGGAGGAATACACAAAACACGACAGCCATATTCAGGAAGGGGATACACATATCATTAGTGATATGTGTATCCCCACGGGGATACTGCTAGTGATATGTGTACGGGGGTACACATATCACGAAGATACACGTTATTGGGACAAAGTCACTTCACTAGATAAAAAGAAACATAGAATGCACGATCACTGCAACAAATCGATGAGAATGGACGGATCTGGTTTCCAGACCTAGATCAGTATTAATACTTGAAGTAAAGCAAAAAACGGCAAACTGATCCTTACGGCAGAAAAACAGAAGCAGAAGCAGAAACAAATAAAATAAAATAAAAGTGGAATATAATAGTTCGCCGCAGAAGAAGAGGGATACACAAAACATGGCAGCCATATTCAGGAAGGGAATACACATATCACTAGTGATATGTGTACGGGGATTCACATATCACTAGTGATATGTGTAAGGGGATTCACACATCACTAGTGATATGTGTATCCCCACCGGGGATACTGCTAGTGATATGTGTATGGGGGTATACATATCACGAAGATACACATGTTATTGGGAGTCTTGGGACAACGTCGCTTCACCAGATAGTTCGCCGCAGAAGAAGAGTGATACACAAAACACGGCAGCCATATTCAGGAAGGGGATAGACATATCACTAGTGATATGTGTACCCCCACCACTGACAGATACGAATATAACAAGTGATATGCGTACGGGGGTACACATACCACGAAGGTACAGATATTATTGTGACAAGGTCACTTCACTAGAAAGTTCGCTGCAGAGGGAGAGGGATATACAAAACTCGGCAGCCATATTCAGAAAGGGGATACACATATCACTAGTGATATGTTTATCTCCTTACATCACTAGAAAAAAGATTAGATTGTTAAAAGGCTTTAACAATGATTATTTTGACAAACATTCTGTTTCCACAGCTAAAATGATTATTTTTATGCATATTTTTAAACAATTAAACAATAAAACATACGAATTCTGTCTTGAGCTCGGGGTATTTTAATATTTTAATTAAAATTATTACCCTGCTTGCCCCAGTCTGTTGACAGTACAGAAATCAGTGATATATGTATCCCCATACACATATGATATATGTGTATGGCGATACACATATCACGGGGACACCCGGGGGGGGTACTCCCATATATGAGCTATATAGGTATGTGCCACTGTGAAGGGTATGGTTTTCAAGCAGTTTCGTCTGGGATAGGGTATAGTAAACAAAGATTTTTGGTCTAGAATAGGGTATCATTTTCCGCGAAACTGATCAGTTGCGTTAGGAATTCAGTCTAGACAAGGTTTACTGGCAAATGGCATTTCAAAATCGGTACGGCGGGCAGTACGGCATTTTTACTGACCCCTGTTAACTAATAACTGTGATAGTGAACGAGTTTCTGGAAAATAGCGAGTCTGGAATAGGTCTAGGATAGGGTAGGGGTTTTTCGGTGTTTAGTCTAGTATAGGGTTGCAAAATGCAGCTAAAATGGTCTAGTATTGTTAAGGGTCTCAGAGTCCCAGCGGCACACCCCCACCCAAAACTTTGCAGAGTACCCCCCCCGGGGGGGGGGTTACACACATCACTAATCGTAGAGAAAAGGCGCATTAGGGAGACAGTCATGCATGAACCAAACCCGAGAGGAAACCGAGGCAGCATGAACCGAAACTTTAATAATGCGAAGATCAATAGTCAAACCTTTTGGTGGCACATTTAGAACATGCATTAGTTGAGGTCAACTGGCAATTATTTTATCAACTTGGGGTATATGTGTTTCATTGGGTTTCATCATCGAACTTACCTCCTCTTGGACTTGTCCACGACTTGTCGGTGAAGCCTCCAAAAATATTCCCTCCACTTTTGACAACAGTTATTGTGGGTCCTTTGTTGTCGCATTTTGAATGAAAAGATGAAGTCGAGAAGCCATCTCGAGAAGCACGGAACAGCAGACGCCATTCACCTACCAGAGCCGCAGGCAACAAACCTTTCAAGACTCTTCGATGCTCTTCGTTCGTCAAAATCACAGATTCTACAAATGGCTCGCTAAGCTTGACTGTTAATTTAGCAGGCCTCAACTCGTCGATGATTCCTTGAATCTGATAAAATTCAGCTTCTTCCTCCAGTTCCTTGAGTAATGAATCTCCTTCAGGTAAAGTTAATTTTCCAGTGCGGAGGTAATTTAAAATAAACCGGAAGTGAGTTCCATCTCGGTCGATAAAGAACGAGCCGTCTTTAGAAGGCTTCATCTCAAATCTGCCTGAAAACATAGCGGCCAGCATCGAGTTGGGATCTTTTGTCAGCGTTTGTACGCTTGTGGTAAAGCGCTGACCGCCGATATTGAGTTCAACAGTCGAAGAAAAGTGGACCTGATCGAGTTTCTTCGACATGGAGTCGAAGGATTCTTGCTCCTGGCGAAGTTTGCTTGCTTCTCGTTGAAAGATATCCCACGCTTCTTTAAAATGGTTTTCAGCCTCTTTCAGCGCTTGACTTCGTTCTTGGTGGTCAGTATTTTGATCGCTCATGATTTTTTTTTAACTAACAATTAACGAGAGAATTGCTTCTCACAGCAGATAAACAGAATGAAGTTTTATAGTAGACGCCAAAGCTGGTCACGTCACATGCTCATGATTAGATTACTCTGAAACGTGACTCGCGCTTAGCGGCTTTATGGTGGTGTTGTGTTACAACAGTTTGAATTTATAAAGTTTGTATGGGAAAAAAACGGTTTAGAAATTATTCTTGAATATATGTTAATTTTGACAATAAAATCGACTTACTTCAATGCCTTGTTGTCTTTTCTGTTGTCCTATGGCTTTTCAAGCCGATCCGAAGCCATTTGGGTGAGTTAAGTCATATATGAAAACTGACTGCAGGGTATATTATTCTTCAGTACTAAGTGAATCAGCCATATTTTCACATGGATCTGTGCAAAGACCTGTTGTTATACAGATCCTATGTGAAAATATAGCTGATTCACTTAGTAAAAAATATTCCTTGCAGCCAGTTTCAGAAGAAGTAATGAAACGCTAATGTGCTTCCCAGTCAGCAGCTCCATATCCGGATTCAGCAACCACATAGAAGTCTTCAGGGGGAACCATGGCAGCCAGTTTCGGCCCCTACTCCTCGACTGCATCCTGCCACGGCTGGGCCCCTCCCTGAAGAGGCTTCGTGGAAGCTGATACTGACCTGGGAATTAGATTTAAAAGTGGCCTAGATTAGATATTAAGAGATGACCAGATGAAATACGAAGCTTTCTCTGCTGCCTGTTGCAAAGCAGCTGTCAGTGCTTTTAGTTCTTTTACTGTTAGTCCATTCTACCACGCATGATGTTTACCAGGTCACGGCTGACGTAACCACAACAGCCGACAGCCAGGTTATATAGTACTCTGGCCTCTAGCCCCCCTCTCTGCATGAGTCTACCAGTTCTTCAGAGTATCGTTTCTGTTTCCGATCCTCCGCATCTCCGAAGTTCTCTTCCCAGGGTACTGTCAGTTCTAACAGAATCACTCGCCTGGCTAGTCGCTATCTGGTCGCTGGCTAGTAGTTACAATGAAAAAAAAAAACAAGGAACTATCAAGGTCCTCCGCCATCTTCCACGATCCTAGCCACCTCTCGTCCACCTTCTGCTTCTTTGGAGGTGGTTTGGTGGCACCCTTTTCCCCTTCTTGATGGAACACCACTTTGCCTTGGCACTCTTTCACCGTAATTTCCCCTGATTAATCTCGTTCACCCTATCTCCATAGCATTCTCAATGATTCTCAGCACTTGATTGTGTTGCCAGGTGTACCGATCTTTCAGACCCAAAGGGCAGGCAGACAGTATGTGACGCAGGGTGCCATACTGTCCACACTGGTATTTGTCCTCTTTAAACACCTTCCAGCGTTCGCTGGCGATGGCAGCTTATCATATGTTGACTTTACAAGGAAGCCAGTCGCGCCGGCTCCCATGCCCACAACTCTTTTCATGACAACTTCCTTTCAACCTCATGTTAGTTTGTCCTAGCCTGCGTGGCAGGCGCTAGATACGACAGGGGAAGGGAGGATTTTGTGCGCGCGCGAAGTTTCCTTCCCCCCTCCCTCCCTACGCTCTCTCCACGCGCTTCGCGTGCGCCTAAAATCCTCCCATCCACTACCCTTGCTTCTACTGTAGCGCCTGTCACGCAGGCGCAGGTTGAGGGTTGTGCTGACCGCCGACGTGAGCTCAACAGTCAAAAAAAAAAAAAACCTGATCGAGTTTCTTCGACATGGCATCGATGGATTCTTGTCCCTGGCGAACTCTTCTTGCTTCTCTCTGTAAGATCTCACACGCTTCTTTGATGTGATTTTCAGCGTCTGTCAGGGCTTGACTTTGTTCTTGATGTTCGATATCTTTGTTGTTCATGATTTCTTTTGACTTATAATGCAATAACTTTATAGCTGCTGCCTGAAAGCGGATAAACACAGGATGAAGTCACGTGTTTATCCGAAAGTGAAACTGCAGCCGAGCGTGAACTATGCATACAGACCCGTACCCTTTTGGTTTTTGGGGCGAGAGAAGATTGGATAGGGTGAATTGAGGCGCGCGAGGTGTCATGGGAAGAGTCGAGGGAGAAATAGCGACGCTATTTTTACAACAAAATAAGCACAGGACCGCGAATGAAAATATTGCTAGTGAACTTAGGAACTGTAAAAGATCTAAACAGCCAAAAATAGCAGCCGGCAAACAAACAAACAAAGCTGATACTACGTACAAAAACTTTGCAAGACATCAACATGACACAAGATAGAACCCAACACAGTAGGATCGTAGCCGTAGACAGCTGTTTCGTTCTTATTAGAACTCATCAGTACGGCATAGCGATGGATAAAAAATGATCCGTTCACCCAGTTGAGCCCTAAATATGGACGCACGCCAGCCAAATCACGCCGTGCCGTATCACCCGTATCACCATAACATTGTTGCTGTTGTTGTCATTTCCCCACAAACTGGCTGAAACATATTTACATCGCGGCTTGATGAAAATCGTTTTACTGATATTTCCACCCAAGTTTTAATTCTGAAAATTAAATGAGTAGGGTATCACCAGCAGAATGCAAAATCCAAAAGAATTCTGAGTGAACAACGCATAAATGTAGCAAAAAAATGAATTTTATTGATCCTCTTTACTTCTAAACCTGCACCAGCTATAAAGCTTGACAAGCATGAACTGACCTATCAGAGTAAGGTATTGTAAATTGGACTAAATCGTACCAATCTTCTGTTCTGATATCACATGACATTAAACTTAATCATGTGATCAAACACAACGCAAGTGCGAATTTTCCGCTGCTGATCATTGCAACACATTTACACATTTTATAGAAAGAAACAAGTTCTTTTCTATAAGAAAGTACACATTCTTCAATACAAAAAAAAGGAAAACAATAAAACAGAACAGTGTTTTTATCTATCTTTCTCTCCTATTTTATAAGACGCGGTGGAGGCCAGGTGCTATGAAATTACGACTCACTTATTATATTAAGAACAAGACATAGCTTTCTTATACTCCACTTCTTTCTTGCAAATGTATACACCACTGAAGTGCAGATCAACTGAAATAGAAAACAAAGAAAGAAATTAAACGGGAAACAAACCGTCCTGTGTCCGACAACCTGATGGGATTTATTATTTTCGCTTCTAGTTTACCATCAGCGTCTAAACGCTTACAAAACATGCTCATTTAAGAACATTCTTATACGACAAACAAACCGAAACCGTAGCACTACAACTCGATTACATATAAATCGGCGCTTACTCACGTGATGCGATTTTTATGGCAACTTTAGCAGCGTTTTAAATGTAACTTCAAATCCAGTTTGTGTAAAGTACCGGCAAGTTCTCCTCAAATCTTATGTTGGCCGGGTACGGGGGCCACTTAACAAACTGTCAGCCTATGTAATGCGAATGACTGTGTAGCGCATTTTATGAGCAACAACTATTAACAATTTGAATAAAGACGTCATGTGCTTAAAATCTTTTAAAAACATTCCAAATGTTTCAAAGCTTCTGTATCTTCGTCAGTGGAGAAGAGACAGTAACCTTTGAAACTTTTGGAATGTGGCTTCTTATATAAGGGAGTATTCCCCTGGGGGGGGGGGGAGGATGAGAGCAGAGTGAAGGTGATGATGTCAGGTAGTTACCAAAGGGATCTTTGTGGAGTTTTATGCTAATATCTTATGCGCGCTGCACAGCATTTCAAAACCGCAATCAAATCGAAATAAAATCGTAGAAAATACCCGGTACTTTACACTGACAGGGGATTTGTTATCACAAGTACCTGAGCTATAAAATCGACGCACGAATGGCTGTTTAAATCATTTGAAAATCATATCAAAAATCATCTACTGTGTCTGAATGTCGTTCTACGATTGATTGAAGTAATTTACTGCATTTGCGCGAACAACCGCGTGGGGCACTTATTTCAAATTTCTTCATATCTTTTTCCATTTCGACATCACCAATCAAGCTTGGATTTTAAACGATTTATTGTCTTTGACAGTAAACAGTAAGTTCATTTCATTGGAGTGGTCGAGTTATATCAGAGTGTGTGGCAGTCAATTGAACAACGGAGCAGAACAGATTCGAAGGGAGGCGCTTATTCGAGAGAAGGCGCTTAAACGAGGAAATACAGTATCTCCAGAGCCTGTAACGTTCATAAGGGAAAATAATTATGAAAGTGTAGCTTCTGATAAAAACAAAAGCCCTCATAACTGGTGGTTTAGTGTTGTGTGAGCGCTAAAACGAGCAACAAGCAAAGAACTTATTTCCTACTATCTCTTGCGTAACCCGCGCTCGCTCGTTACACGCTCCCCTTTGAGCCGGTTCGCGCACATGTTACGCAGGCTAGCACAACTTATTGTTTAAAAGATTTATTGTTTTAGTGCATATATTTTATAAAAACGGCCCGCTCTGGACAAGAAGAGACCGGCTTATTGAACTTATTTGAGCTGCTTATATAATATAACAATAAGATCCTGATGTCACTGAGAACTCAAGTTATATCGGTGACGAACAAGGTCACATTTTCAAGGTCAAGGTCACATTTTCGAATTTGCGTCTCCAATGACATCACAATATGTTGTCGAGTGAACGCAGGCAGTTTAAACCCCCCTCCCATAATAATTATGCTGTGTTTTCTTTCAGCTTGGTTTTGCCCATGCGTTTAAATGTTCATCTACATTTCAATTTGTCCATCTACATTTCAATTTGCGAGACATCTTTGCGATACACTGTGGGCTCCTTGTTCCCCGAAACACGTGATGTGGCACGCGTGTTTCGGGTGACAAGTGAGTACATAGTACGGACCTGATATTGTGAACGGGTCATTGTGCAGTCTATTTGCGCTGGCTTTCTATGCTGGCGACATTTAGTTCGCTACACCGTGCTGATGAGTTGCAATAACAACGAAACAGCTGTCCACGGTTACGATCCTACTCTATCGGTTTCTGTCGTGATGGTGTCTCGCAAATTTTACTTTTTTATCTGGTCAGATCAGCCTTGCAGTTCATTGTTTTTGTTCCTTTAGGAGGGGTGGTCACACATGGAAATTAAATGTTTTCTGGGTAATTTTTTTTTTCTGGATCATTACTTCTCGTTTTCTTTCTTTTGTTTTCTTGTTTGTTTGTTTGTTTTTACAAAATAAGTTATCCCCAGCCTTCGTTGAATGATTTTATGTTTTTTTTCTCTAAAAAAAAAAATAGAAGAGACTGGGTACTAAAATATAGAACTCTCCCGAGGCCCCCATCTCACCAGGAAATTATGTAAGACTTGTTTTGGATTAATTACGTATTGTATCAGTGACGACTATTTTACCTGCAAGATCCTATCTCATCTGTTTGTTGTCGCTGGTGGAGTCCAAACACCTCGTAATCTGTAACAGTAAAACTTTCAGCACCTGTGAAGAATGTGTCCTGCTGTCCTGGTGGGAGTTGATAGGTGTTGCCGAGATTACTGCCACTATGAGCATTTGTGTTTGAATTGTTTGGTATGACCAGGTCATGGCCTTCACCAAACACTGGTCCATAGCTGCTATTACAGATGATGGCATTTTGCTGCTTGCCAGTGACAAGTGACATTTTGGTTGGACCCAGGCCGCCCGGGTTCACCATGCTAAACAGGAAGGCTTGGTTACATGTTACATATCCAGTCTGACCTGTTGATAAGATGATACATGACATAAATATTCACACAGCGCTGGTTATTACGCTCATTTCCACCCATCTACTAATAATCATACCAAGTTATTTATTTTCAAAAATCTAATCTCACACTGTTCAGAAGTGTTTCAGTTGTAGCTAGTTGTGGTGAATTATTTTTCTGTTACCAGCCCCTTTAGTTACTCATGCGCGAAGCGGCATGAGTTAAGGTTTGCCCTCCGTTTTTCTTTCTTACTTTTTTGGTGTCAATTTTCTGCACGCATATTTTAGTTTCAAAACTCTGTCCACTTTTGTCGCGGTTCTTTGCAATGCCTGCGTAGTAGCAGTCCTCGCTGCCTGTAGTGAGTAATTTCAAGACTTTTTTTAACGAATGAACAATCTGAGAAACACACAGAAAACGACGTCGTTTATACTCATCAGATTAAAAGAAATTTAGACTTCGAGACTGGACTTTTGTGGATTATGGACTGTGGAATGCGTGGCGTTTTAATGTCGATTTTTACTGATTTCATTGCTTTTGAAAGTAGCTATAGTCTCTTCAAATGTAACAGGAGAGACGAGAGTGGGTTTGATAGGGAATCAATAAATTAAATATTCAAAGCGAGTAGAGAAAAATTTGTAGCCTCAATCAAAGTGCTTAGCGTCTCAAGCGCATGAGTATATGCTGCTTGAAGCCTCTTGTTTCTTGTTAGTCGAGCGCGCTGTCACGGTGATATGCGTTTCCCGCGATAACGGTGTATCCCCTTACACATATCACTGATTCCTGTACTGTAAACATTCTGGGGCAAGAAAGGTCATAATAATACTCAGATTCAGGACAGAATTCGTATGTTTTATTGTTTTGAAAAAAGTATTCATTTTTGCGGTATAAAACAAAATGTTTCTGAAAATAATCATGATTTTCAAAGTCTTACAAAACTAAGGTTCGTGTTAGATCAAGGAGGAACTTCTTCGGCTTCTCGCTGCCGGCTCTCGGTCGCCATCGCAAAGAATCAGTGACCTGGGTTTTATAAATTGACTGGCTGCGTGGTTTCGCCAGTAGGATTAATGGTGAAAACCTGGACAAAACTATAGAACTACTGTTGATCTGTTTCCAGGGTAAGCCCGACAGTAATAAATTTAATATCAAAACATAGTGAAGCAGACAACAACTGAACCTCACTTAATGTTTCGATCAATGCGAATGTGAACATGTTGATATCAAACGCAAAGGCAAACTGACAGCAAATAAGGTCATCAATCTGAAGTTTCAAATGAAGAATGATCCTCGCAGTTGTGAACGCAATTTAAGCAATTGCGAAAAGAAGCCTGAAAAAAATTCAGGACTTCAACGGGGTTCGAACCCGTGACCTCGCGATACTGGTGCGATGCTCTACCAACTGAGCTATGAAGCCACTGACGTTGGGAGCAGGTCAATTGTAGGTTCATATGTTCCCGTGAAAGAAGTGAGTGTGAAATGATATATATGAAATAAATCATATATGAACTGCGGAAATGAAATCAAATGAAGAATGATCCTCGCAGTTGTGAACGCAATTTAAGCAATTTGCTTAAATTGCGTTCACAACTGCGAGGATCATTCTTCATTTGATTTCATTTCCGCAGTTCATATATGATTTATTTCATATATATCATTTCACAATCTGAAGTTTATTCTTCGCTTACTTCTTTTTTTACTTTGAGTTTAGAAGATTCATGCATATGATTTTTTTTTTATGAAATAAAATATTATTTGATTGATCTGCAACGTGATTTTGCTTCAAGCAGTACTGTACTGTGGACGACTAAAAATAAAAAAAAAAGCGCTCTTCCTCTACTTTTGATCAGAGCGAGTAGAAGCGTTATTTTTAAAATATCGCTTTCGCCAGCTACATATCGCTAAAAAGTTCAACAACTTGGCAGTAATTTTAAGAATATTTTTGTATTTTCATCTGTTTTAAAAACCATGAATTTCGCCTTTAATGAGGTTACATGAGGACATAGGGTTACAAAATACAAATCGCTAAAATAAACACAGAAAAACGAAGTTGAACAACGTGGCAGTGATTTTTAGAGTATTTTTGTATTTTCATCAGTTTTAAGAGCCATGAAGTTCGCCTTTAATGAGGCTAGTTTTATAAACCGATAGGGCCATTACAGATGCACAGCACACCACAAAACAGAGGTTGGTAAACCTGTGATGTTATACAATGGACAATATGCAAGGACTGACAATACTGTGGCCAGTGCGTTTGTGGATTTTCTTATCGTAAATAAATATGGAAAACACTTTTTTTCTGTGGTTGGTGACTGGTTATAAAATGTTCAAGCCGTGGTACCGCCTTAAAATGGCGTCTTTTACAAGAGAAAAAGAACATTTGTTATTTGTAACGAGACGATGCGAAAATCAAATTCGAAATTTCTGGCACATCGTCGCAAAATTAATTTTACTTGTTTGGAAAATCCGGGTGGATACTCGTAATTTTTAACATATTGAAAAAGTTTTCTATTATTTTGAGGCATCCATACTCCGCTTGAAGGCTTCGCGTATTTAATTTCCCGCGAAATTGCGTTAGCATTTGAAAGCTATTCAAATATCACCAGGAATTTGGGTATGCTTGGAGGGTACCGGGGAATACGTAAAACACGGCAGCCATATTGGAAGGGGATACACCTATCACTAGTGATATGCGTACGGGGGTACACATGTCACGAGGATACACTGTGACAGTTTGAACAGCGGGAAAAAATGTCGCTCCAGTCTTCGCTCGCTCAAGATGACCTCACATGACTGCCACTCGACCAGTCAGTGCGGACCCCCCCCCCCCGCCCCCATTCCCCCGGGGGGTACTCAACAAAGTTTTGTACGGGGATGCTCCGCACCGCGGTCATAACCCTTACCCTTTTATATACCGTTTTTGACAGAAAAGGTAACCCTTTCATTACCTTCCATAGAAAATTATACCCCTTTCATAAGTACAGCTACAGAAGAAACACTGCATCTCTTTACTATCAGTTTTTCGCTAACTTTTGAACAACGTTTACTCACTTTTCACTTCAGTATAAACATTAAAATACTTCAATAGACGAATTAGCCATAACGTACGTCTGTTTCATATATTTTGAAATGCCCTTTTTATACATTTTGGTGGTACAGATAGGACATACATCAGTAGAGTTAGGCAAGCATTTATTGGAGGATATGCAAAATTGGGGCATATGCAAAACCTTCGTCTTTTACGACGACCGAAAATTGAATAAAGCGAAGCTCAATAGTCAAACCTTTTGGTGGCACAATTACGACATGCATCAGTAGAGTTCAACAAGCAAATTATTTAATCAATTTGGGTATGTGTAGAGTCATCAAACCTTTCTTTTTAATTTATCAACAAACTTACTTGTCCACGACTTCTCGGTGAAGCCTCCAAAAATATACCCTCCACTTTTTACAACAGTGATCGTAGGTCCTTTGTTGTCGCATTTTGAATGAAAAGATGAAGACGCGAAGCCATCTTGAGAAGCACGGAACAGCAGACGCCATTCACCTACCAGAGACGCAGGCAACCAGCCTTTCAAGACTCTTCGATGCTCTTCGTTGATCAAAATCACCGACTCTGCAAAAGGCTCGCTACGCTTGACTGCTTGAACTGTTGATTTAGCAGGCCTCAACGCGTCGATGATTCCTTGAATCTGATAAAATTCAGCTTCTTCTTCAAGTTCCTTGAGAAATGTAGCTCCTTCGGGTAAAGTTAATTTTCCAGTGCGGAGGAAATTTAAAATAAATCGGAAGTGAGTTCCATCTCGGTCGATAAAGAACGAGTCATCTTTAGAAGGCTTCATCTCAAACCTCCCAGAAAACATAGCGGCCAGCATGGAGTTGGGATCTTTTTTCAGCGTTTGTACGCTTGTGGTAAAGCGCTGACCGCCGACATTGAGTTCAACAGTCGAAGAAATGTGGACCTGATCGAGTTTCTTCGACATGGCATCGATGGATTCTTGTTCCTGGCGAACTCTTCTTGCTTCTCTCTGTAAGATCTCACACGCTTCTTTGATGTGATTTTCAGCGTCGGTCAGGGTTTGACTTCCTTCTTGATGTTCAGTATCTTTGTTGCTCATGATTTCTTTTGACTAATAATGAAATAACTTTATAGCTGCTGCCTGAAAGCGGGTAAACACAGGATGAAGTCCGTAAACGCGTGAAAGCTGGTCACGTGTTTATCTGAAAGTGAAACTGCAGTGACCCAGCAGTCGAGAGCGAACATAACTGCGTATGTTTTCTTGACTTCTGACCTTTTAATAAAGTATGTATTCAGGAAAAAATAAAACACGAATAATTTAACATATCTTGCACTTTCATGAAGAAGTCGTTTTGCCACTTTATTGAGACTAAAAACATTGCAAAAACAGTTCCGTAATACAATCCTCCGTCACCTCTCAATGACATCTTTGCAAATTATTAGCATAGCGTGACAATTTGAAATAAACGCACTTGATGCTGTGCGACATTTCGATGCCAAAAGCTGTCTTGGGGAAAGAATCAAAACTGTTGTGCTTGGACCACAGGTTTGTGTGGTGCCGGACGTGCATTTATAATAAACATATTGGTGATCGGCCGCAACTCAGACTTTTGAGCGAGTTGAATTGTTATTTTGAAAATACCGCTTTCGCGAGCGTCAAGTTTAACAACACGACAGTGATTTTGAGAATTTTTTTCGTTTTTCATTTTCATCGGTTTAAAGAGCACTTAATGTTAAACTGAGGCTAGATTGATAAAGCGATCATCTTTCATTGCAAATGCACAGCGCACCGCACAAAGACAGGATGGTAAGTCTGTGGTTGGACCAAGGACCCAACGCTCCACAAGGGCTAAGGGGCTTAATATTAAAAGCTTTTATATCTGCTTTATGCCGAGCCGGAGAAAGTTTAAACAAAAAGAAAAGCACTCAGTTGGATGTGGATAAGAAGTACAAGGACAACTCTGAAAAGAAAATGTTTAGCCATTGTTGTCATTTCTTCCACAAACTGGCTGAAACATAATATATATTTACATCACGGCTTCATGAAAATTATTTTACTGATATTTACACTCATAAGCATGTTTTAATTCTAAAAATTGTTTAATGAGGGCATCACCGGCAGAATGCTTTATCCAAAAGAATTCTGAGAAAACAAAAAAAAATGTAGAAAAAAATCAATTTTTATTGATGCTATTTACTTCTAAACTTGAGCTATAGCTTGACAAGCATGAACTGAAAATCAGAGTAAATTATTATTGTAAATTGGTTTAAATTGTATCAATTTCGTCCCCTGAATGCCTTCTCAGCTGCGTTTTCAAAATGGCGGCCGAGCGTACAAACCCATGGACAAAGCTGCCAAAGTACTCCAAGGCCGTGTTCTATTGGGATCAACCACTTTCGGTTGGTTGGGTTGGTTGGATTTTTTTCGTGTTCTATTGGGAAAAACCGTTTTCGGTTGGTTTGGTTGATTAACCATTTCAACCAGCTCTGAACCTGGTTGAAATGGTTGAAACCGAAAATGGTTGAAAAGTGTTCTTTTGGGACACCTCAACCAAATCAACCAAAACCGGTTTAAGTAGAAACGGTTGATCCCAATAGAACACGACCCAAGAATCGTGGAGTATTTTGTCACGTGACTTGATGAAATGGTGTTTTCGGAGTTTATTTTCTAGTGATTGTCAGCCGTGTTTATTTTCTGGAAATCGGAAACCGTTGCTCCAACGAAACGAAGACATTTTATTGAGTTTACGGGATAAAATTAAATTCTCCTGGAATTTTGACAACTCATGCGCAAGGCAGGTGACCATTACCTATCGTATTTGGAACATAGTCCAGCGGTTATTGACCACAATTGTTCAAATTAGTGATAAAAGCATGAAACTTTGGGAAATTACTAATGGCCCCAAGGTTAGTAAATCCTGATATAGGGCCAAGCCAAGTTAAGCTCTGGAGGCGGGAACTGCGCATGTCAGAAACTTCTCAGCATGAAAACAAGGCTGAAAAATAAAAATCCCCCAGAATCTTGTATTTTGAGTCAATTTGCAAATGTAAATGCCCAGAAGTAACATTTAGGTCATTTTTATGCCCGTAACATTCATTTCAGATCTTAAAATATTGTCACATGCTTATAATGCTTGCTGACATTCACTATGCTTGGCTACCCTGTGGTAAGACTAGATATTAGGGTTTCTTACTATGACAATCTCTCTTTTTTGATGGAGAGTGCCTTTTCTCAGCAATAAAAACTTCATTTGATCCATCTCAGTCATGGCTTTATCATCGATAGCCCATAATACTTAACAAATGGCTTGGGTATCCTGTGGTAAATATAGAACTATAGCTTTCCTTTGATGAAACTATTTTTTCTTTTTGAAAAAATGATCCCTTTCCGTCAAAAAAAACGTTATTTGTTTCTCTTTGTGATAGCCTTATGAATGCTAGCTTAGTAAATACTAGCCCATATTACTTAACAGATGGCTTGGGTATTCTGTGGTCTGTCTAGAATGAGAGTTTCCTAATAGGCAGAGTGATACTTTTTGACGAAAAATGTCTTTTCTGATCAAGAAAATTGGTTGCTCTCTGGCATAGCCTTGTGACGCTGGCCTACGAACCTTAACAAATGGTTGGGTACACTGTGATGAGCCTAAAACATAATTAGAAGGATAAAATGCCTCCCTCGGTCTCGGATGGATCAGAACTTTACTTCCCACCGGAGTGACATTACTATTGTTGGCAGTTGCCACCGCACTTGCACAGGGCAGTACACGTCAAATTTGCCTTTGCGCATTTGCACCGCCCTCTACATGTTGTTTTGCATCCGCAGTGGATTAGCTCATAGCAAATGTCCTTTGCTTGAGGAAGGGTGGTCCAGTGCGGTGTCCAGATACCGTTGACTTGCTGCCACCCCCACTCTTCTGGGTTTGGAATCACTGGATCTCGAAGCAAGGTCTGTCCCCATACGTGTCCCCCTTGAAATACTGCCCTCCTGACGTGCTGTTCTAGTGCTGCTCTCGTGGGCGGAATGCCATCTAGGTTATTCCTAGAATAAAATACAATAAAAGAAAATAAGTTAATTAAACACAAATCATCTGTATGGAAATGTCTGTGATAATGATTTATGGTAAATCCATGTACACACCTCTTTGGGAAGAGCTCCTGCCTCGCTTGATTTACTTTTACGTGGTTGCTTGTTTATCATACATGAGGACTACAAATCTCTCGATCACTGACATACACTCCTCACTAACATCTAATGGCGCCGACTTGAGAATGCTGAGAACTGGTAAACAAAGGAGGACAGCAGTAAGGCACAATCGTTTCAGGGGTCTATATTATAAATATGTTCGTATTATTCATGTCGGTCTGATAAATGACTTACCTGGTGTGAGCTCAGGAAACACACTCCATGTATCCCACGCTGTCTTCTTTCGCCTACCCCCGAAGAAGGACACAGTGTCACAGCCGGTTAGTGCATGGAACATCGGTAGGACAGATGCTTTCGGGCCTAAGGATGTTGCTACTGTATGTGCAGGTATGCTATGCCTTTCTTGCCAGTTCCATAAGTAACCCAGACCTCGTGTGCAGGTAGGGTGTTAGCTACTGCGATAGCTAGGACTATGACATCCGTGTCGTTGCTTCTTATCCTTATCCGGTTACATCCGTTGGAAGCTGCATCCAGTGCGTGGACCATAAGACGTGTGTCTGCCTCTTCATGCGTAAATGGTGCCAGAAGCTCCAAGTTTGTTCTCTGTGAAGAGGAGATGACGTCATTCCCATGGGTAGAGTAAATTGCTTTTCCTTCGGGAAGCGCCACAGAAACCACCTGTAATATCAATAGTTTTATTATAATGTAGTGCTTGTAGTGGGCAGATAAGAATCAGTCGCATATTTCAGAATTTGCATTAGTTAACATTGGTTTCATACCTTGTTAGCAAGAAGCTTGAACAATTCATCCTTGTTTTCGTCGACTCTTAGAAAGCCTTTCCAGTCTTTAGGAATCTTGGTTGATCCCAGGACTTTACGCCTTTGGCCAGAGCCCCTTTTCTCTCTCAGGGCTTTTTTGAGGGAATCATCCTTGTACACATCCCACACGATGTCAACTCGGGTGGCAGTTTCAAGGTGCTTCAGAACATAGGGAAGAAACACGTCGTTTCAGAACTCTTCGAATGTGACTGATAATCCTGGTTTCAGCATCTGTACGATGACAGCTCCATCGAGAATCACTGCGTCTGCTATTGCTCGAGTAGCAGTTTGATCACTTTGGGGTAAACACGTCAGCAAGTCTGCTTTCTGGCCTCCCTTGAGCTTCCCGAGTTCTGACAATGATGGTGGCCAAGGCTGATTCTCGAACTTGAAGAAATCTTCCAAGTCGCCATCTCGGACTTGACAGGCTATGTAAAGGCGAGCAAATAACGAGCAGTGTTCCTTCAAAACACCAACTTTAGCCTTATCCTTCGAGAGATTCTTTTTCTTCGGAGCGTCAAGTGTCGGAAGATTATTCCTCTTCAAAGGATCCGCGACTGGCTTGCTGCAATCTACAAGACGTTTCCTTGAGGAAAGTGTTGAATTGATCCATCCAAGTTTTCTGGCATTGCTCACAGTTAAGATTACCGAGTCGTCCATGATATCCTTTGTGTGGAGTGCCATAAGATGCGGACCTTCTTCCTTGAAAGGGTTACCCATTTCCTCGAATGAAGATATCGTGTTGACGACATCTTTTACAAATGCATTTTGAACGCCTTTTTTCTGCTCGTGGTGGTCGTATTCATCAGTTGCGGTGCTGTCGCCCTCGAATTCTTGAATCATCCGAGCTGTCTCGGGACCTGCCACCATCCATCTTCTTAGTGCAGCTGGGTTCTCTGTAAGACCGACGGCCCCTCCGTCGCCTTTCACTCCTGCATTTACTTGCTCGTGAGCATGGTCAAACGCAATGGACGAGAATCGGCTGGAGGTCTTGTGCACAGTAAAACAGCCTTCCTGGAAATGGTTGTACACATCAGGATGCTTGGAAGATAGGATACACATATCGCGATAATGTACGGATAGCCACCTTGCATAGTTTCCATGATCCATTGCAAACATCCAGGGTAGTAACTCACGTATGGACTGCACATACATGTTGAAGTTGGCTTCTCTAAACGCTCTTACTAGGCGAAAGCAGGCCAATTCCAAGTCGAGCACTGAAGCCCAGTATCGGAATTGTGGGCACTTTTCAGCCATAGCCTTCTTCCATTCTTCCTCAGACATCGGACTCTCGTTCTCTTTCATTCTGGCTTTGTAGTCGTTGTATGCTGTGCGCATCAGGACGAACAAACTGGCAGCCATCACTTGGTGTGCGCGGCGAGTACGAGTTAGATGGCTAGCTGTTAGGAACGACTCTGCCACGCCTTGTGTCGCCACCCCAGCATTGCAGATTGCTTCTGCCCAGCCGCTGCTGCTTACCCACTTTCCCAGCATTTTAAAAGCCGTCATTAAAATATGCAGTCCTCCGAGCATCACTACGAATCGGTCTTCGTTGTATTCAACCAATGACCACTGAATCTGCTTTGCCAGAGCAAACAATGGTTGGTCAAGTGCAATAACCGGAACTTGAGAAGGATTGACATGTTGTATATATGGCCAGCTTGACGACTTTCATGCTGTGCGCATCATTGCCAGAGAATGTGCGTTCTCTACGAACATTGGCAAGAGAGAGATTGCCGGGTTTCTTCCATTCGGAGAAGATTTCTCCGCTCTAAATGCCGCCCATGACGCAAAGTCCTTTGGTCCTAGCTTCTCCTTCGATAACTTCTCGATGTTACGGAGCCAGTCTTCCTGCTCTCGGATACAACTGTTATCATCTCTGGTAGAGACAGGAATCGACATGCCACGCGGGAGCTCTGGTGCCCTGAGATCACTAACTGGCAATGCTATAGGAGTTAAATCGCTATAACTTGATAGCAATTGGGCTATTTTCTTAGTGACAGTCGGCTTGGTGGCATCAAAGGTGTCGGGATCTCTTGCTGTTACTAGTTGCTCACCTGAAGGATGTTGCACAAGAGAAATTGCAGTGCCATGAAATGAGCCATGTGAAGAGGTCGAGCTTGGATTGTGATCTATATTGTCGACTGCTGAAGTTGTAAAGAGTCCCCCTCTCAGTTTGGAAGGGTAGACGACACCTTCGCGTTCATATCTGTCTAAGACACTGTTTGTGGTTTCGGTGGAAACAGACATAAGCCTATCATAGGATATTGAGATGCTGAGATTGTAGAACGTATCAATCAGTGATCTGTCTCTAGTTGCACCATGAACTTTCAGGGCTGTGTAGATCGGAAGCGGGCACTCCCTCGCTCTTAGATGATGAGTGCTGCCGGTGGCGTCAGGTCGAGGTCAAGCTCTCTGGATAGAGTTGTACACTATTAACTGGGCGATTGACAGACAAGCTTGGCTTTCATATGGGTCGACATTCGTTGTTGGACCTTTAACGATCATACCAAGTAGTGTCAGAAGGGAAGCGGACAGAATTTGGCTGGCAATCGGGAGGAAATGAACCGTTGAAAGTGTTCTTAACGTTCAATATCTCTCTTCGCACAATGTGTGCGGCTCGTGCTAAAGACATTGCATCCAAATCCCAGGGTTTTCATTAAGAATTTGAGTAGCAGGAGAATAGTGTAAAGTAACAGGAGAATATTATGAAGGAGCGAAGATAGCTACATATTGCCATCAAAATTCAGCCGGAGAATTGTTCGTAGTAGGCGGAGAATTCTCCGATCTCCGATGCCTAATGAACACCCTGAAATCCATCTTTTTAGCTCTTGTTAACATAACTCCAATTTCATCTTTCAGTGCAAGATGGACTTCCCTGCCTTCACTATGGGCGGTGAGAGATGGAAAGGCCTCTAGTATCCTCTCCTTAAGTCGAGTTGCATTTACCTTTCCGCATTCCGCCTTCAAGAAATGTTCGAGTCTAGAAGTATAAAACTTCACTAAATCAGATAAGGTTAAAAGGGTAGGCTCATCTTCTTCTAAGACCTCTTCAATATAGGCAACCAGCTCTGCAAATGCAAGCTCGCTCAGTTCCATTGCCTCGGCATTGGAAGCCTCTGCTACCTGTTGTTGCTTCACTGATCTAGCCCTATTGTACAGACTAACAAGGCACTTTGAATGATATTTTGCCTCAATGGCAATCATATCTCCACTAGTGAGTTTTGCAATAAGCTTTCCATCATTAAGAAGAGCAGCACATTCCCGTACCTTCTTGTCTACCTCAAACGTTAATGCTGAATGGAGATTAGAAGAGTCATGCTCTTCACAGAAAAACATTGGTCGAAGGTATGAGAGTTATGCTGGCCAGTACTAGCTCGCCTTGCCTTCACAGGACTGGAGATTATCTCCTCTCTTGTTCCTCCTTCAGCCTCTTCTTCACTGGCTTGGTCTCTTAATTTTCTCTTAACACGCCCTAGTTTCGTAGTGTTAAAGTTGTCTCTACAAGACTTATGCCAGCGGGCTTTATTTTCTAAAAGGACGTGCTCGAGTTGTTGATTTGTATCTGGAAGCTCGATTTCGCAATATGTCACCTTGACTCCAAAACTTTTAAATTCCTCAAGTAGACGGGCAAATGAAACATAACCAGCTCCAATATCTTTTCGTTTCGAGTTTGCCGGGCACTGTAAGCTTTCCTGGCTGCTTTTCTGACAAATAATACACTTGTTTCAATCCATTTTATCTACAACACAAAATTATGATTTCATTGATCTATTGAACGAACATCTTTAGAAGCTTTTATCTTAATTATTTTGATTATTTTGCTATGAATTCTTTTAAAAGTTGATTAACTATTGGCAGTTGAGGATAACTATTCGTTATTTAGAATATTTAAAGAAAAAGCGTTATCTTTTTCATTCAAAATCAAATTTGATTACTTACTTCATATGACTGTAAGTACACATGGGCGCAACCATCTTGAAAACTGCTGAGGGCCTGGGTACTAGTAAAGCGTATTTCTATGAATTCACTGTTTTTTTCTAACCGCTTTTAATCAATTTGTGTCAATTTTTGTATTTTAGCAGTTCTTGCAACAAACAAGATGCATGTTCACACATTTTCATTGCATTGGAAGAATTTAATACTATCGATCCAGTCTTAGTATTCGAGAATATAACCAAAATCTGCAAAGGACCGCAAACGATAATGCTGTAAACGATACGTAGGATCTACGAAAGACCTTATCAGCCAAAACATGAACAAACATAAACGACAAACTGCAAGGGTGATCTGACTACGTAAAAAGGTAGATTTTGCGAGACACCAGTGCAACAGAAACCGATAAAGTAGGGTAGGGTAGGGTAGTAACCGCTATGTTTTAGTATTCGAGGAATGGGTACCTAATTTTATTGTTAAGTTTCATAGGCTAACATTTATAGGTTTTGAAACAAAAATACCTTTATAAAGCTCTTCTTGACGAAAATGGATCTTTTTTTTCAAAAAAGTAAGTATTTTCAACAGGAAAGCTATAATTCTATATTTACCACAGGGTACCCAAGCCATTTGTTAAGTATTATGGGCTATCGATGATAAAGCTATGACTGAGATGGATCAAATGAAGTTTTTATTGCTGAGAAAAGGCACTCTCCATCAAAAAAGAGAGATTGTCATAGCAAGAAACCCTAATATCTAGTCTTACCACAGGGTACCCAGGCATAGTGAATGTCAACAAGCATTATAAGCATGTGACAATATTTTAAGATCTGAAATGAATGTTACAGGCATAAAAATGACCTAAATGTTACTTCTGGGCATTTACATTTGCAAATTGACTCAAAATACAAGATTCTGGGGGATTTTTATTTTTCAGCCTTGTTTTCATGCTGAGAGGTTTCTGACATGCGCAGTTCCCGCCTCCAAAGCTTAACTCGGCTTGGCCCTATATCAGGATTTACTAACATTAGGGCCATTAGTAATTTACCAAAGTGTCATGCTTTTATCACTAATTTGAACAATTCAGCCTTTTTTTGGTCGATAACCGCTAGACTAGGAAGATTCTCTCCCTCGCTTCCACTGCTTCAGTCAAATGCAAACTCCTAAAACAAGTAGAACATTCATTACTTTTTAAAAGCACAAAATTTGTCAGTGCATGGTTTGTAATTTGATTTAAAAATAATTTGCATCCTCAGACCCAGGGGCAGATAGAGTTGGCAGGGAAAGTCTGAAACAGGCACAAAAAATCACCCAGACTTGTCTTAGATGATCTTTTTTCGCCCATTTCCGATTATTGGCCGGATATCGGACGCCACCGGCGACTTTTTCTGACCACTGAACAATGAGCTGACTGATACGTGGTATACAGTGACCGCCACCACCTGGCATTATATTGATCAGCGCGAACTACGCATAAGGAACTGGTAAGGGGTTGCATGTCAGAATTCAGTTCACGCCAAATCTAGTGAGCAGGAAGAGAATGCCTGGGTACTGTAATGATATGCATGTCAGTTCACACAAATATGTGCGTCAGTTTTAATGGTAGCGAGCCTAAGAACTAGCAATTACCTTTTCGGCATCTTTACAAAAGAAATACTGAAATTTCTTGACTTAATCTCTCTTTATCCTCACTAAGAAGGTGGGTCTAATGTGTTAAAAATAGTCTCTTAGTCACATCTCTTGTGCAACTTTCACAGACGTGCTTTTTATAATCAGAAGGTTTTCACGTGTCCAGGTAACACGCTCTAGAAATCATGATGTGTGGTTTTTGTGCAATACTCCTTTATCACCGAAATTTAATTTTTAATAAAGGTCACAAAAATTCATCGACACTACTGCAAAGAGAAATTTAAATGAAGTAAAATAGTCAAGTTTGAGAGCCATTTATATTAAAATAGCGAAGATATGGTTCTGCAAAATGTGACAATTGTACAAATGTCGCGCTTTAAATTTTGCAATAGAATAAAAGGGTAGCTTTTAATGAGAAAGTATATGAAATTAGATGCTTTCATTACAAGAAAGACTGGAATAAAAGTGACGACCAAGTCATTTTCCAGGACGGACACGTGTTTTAATTTTTGTCTATGTGGCGTTATACGATGTGCACATTTGTATCTTTTAGGTATTGGAATTATATTTTATATATCCCTTAATTATCTTACCGTAGCTCGAGGAATCCATTTGATTGTCTGTGGAGTTCAAGGTGTACAGCAAAAGAGAGAATTTTTGTTTCAAATGTAGCTAAATGTCAGCTATCTCAGCAGCGAAACAGCCAGCAATGAAACGTGAGTGTTATTTGTTTATACGTCATTCTTTGTATCAGTCTGACAAACCAGTAGAAACAATGGAAACAAACAATAGTGTATCTGTCAATGGACTAGTGGCTGATAATTTTCCCACCGAAATTTGAGTTCTTAAAACAAATATAGACCCGACAGCGATATCTATGCAGTGGTCGCCTTTTTACTCGTGGCGGAGCACACGAGTTGTAAATCCAGCTTTGACTTCTCTTTTTTTTTTCGTGTTACATTGCAAATTTATGCACGCACATTTAAGTTTATATGATGACTATATGGTCTTCAGCCATGAAATACATAATGCAAAATCTATCCGTGTGTTGACTTGCAAAGCAAAATAGAGAACTACAGTGTGCAATTCCACGTTTTCAAGACAATGCAAGGCGTTCGTGGATGGATATGACTGTTTGATATTGTGTTCACCACTTATTCCTGTGGGATTTTTGCTCCGGTAAGTTTTGTTTTATATAACCAGTATAACTTGCTTTTTGTTTAGCGATCGAGCTTTAGTGTCGGCTACTGAATGTAGTGAATATAGTGTAGTCTTACTTTTAAACCTGTGTACATGAAAGCGTAATGAACGGGTTATTGGTAACAGTAGCTAAATAAAATTCACTCACTCACTCGCTCACTCCCTCCTGTCAGCTGTAAACTTAGTGAGTAAATGCTTTGTTTATATGAATATGTTTCATAACAAGAACCACATGTATGCAGCGATGACAATAATTAATTGGATGTAAATGAATTAGACAACAATAAGCTTACAGATGTTTCGCATTTAGAATTTTTAGTGCAACATTAAAATCGATGTAGGATTTTGCAACTGAAACACGCGTTTTGATGCGTATCTACCGTAAAAAAATAATAAAATTTAGGTTCCATTGAGCATCAGTTCCTCGGTAGCATAGTGGATTGAAGTTGTGGCTTAGCCCCGGAAGGCCTGAGTTCTAGTCTAGCTCAAGTCCTTTTTTCCCTTTTTTTTCTTTCTTTGGACTGGACGTC
Organism: Cladopsammia gracilis; assembly: GCA_022457155.1. NCBI lineage: Eukaryota > Metazoa > Cnidaria > Anthozoa > Scleractinia > Dendrophylliidae > Cladopsammia > Cladopsammia gracilis. Next base: position 783,643 of record JAJGOT010000180.1, read on the forward strand.
ATGAAAGTGACGTAATTTTTTTTCATTTGCCAAATATCCTTTCATTTATTATTTTAAAAAAAATCGAACTGTGTCTGTAAAAAGGTAAGCTTACAGCAATATTGCATTATCATTAGCATTTCTTCTTCACGTGTTGGCTCTAAGGAGCCTTTGTGTCTCCTTGAAAGCACTCAAAACACTCGGAAAACACTGCCTTGCAAATATTATTTATTTGTTATTGTGGAAGGCTTACTGTACTTTGCGAAACGAAACGAAACCAAACCAAAACGAAACGAAACGAAAAAAAACAAAAACAACTCATCGTTAACGTAGAGTGTTACTCATTTATCTCACCTCCACCAACTTTGACTTATGTGAATCGTTTTGGGGGTAATTGTTGACAGGTTTTTCTTCATTTAACATAGTTTATTCACAGAATTTGTTTGATGTTACGTTTGCGGAACGTTCGCAGCTAAGTAACCAGGCATTACATCGGATAAAAAAACTGGACACCAGAAGCAACCAACATCTTCCGTATTCTCCATACGTTCTCGAACACGTTCTCGCAGTTAATTGAACACGACGATTCTGGTAAAAAGATGCGGCTTATCTGCGATAAACAGTAACTTAAAAAGATTTTTTTTACGCTAATTCGAAACGAAAGGATAGGAAATCGACAAGAAGGAAACCAAATATTTGAAGTAAGCTAAACAAAAATGAGTTTGTTTAAATAAGTTTGGCTTACATCATGATTACAAATAATTTGGAGCCTGAAACCTCGTTACGCATAGGAAAAGGACGGGAAAAGGACAACGAGTCTTTTTTCCGCTTAGGCCCGGTTCAAACGTCGAACTTGACATGTGCCAAACCTAATAATTAGGTTCGGCACATGTAAAGTTTGACGTTTGAATCAATTAGGATCGACACTTTTGTATTTGGGTCGACTCTGCCGTTCTATTCGACTGAGCTTGTCGAATAGAACGGCAAAAGATCGACTTTGATTCATACGTCGATCTTCACATGTGCCGAACCTAATGCATACATTATGCATACATTAAATTAGTAATTTTTTCCCCGATCCCACTAGTTTCTAGGTAGTTACCATGCGCAGAAGATTAAAAAAATGGCGGGAGGAAAACCTGAAGAACACAAAATATACGTGTTTGAAGTGCCATGCGTATTTCTGTATACCCTGTTCTGTATTCGAAGACGATGAAACTGTCAGGGGCTGGAAGGCGGGCAGTTCAGTGGCATATTGCGCAGTTCAGTGGCATATTGCGAGCCATGTTTCAGAAGTCATGGAAAGCTGAGAGCGAAAAGGCCGTTGCAGGTAATGATTCTAATGAATCCCGCGAAGATCGAGTTCCTGAGAAGCAAGAGAGGCAAGAAGAACGACCTTCTACAAGAAAATCTATGAAAGAAAATAAAACAAAAAGGTCAGTGTAAAAACAGTATACATGTATAGTTTCAAAATGGAACGAAGATACTGCTCAATGCTATATCATACATGTTTCTATTGCCATGTTTGCGAATTTAATAGGTTGTTAGTATTCCTGTGTTTAAATAACAATATAAAAAAAGCATTTATTTAGTGGATAACAGGGGCATAGCTGGAACTTTTTCAGAGGTACGTACAATCGATTTTCAAACACTTCCCCTACCTTCTCCCCCAATTCTTTCTTTTTTTTTGACTTTTTCAGGTGCGTACGTGCGTACAGGTAGCTACGCTCCTGATAAGATATCATTGGTAGCACTTATCATCCTGCTTAATTTGTGGTTGATTGCAGAAATATAAGTAGCAATAATATTGAATGAGGTTGAGTATTATTTGAAGAATAATACAGATAGAGGAGGGTGTTATCCCCCAAGGCTGAGGGCCGAGACGGATAATACCTTCTGAGATCTGCATAATTCTGCATGTCATACGAAAGGCGATTGAATAATTGTTTTAATATTCATTCAAAATATTCTGAAGTTTAAAATATGCCCACCTCAATCGATGGAAGTTTCTGTCTTTATTTGCCTCTTTCACGGGAAATGCAGGATATAAATGGATGCATAGTCTAGCAGATATTTTTCAAATAATCAAATAGCAGTTGTCTTCTGTCGAATGTTATGTACCAGTCAAATCCAAGAGCGCCCATCCCCCCCGAGCAAACCCCCGGGCATTTGACGTTTTTTTAAAAAAAAAATGGTCAAATGCCCTACCATGTGGGCAGTTTATACGGTCAAGGGCAGGGCTTCACAGAGCGTCAAATGCCCCACCGTCCGGGCAAGGAGTTTTTAAAGTTATTAGTTAAAGGAATTTTTACAACGTTTCACACCTTTTTATGTAACAATTTATACAAATTTTTATTTATGCGGCAAACCCACATTGGACAAGCCTTTTCAAAAATGCAGACGCACCAACAAAACATAATATAACTCAACATATGCAATAAACAGATTGAAAAACAATTAGAACAAATCCACAAATAAAATATATATGTTCTTTCTTAAGGAAAAAGATAACTCTAACTGACAACAAAACGAAATTGAAAGCCAATGTATACCTGTTGTTCATGTAGCTTTCGCCCTATTATATCAGCTCTGCTAATGGGTCATCTGGAAAGGCTAGTACCTTTTTACCATAACTGTAAAATTCCCCATGCGCTTTCATGGCGACGGAATATTATAAAATATGACCACAAATTATTTTACCTTGCGATACGAGCTCGGAATAGTTTCCTGCTAAAACATCTTTCCGGATTTCCTTGTCTACGCTCCACACTTTAAACAAAGGCATCTGAACTCCAGAATAATGAATATTTATAACGAAAGAGGTCATCCGAGTCAACAGACACAACAGCAAAACCACGTGGAAACTACCGGAAAAGAATGGATTACGAAATCCTTTACCTTGCGACCGCTGACCAACGTTTTAGTCGAAGTCAAATGCCCTCCCGTTGGGCCGTCGTTTCGCGTCAAATGCCCCACTATGCGGAGCTAACCACTCGTCAAATGCCCGGGGTATGCCGGGGGGAGGGGGGGATGGGCGCTCTTGGATTTGACTGGTACATTATTTTTGCTGTTCTCGCTATGCTTTTAGGCATTAGTTTTGTTGTTTCACTTCAAATAACATGTGCAAATCTCCCGCCATTTTCTCCAGCTCTGCCATAACAGCTGACCTACTGTGCCTTCGCAGTTTCAGCCCAGTCACATCGGAAGTGACTACATCGTGAGACAAACGAAAAATACTTCTTTACTAGTGTGTTCACCACGATGAACAACAACAACCCTTTTTACGACATCTTGTTTGTAACTGCAAAAGCATTCACCGCTGACTATTCACATGGCTTATTTTATTACATAAAGTTCAACATGCAAGGTTCGTTCGTTTGCGGCTCGATCCACAAGAAACTGTATTTATGTTTTGGTTACAATTTGAACTAGAAGAGACCTCGTATTTGTTGTTAATGAAGTTGTCTTGAGTGGTATTAGAGTTAGCTGTGGCGGTCGTTGGCTTGCGTGGATGACTTTAGAATCTGCTTATTATGGTTATCAATTATCTGTTTGGCATTATTCATGCAGCTGTAACTTATTTTTATGGTGTTGCGGTTGAAGATTTTTCGGACTTGTGATCTTTAGGGAAGTGCTTGTCTATTAGGGTGAGGAACTTGTATCCGATGTTGGTGCTGGTGTTTTTGCTAAATGGAGGGTTATACCAGATGATGTTGTTGCGTTGTCTGTTTTCCGTCTGTTTGTTGTTGGAGGTTCATACTGTAGCGTGTATTGGTAGCCGCTTTCGTCGAGTGCTTTCTGGTATGGAGGGACGGCTTTGTCAAAGGATGCTTTGTCGGAAGATAGGGATGAAAGGTGTTTGTTGATGCCGGCGGGAATGTTCTTTGCAGTGTGATGGGCGGGTGATTGCTCTTGCGGTGGACGTATTGAAGTTTAGTGTTCGGTTTAGTGAAGGGCTGATAGGTGCTTTGGTTGAGGTTAAATGTGATGTCTAGGAAGTTAATGATTTGTTTGTTAGCTTCTATGGTAATGCGTAGTCCGTTATTATTAAAGATGCGGCATATTTCTTTCTTGGTGTTCTCTGTGTCTCTGGGTGAAGCGTTAGTAATGGCTAGTCCGTCGTCTCGGTAAAGTCCTACGTTAATATTTAGGTGCTGGAGTTGAGATAGGAGGAAGCTTCCCACGAGTTCGCATGTTTCGGCACCGTCGAAGCTTCCCATGGTGACGTCGAATGTCGTGTTACCTTTCTTTTGCCAGGGTTGGTTCTTGTGGATTAGGATGGAGCTTTTAGCGTGGATTATGATGTTTCTTTCGTCGGCGGTGATGTTATCGTAGTTAGAGGCGAAGTCGAGTGCTTTGTTAAGGAGGTTTGGCTGATGGAGGGGTAGAACTCTTCAATGTCGAAGCAGATGAAGCTGGAGTTGTTGGTTTTGAACAGATTTGAACCAGTTAATTACGGATGCGGTGTTTTTCCATTGGTTGAAGTTGCATGTTTTTGTGATGTTGCTGTTAATACGGTCGAGATGTCTTTGCTGACTTTGCCTATCTCGGATTTCGTGGGGTTGATTAGTCTGCAGGTCGGTTTGTTTGCGAAGTTTGGCTTGTGGTCTTTAAGTGTTATGAATGCGTCTTTGTTAGCTGTAGCGTCCACTCTGTCGTCGATTCCTAGTTTTGTCGCGATGTCTTTGTTTTGTTTATGGATGGCTTGTGTGGTCTCAGGTTGCGCTTTCTTGTAAGACTTGTGATGTTCTTTTCTAGTAGGTCGTTGTACTTGGAGGGCTCTAGTTTGTAAAAGTTCGTAGTTTTGTCGGTGGCGATTAGTAGCTTGGGCTCAGTTTTGATGGAGTCGGTGTCTTCTTTTAGCTTGTTAAGGAAGGGGTTGTTAACTTGCTTGAATTTAACGGACTGGATCATCTTTAGCATGTCGTCTTCGAAATCTTTAAGCTCTTCAATGGGAGGTGGGTTCTTGGTAGATTTGAAGCCGTAGGTTTCTTTTGAGCACGGAGATGTGTCGGGGTTGAGAAAGAAGTGGGCTTTCCAGCGCATTCTACGGAGAAACTGTTCGGTCTTTTTGATGAGTCGTTGTAGGTAGTCGTTGCGTGATGGTAGAGGAATATTCTTCGTCGAGTAGCTGAGGTTGAATTTTTCCATTGCGAATTATCTTACAGTGCTCGACAAGCCTAAACTTGGAGCGGGTATAAAGTGTAGAACTGGATATTCGTAAAACAGTGCTCAATACATTAATGTATAGCGAAGTATATGTTTATGGAGGAGAGAAACAAACTGTGCTTTCATCCCGACAAGCCTGTTTCGTGGTTGCCCACTCATCAGGGGATTCAATAAGAATATTCCTTACCGTCGCTTCTTATATACAAAATAATTTACATAATAACAATAACAAATCTATGCGGCGTGAAGTTTAACAGCTCAGCTGTTGCGTAGAAGGGCTTTGTTTCTATGGCGGCAAGAAGACACAAGTTCATTACGTTTGTTAAGTGTAGAAAGTTTCGGTCGGCAAATGATTAGAAATTTTTCCTTTAGGCAGAGGTTGCATCTTTTGCTTGAGCTGTTGTACGGTGAATGCGAAGACAGGATGCGCCATGAAATATAGTGTTCGATGTTGTTGTCTTTGAGAGTCCAGATGTATTTGCTTAGTTCAGTTGAGTTTCTAACTCTAATACCACTCAAGACAAGAAGACATGCAACTGCCGACAAAAGAACACATGCCCACTCGACGGAAACTGCCTACAATCATCAGTCATCTACCAAGCTACAGTCACGCGCAACGACAACAACACAACAGAAACATACATCGGACTCACGGAAAACGACTTCAAAACAAGATACCGAAACCACACCGCATCATTCCGCCACTCTAAACACAGAAACTCAACTGAACTAAGCATATACATCTGGACTCTCAAAGACAACATCGAACACTATATTTCATGGCACATCCTGTCTTCGCATTCACCGTACAACAGCTCAAGCAAAAGATGCAACCTCTGCCTAAAGGAAAATTTTCTAATCATTTGCCGACCGAAACTTTCTACACTTAACAAACATAATGAACTCGTGTCTTCTTGCCGCCATAGAAACAAAGCCCTTCTACGCAACAGCTGAACTGTTAAACTTCGCGCCGCATAGATTTGTTATTGTTATTATGTAAATTATTTTGTATATAAGAAGCGACGGTAAGGAATATTCTTATTGAATCCCCTGATGAGTGGGCAACCACGAAACAGGCTTGTCGGGATGAAAGCGTAGTTTATTTGTTTCTTTCCTCCATAAACATATATATATATATATATATATATATAGTTCTTGAAATATCCATACCCACCCCATTGAGGGTTATTGCAATTTGTGAGCTTTGTGTGGGTCTTTGATGGGCAAGGGTTTTGAATGAAAGTGTGAAGTTCCAGGGGGGGAGGTATCAGAGCAAAAAACCTTCATGGGGGGGGGGTATGGATATTTATGAATCAACACTATGAGAAAGATCATTTCTCTGTCAAATATTTGTGAGGGCAGTACATTTTCTGCCAAGATAATGATGATCACAATCTGCGAAACTCAAGTGCATCAGACTTATTCAGTGCTGCAGAGAATACTCTCTATTTCAATAGACTAATGATGATGGATTTGCTACGGCAACTGGTCCTAATCAATGGCGAGCATCAAAAACTTGTGGCAAAACAATAATATTGCTAAAGATTAATGTAATGGGATCTCTGCACTGTTTGTTTATTGGAAGGTAAAAGTAAGAGTTGCTTCTAAACTTGGCAGAAGAACAATTCACCACTCTGCCCATGAGATGTCGCATCCTCTGAACCCGACATTATAACTCCTATGGGTTGTTTTGAGCAATTTTATATACTATTATTCATTGATCAAAGTGTTTTACAACTTCTAACTGTAACAAAGTAGGTTAAAACCTCAACTCATTAAAATACTACAATCATCTTAAATGTTTGGTTATGATACCCTGCATCAGAGTAACTTTCCTCAGACCATGAAACAGTTTGCAGTAGGTATAGACCTCTTTCATAATGGCAGCCAATTTATTTATCCTTTTATATGTATGCTAATTAGCTACTCTGGCCTCATTTTAGAGTAAAAGTTCCTTTGAATTTGGTACACGCTAACGAGGCCAATAAGGTTGATTAACATACATATAATAGAATAAATTAATCGGCCGCCATTATGAAAGAGGTCTATTTGTCTAGTCTGGTCTTTTGTTTTGACTTGGGGTCTAGTTTATTTTGTTTTGGCCCTACATAGTGCTTCATTGTTTTGAAGCAACACATACCAGTGCTTGGAAATTGACTAGACCTCATGATCAGCCCTCAACTAACAGCAGCTAATTGGGGGTTACACTATCATTGTACAGTGTATCTGTTTCATGGCCCGAGGGACATCACTTCACCCTGTCCTGTGCAGTACTGTCCAAAAATTGATGGTTTTTAAATAACCCAAATAGCCAGGTTTGTTGCATTTCAATACTCTAGCATAACTACATCGAATCAAACAAAAGCTGGCACTACTTCCACATTGTTTGGGATACTCACAAATTCCCCCAATATCAAATACATATAAGGTTGACTGAATGTTTCACAAGTGGTCTGATTTTGCGAAAAGTTTGAAAAGTGGGTGCTACGTGTATGCATAGGGAAATTTGTGAATATACCAATGTCCCCCTTACACTAATATGGATTACCATAAAATCCCACTTTAAAGCCCCGGGCTTATACAACTTCATAAGGGGTTTTGGGTGGGCTTATAAACGGGGGGCTTATATCCGGGGGGGGGGGGGGGGGGGGAATTAGCGGGGCTTTAAAGTGGGATTTTAAGGCATGTGGGATTTAACAAACTTTCCCTGTTTGTTTCTCAAGCCATAATTTTTCACACAGTGCATCTCTAATTTTAGCTGCCTCATGAGAATCATCCCCTATACTTTTAGTCTCTCATCTGTAGCAACTTTCTCAACTCCTCCCTGTTCCTCTTTCCACCACTTTCATCAACAGATAAATCAAGCTTTCTTGAGATGGCATCTCCCTGTATAATACAAATGTTATGAAGCACCATGCATGCTAGGGTGTTTATGCGGGCTTGATCTCGGCTGCTTTCACTTTTCCGGAGTAGGACCCTCCACCTCCCCTTAAGTTGGCCGTATGCAGCTTCTGTGACCATGCGTGCTCTACTCAAGCGATAGTTGAAGTAATGCTGCTGAGGTGTCAATACAGCATTGGTAAATGGCTTCATTAACCAAGAACGAAGGGGGAATGCGGAGTCTCCAACAATAAGAGGTGGGACAGTCCTATCCCCCAGCTTTACCAATTGTTGGAATAAAACCTTCTTGTATTGAGTTCCAGAGTTCGGTTGAACGAAAAATTACAGCATCATGTGAGTTCCCAGGAAACCCACAGCTGCCCCAAACAAATCTATATCACGAATCTACCAGGCCCATAAGTACTATGGAATAAAAGTTTTTAAAGTTATGATATTCCTTGCATGCCTCAAGTCCACCAGGAGGGCATTTAATGGGAATATGACAGCCGTCTATTGCTGACCAGCAGCAAGGAAATTGCCAAAACTCGTCCATATCCAACATTTTTTCTTAAAGTCATCCTGAGTCTTGGGCATATGACTTGATACGCACTCACTCCAAAGATGGTCAACAAGGACTTGGCAGACTTCATTAACGATAACACAGACTGTAGATACGCCTAAACCTGCCTAAACCTGCCTAATCGATATAAACAAAGTGCCAGCCTCAGTTCTGGGGAAATTGGATCCTCTGTCACTGTTTCTCTAGCAAGAAATGGGCCAATGCGATTTAATATGTATCTGAACGTTGACCGAGAAACCCGAAATGTTTTCTTGAATCTCGCCTTTGAATAATTGTTCCAAGCATTCTCCCACCATCCAGTGTTTATGGTCAACCAACGACAGGAGTGAGACGGAGTGATTTTGTTTCATTGCGATGAAAGCAACAATAAAACAAGAAAACAAGCATTCAATACTCTCCTCCTCCGAGCAACTAGGTGGTTTGACGCCATTTGCATGTAAAGGCGCCTTCTTCTTCCTTCACGGGTGGCATGAACGATTTGAAATTCTTCCGAGATGTTTCTCGCGTGCTCCGCCATGTTGAATCCTCTTGAGTTCATATCAGTAACCGCCGACCGTAATGGTTTTATTTTGTTGTTTGGCATTTGGTTCGACTTCATTAGGTTCGACGTCTGAATCAACTGTCGAACTTAATTATTTGAGTCGACCTAAATAGGTTTTAGGTTCGGCACATGTGAAGTTCGACGTTTGAACCGGGCCTTAGTCCCTTGCTATAGGGGCCCGTGGTGGGAGGTACTCCCATATATGAGCTATATAGGTATGTGCCGCTGTGAAGGGTACGGTTTTCAGGCAGTTTAGTCTGGGATAGGGTATAGTTATAAGAGATTTTTGGTCTAGAATAGGGTATCATTTTCCGCGAAACTGATCAGGTTGCGTGAAGAATTTAGTCTAGACAAGGTTTTCTGGAAATGGCATTTAAAAATCACTGAGTATGGCGGGCAGTACGGCATTTTTACTGACCCCTGTTAACTAATAACTGCGATACTGAACGAGTTTCTGGAAAATAGCTGCTGGACTCAAGTTAATCAAGGCAGTGTAGAAACCCGAGCAAATGAGACACTCGATGCTCAAGGCCGAATGGCTAAAAATCAAAGCAATCGTATGCCATCATAATTGAGACTGGCTTTGCACAAACACCAACAAACTCGGCAACTTTAGGATGTCGCACGCTCTGAAGTAATTTAGCTTCCTTTGCTACATTCTTCAAGTTGCTGTCGCCTTCACCAAAAAATCGCTTCACGACCACCGCTTTGTTGTCAGGAATATATGTGGCTTTGAGTACAGATCCGAAGCTTCCCTTTCCAATTTCATCTTTGTTGACAACATCACACCAACGAAAGCTGGGAATTCCGTCGAAGTATCCTTTTGTCAAGGATTTGCTTTGAATGTATGGTATCTTAAAGGCCGCCATTAACATAGAAAACAGGTTAAAACTTGGCCTGACAAATAAACTGACCACACATAAACATGATGTTTGCCGTGGAGCACATGGTCCTGCACAAGCGTCACGCAGTACCTCGAGGTTTCAGGTTACGAATTATTTGTAGACGTGACGTAGGCCGATTCACGATTCAGCTCAGTGACACAATACCTGGTTACTAAGCTGCGAAAGTTCCGCAAACGTAACATGAAACAAATTCTGTGAAAAAAACTATGTTAAATGAAGAAAAACCTGTCAACAATTACCCCCAAAACGATTCACATATGTCAAAGTTGGTGGAAATGAGTTAAGTGGGTAAGACTTTACGTTGTTGTTTTTGGTTTTCGTTTTGTTTTGGTTTCCATTGTGGAATATATAACCTGGACAGGACTGATTTTCACCTTTGATTTAATTATTACTTTAATCGACGATTAGCGCACGTGAATTTGTTAGGTTTCTGTGCCCTTTGATCAGTTGAATCAATTCTTTTATAGTGAAATCACATTATATACAATCATTAAAATTAATTAGCTGAATCAGTTGAAACAATTTCAATTTCTGCTATTGTTTGTGCCATTAACACTACTGTAATAGTTGTCTGTTGTGTTTTATTGTCAATTTATCCAGAAGTATCAATGAACTTCTTCTACAATAAAGATAATTTGACATATTCATTGTGCATTGAGGAGCCTTTGCAAGTTATTTGCTGGCCGCTAAAAAATTAATGTGTTTATTTTATGGCTGCCATCAGTGTCTTTTAACCCGTGTGTTACGCTTGGCAATAATAAGTTGTTTTACAAAGGGAGTACCATGTGTGTATGGAACAGTAGGGGCACAGGAATGCACCACTCACATTGTTCCCGGGGATCGGGGACTTAACTCACTTTCACTTGGCAAAAAAAACTAATTGGTCTTTCTGTAGCTGAGGCTACAGAAAGGCAAATAATGATACGAAAAACGAAACGACATAGGGAGAAACGAGAACCGAAGCACGACTGGGAGTGCTAAAGCAAAAATGGAAGCTAAAGATGGAGCGGAATACCTCAATTTACTCTACAGGTGGCGGGGTGGTACATGTCTTGGAGTGACAGCTGGAAACTGTTGAGGCTAATGAAGTACATCTTGGAAAGCAACAACGGCTTCTCGTTCTTGGCAAGGTTGTTGAACTTGAACTACGATTTCTGGAGCGTGAGCCATATAAACGTACGGGACATGGACGTGCGAGAATGGAGAGCGTATGTAGAATGGATTCTCCTTATATACGCCTAAGTGAGACCGCTGGGAATAGTTGCATTATAACTGGGTACTTAAGGCAGTTCTGTCATAGTCGGCGTTGTGGTAATTGTAAATGTTGTCGAGGGAACCAAAAAAAAAGTGGGTTTGCTTTTAACACAAAGATTAGAAGTACTTTTCTAAATGCAAAAAAAACGGCAAAATTATTGGTGGGGCTATAGCCCACCCAGCCCCATAGCTCCACGGTAACCATTATGATTTCAGTCTCAACTGCTGCCATGAAAATATTGGCAAAAGCCACTGAATTTTCGTTTCCATAGCGGTGCCATAGAATGGTCTATCGGAAATGATGCGTCTCGAATTCTTGAATTTTGATAATTTGGATCTTGGAGTCGTAATTTTTCTCGTAAATCTCAGCTTCCGTTGGAGATTTAAGTCACGTTTTAAGCTGTTTTAGTATTATCGGCCCGACGTTTTCTAGCAATTGGAGTCTTGGGCTTGGATTGTTTAGAGGTAAAGTCTCGGGCTCGAATTTTTAAACAAGGGTCTCGCAGTCTTGCAATTTACCATTCTATACCCCTAATACAGTGGAATCCCGCTTTAACAAAGTGCCACAGTACTGAAAAAAAAATGTTCGTTATAGCAGGATCTTCTGTATAGCGAAGACCCCGTTATAACGAATTATCTGGTTCAGAGCAAAAATATTCGTTATAGCAGGGTAATTTAAAATTACCAAAAATGCAAAACTACACGTAGAAATCATTACTTTTATTCATTTGATACTGTAAACTGTCAGTGTAACACGCTGACAATCAGGACATAAATTTCAAGAACACTTTCAATTTAAAACTTTAAAATTCAGATGTAACAGTAATACCTGTGGGAAATCATCAATGTCGTTTAGTGATCATCTTCCCGATTTGTCTCTACACAAACAAAGTTCCAGGTTTCACTTAAAAAAATCTCCCAATGTCGATTGCTTTTTTTGACCTGCTACATCAATGGCAAGAAATGTGTCCTCCATAATTGAAAGGTACTGGAGAATTTCCTTTTCCCGGACACCTGCCTTGTCGCTGCTGACAACGAAGTTGCGCTCTAGTCGTAGAGGGACAATGGCTACCAACCCTTTCCCATAAGCTTTCTGGGACGTCATTATCCTCAACCCTGGCCTCTTCGTCGTTGGACTCGAATGGGTTGTCCGAAGGCTCAACAACTTCTCCAGGAAATCTTGCCTTTTTCCAGCAGTTTGCGATAGTCTTGGTGGAGACACTATCCCAAGCTTTGGCCATCATGAACAGTGCATCTTTGATGTTGATGCTTTCAACTGCCTTCCCTTCATTGAGACACTGCAACATGTGTTGCACCATGGTTTGACGGTAGTGGACTTTAAGGTTTTGGATAATACCTTGTTCAGCATCGGCGGGCTGGAGTTTGCTTGTGCAGTTGGGAGGTAGAAATATCACCTTAGTGTTAGTTAAACATTTAACAGTAACGTGAGCAGTGCAATTATCTACGGGCAGCAAAATGTTTCGTTTAGCGGCCTTCATCCACCGGTCCATTTCCCTTACCCACGGTTCATAAAGCGTGTTATCCATCCATGCATTTCTCTGGGACTTGTACTTTACTGGTAGTAAGTCCATGTTTGTGTTTCTTAAACAACGTGGCCGCACATACTTGCAAAAGTTCAGCAGAAAATAACTGCAAAGTCCAACACCAAAAGAAATGTACTGCAACACCTCTGCTAATGTTCTTTGCTCCATTGTTGACAGAATTCTACTCCCCAAATGTAATTATCGCATGACGTAAACAGACGGCTTCCAGCAGATTCTAGAGTTAACCAAAGCCTATCATGTTTTGAGTTTACATTCACATGTCGAGGCACTGTCCAGCAAATATTAATACAAAATATATGGAAATAAACAACGGTAATTATTTGATCTATACCTCTATTTCAACTGGGTCATTTTTTCCAACTCCATCTCAAACATTCGTTTCTTTAGAATCAGTAGTTCTTAAACTTCGAACTTTCTCTTTTCCACCGCAATTCGTGAGAATTCAGCAGTGAGGACTGCAATTTAAGTGTCTGGAACATAACTACTTTGTTGAATTTGAGACCTTTTTTTGTTTTTTCGTGCTTATTTTGCCACATTTTTGGCATGTGACCTACAAATTAACTTCAAAACATCGTTCAGAAATTTGTATGCTGGTTTTTCCGTCATTCTAGAGAAAAACTCTATATAAAAAATGAAATTAACTAAACTAAACAACCTGAACAAAAATACCGTTATTTATGCGCACCTGGCTCGCTTATCGATTGTGAGCTAGTAACGATAACATATCGTCCGTAGCGTGTGTATAAGCCAACATGTTTAACATGTCCGGTGATTGAAGGACATCATTAAGTTCAGAAATGCTTAAGTCTCTAGCACCCCTAAAAGAAACAAGTCGTGTTTCTTGCCGTACCTTGTGTCTAAATCACTATTTCGTGCTTGAGGTGAAAATAGATGTTGGTGGACAAGATGAGCCAGCAGGAAAGTCTGGAATCACTTCAGATCAGAAAAGGGGCAGCATTGTGAGTTGTGGGCCATTTCCCATCCCGTCCCGTAGTCGAAATGCCTGATATCCGAAGTGCTTTGAGACTTACATTATTTTCCGTACTTCGTTTGGGTGGACATTCCGCATTCGTCGTCGCTATTGATATCCCAACATGCTTTGCTACACCTCTGCTGACTATTGGTTATAAAAATGAAGTGATTTTGAGGGAATGAACTTCAGGTTTTAGTGGTATGGGTCGGGTCCAATCTTGGCCATCTGAAGTGAAAAAATCGGCATAAAATCTAGAAATTTGGGTAAACTTTGGGATTCATTTTCTTGAGCAGCATTCAACGGAAAGACGGGGAGTTAAGTTAATTTTTGTTTTTTGCATACGTTATTTCTCTAAAACAATGGAAAAAAATTCACGTTTTAGTGTGTCTGTGTTTTCGTTGCTGGCTTCGGCAGTTTCAGTGTCTTGCCTGTCACCTCTGTAGCTTCCATTACCTCACCCTTGCCATGCAACATCTCAGTCTCTCGTGGCTGTTGCTGCTTGACACCGGAACTTTCTCTCACGTTTGTAATACCCACCTTGGATGCCGAATCTCTACCATCTCTGCCGTAAATATCCAGAATGGTATCGCTATACATAAAACACCTGCATAAAAGAACAGGTGATTTTGGGATTCAGGCTGATGCATTTCTTATATATTGGGTGCTTAGTGAGAAGTCAAGCTGAAGATAAGAGGTTCCTAAAATTGTTTCTGGAAATGAGGTATAGTGATCAAGATTACCGAGAGGTTTAATTAATATGCAATCAGTGTTTAAATAAAAGTTAAAAAAAAAACATAAAAAAGCCTGTACTGTATAATATTAACTAACTAATATTACTTAACAAATTGATGCAATGTATTTCATTACAGTGTAACACTGCCCCTTTATCAGGAACTGGTCATTAATTAGAGGGGGAGAGGGGTTGGTGCAAATAGAGAGGGGACTAGCATTTTTGGTGCCCAAGACAAGATAAAGATGGCAATACAGTATCAAAATCACCAAAACCCAACTAAGGAAACTTCGAAATGCACCAGTCTCCCGTCCCCTTCCCCTGTAATTATTGACTGGTTCCCAATGCTACATAAGTAAACATGAGCAAATAAAATCTGAGCATCAAAGTATTTAAAATTTCTTAAAATTGCTTCAATCCAATGTTATTACCCAGATCTGATACAGTAGTTTTCCAAACCTTGGGGTAATTTTTTTATCATCTGATCCATCTGCTGTTATCAAACAGCCAGTTTTCTCGAATAATCTCTTCAGAAACTCTCCATTGTTGCTCAACACACTTCAAGATTCCCTAGTCCATTGAGTCATTAAGATCCTTCTCTCCTTAGCTGAAAGTCTGTCATGCCATTTGTCAGGATTGTCCTCGTCCTCCAACCACCTTTCCATTGCAGCACCAATTTTTACTTTGAACATTTTCCACATCCTGCATCAATGCCGAATTTTATGAATTTTATCAGTGTGGTTTTCAGGAAGCATGTACTAGTAGGGCGGATATGTGTATGAATTGTGTGGGTTTGGGTTAAAAGCATGAAACTTGGCAAAAGAAGACAACTTTAGCTGCCTATCAACAATAGATATGGGGCCATCCCGAAAAATTATGGATTGGCGAGATAATAAGGGACTTCAAAATGGCGGCCATTATAAACCGGAAGTCAACCAGAAGTTCTATTTAATCATACTTTACATCCTTTAAAAACACTTCTTTTCGAAAAAAAAATCCACAATGCTACAGAAGCATTTATATCTTAGCTGTTTAAGGGAAAATGGATTAAAAAAAACAAGAACAGGGGTTAAAAAACGAAAATTCACCAGAAGTAATCAAAATAGGCATTTTTCTCTGCGTGACATTACTTTACTTCATATTTTTAAGCCTTACAGATTCGAATAATGAGTACAGAGGGTTACTGAAGAGTTTGCAAAATCGTGGTACAGTACCAAAATATATCATTGCTTTTACTTGTATAATGCCATTTTTGTAATTTGCGTTTTTGAAAACAGAACATTGTCAGAAAAATACCATTTAAGGCAAAATTCATGCGTTATTACACTCATCAGCGCACGCACAGAGAGCAGTGCAGTGTAAGGCTGCCTTCACGCAAGAACATCTCACCTGACATCCTTTCTTACATCCGCATCGGACAAGTTCGCGACATGACTTTGTTACGTCAGGGAGTGTTGTCCAGAATGGCTCCCAAAAGCTTTCATCCAAAGTCCATCCCCATTGTTGCAGACTTGGTAGTGCTGGACTGGGCGTCAGCGCTTGTCCCCATATGTGACCAGCTTGATATGCAGCACGCTTCGTGTGTTCAACCAAAGCAGCTCTGGTTGGTGGAATGGCATCTAGAGCTCTTCCCTTGTGAATAAACAGGTGCTTTCTTGCATCGACTGTCATCTTGCTGCTTGTTCTGTCATAGAGTAGCACTACAAAGCGTTCTAGATGTTTCATGCATTCGTCGCTGACCATGGAGGGGCTGTGAGATAGTGTGAGAAATGCACTTGTGACGTCAGGGTAGGACTTCCACGCTTCTATGGCTGTCTTCTTTCCTCTTCCTCCGAAACAAGAAACCGTATCACAACCGGTAAAGGCATGGAAAACTGGAAGCGCTCTGGTGAATTGTGGTCTGAGTCTTCTTGATATCTCATGGGCGGCTATGTATCTGAGATGATTTCCTGTGCCAAATGCTACCCATAGCTCTAGTCGCTCATGATCTTGAAGTCGTTGAAGAACTGAAACTGCTAGTACAAGGACATCTGTGTCCACTGTGCGCAAGAGGATCTTCTTATGGTCCTGTTGAACTGCGTCTTGAACATGCAATAGCATTCTCGTGTCGGCCTCTTCTTGCGTACAGGGAGCCAGGCTTGAGGTGTCATGACGTGGCAAAGTGGATAAGACCTGCTTGCCATAGGTAGAGATAACTTGTTTCTTTACTTCTAGGGATGCAATACACTCTGCCAAGAACTTGAAAAGTTCGCGCTTGTTCTCGTTTGAACGCAAAAAATCACTCCATTTACCTGGAACAAATTGTTGGCTGTGAACACCAGCTCCTCGGTCAGATCTGGTAGTGGCTTTTAAGCTGTTCTCAATGTATTCGTCCCACACGACGTCTACATGTTTCACATTGTGGAGCTGGGCCTTTACATATGGCAAGAAGGGCTGCTTGGCGTAATCGGAAAATGTTTTCTCTGTTCCTGGCTTAATCATGTTGACGACCGCAGCACCGTCAATACTGACATCAATACCACCGGGCACCTCACTTTGTGGCGTAGTACTCGCTTGCAGACATTCTGCAAGCTCAGACTTCTTCCTGGGTAGGTGCAACTTTCCAAAATGAGATAAGGATGGCGGGCATCCTTGGTTCTCATGTTTGAAAAATTCGTCTAAGTCACCATCTCTTGTTTGACAAGATATGTAGAGCCTTGCGAAAAGTGAGCAGTCACTTTTCACGGATAACAACTGCTGTGCTTTACTAGAAGACTGTTTCGGTGGGGGAGAATTGAACAAGCTCAGTTTGTTTCTCTGTATTGGGTCATACAGTGACCTTGTCCGATTAACGAGATGCTCGGCAATGAAAGTGCTACATTGCTTCCTTCCAATGGCTTCTATCTGACGCAACCTTGTAACCGCGGCTACTCCAGCAATCTCCTTAGTGTCCAAAACTAGCAGATCTTCACTATCTTCAAGGAAAGGCTTTCCAAGAGCTTCGATTGTTGCTACGAGGGCTTTGATATCTTTAAAGAATGATACTTCTTTGTACTTCATGATGATTTATCCCCTGACTTCCGGCCTCTGTCGACATGCTGGCCTCAAATTTGTTAACCAATCTTGCCATTTCAGGTCCCGACATCATCCATTGATGAAGAGAGTTGGGGTTCTCCGTCAGGCCAACAGCGCCTCCATCTCCTTTAACGATGGCATTGTTCTGCTCATGCGCCTGATCGATTGCAATGGCAGAGAACTGTGTTCTGTCGCACTTTGTAATAATCGTCGCACTTGTAATACCTGTCGATCTTGGTAATAAAATTTTTGCACTTTGTAATAACACTTGTAGCACTTTGTAATAAAATAGCTGTCGCACTTTGTAATAAAAAATTATCGCAGTTTGTAATAACATAAGCTGTTGCACTTTGTAATAACACGTTGTCGCACTTTGTAATAAGTTCCCAAACTGCTCTTTAATACTAGGAAAATGTACGAACTAACTCATCTCTTTGCAGCGCATAGACAAAGACGCTGTCTTTGATTTGTTTTGCTAAGTCTTATCGATTGATGTGTGTTGTGGCATTGGAACATGGTGATCAGTGAGCCCAGAAAGCGTAGACTGAACATTTCTTAATGTGCTTTGTTTACCAAGTGACTCGCGCCCGCAGGGACCGCACAGGAGGTGGGGAAGGCTTTTTTATAACATTTAAAACTGCTAGTAAGTTCCAGTATTCATTAAGGGGCCGACCATTTCTCTCTCGAGGGGGGGGGGATGTTTTTTTTGTGAGCAAGTTATTTTTTCTGGACTGCACTGTACGATATTTTTTCCCTTTCATTATTTTTTCTTGTTTTTCTACCTCTTTACTGCTGCATGCATTTTTTTCCACCAACAAGCCCTTGCAGGATTTTTTTTTCGAAATCACCTAAGGAATATGATTTTGCGGCCTTTGTACTTCAAGAAATCCTGCGCCAAAAAGGATAACGATAAACGGTTTAATGAAGTTATGGAAGTTAATCTTTTTTAACTAGAACATGAATTCAAAGTTACATATAACCTCGAGCTTGGAACACCATCATAGCGCAATCAGTGTTTGTATATAATATTGGTACAAAAGCATGGAAAACATGAAACAGGAACAATTATAGCATCATCAGTCCATACTAAAAGGAAGTTCAACCTCTCTTGTGTAAACAGAACATTTATCTAGTTATTTTCAGTTCAAGGAGCTGCTTCCCTTTTCCACCTGCAGCAAGAAGACTATGGATGCTGCTTTTCCAGGTGCGCAAATACTTATTTCATTTTTTTTTTGCCAGAATATGTTTTGGATGATAAACCATCCCAATCCACGGAATCACAGTTCCAGCCAAGCATTTGCCCAATTTGGACTGGCAACGATGTGCCGTACCTCCTGCACGACACCACTTGAGGATCCAAATCTTTTTATTAAGCTTCTGATGCTGACGATGCCTACTTCACCACCTTTGGCAAGATGAATTCTCGGCAGCATCGAGACCAGTCTGCGAGTGATATCTTGAAAGCGGAGACTGACTTTGCACAGGTTATTATATGTTTGGCATATGTGGTTTGGCCACGAAAAACCGGAAGATAATAATACCTCCTCAATGATTTTTTCTAGTGTTTCATTCGGGAGCCTATCTATAGGAGAGGTAACGTTGTTTATGGAAACCATCCCCACAGTGTTGTTTGTGTTGCTGTGGATAGGAATTTGCACATGGCTTTGATCTGGTTCGAGCACCTCCTGTTCCTCTTTTACATACTCCTCCTGAGTGGATAATGTGTTCAAATCCCCACTATTTGAAAGATTACATTCGGCTGTTTCTTCGGTCCTCTCCTCTTGCTCATCCTCAGAAGGCAAAACTCTGCCTTTAACGCATATATAGTGTTCACCGTGGTTCTCTGCATAATGCCCCAGCTGAACTCTTGCAGTGGGTATGCTAAATGAGGGACAAATCACCACTGTGGCATCAGGTCCTAAGGTCGAAACTACAACAATTTCAATATTGTATAAATCTGCTGCCGCTTGCAAAGTTAATTGGTCCCCATAGGTGCCATTCCTTGCCATTGCCTGTAAATATTCCTCCCAGGGCATCCCCGCAAAAAAAGCTCCAAAGGCATACCTTCACTGTTGGTTGGATTGCTCGTCAGGTACTTCACAATTTCGTCCCGGACAGTCTCTGCTGATCGGTGAAAACCAAGACGACTTAACCAGAAAGACAGTGCTCCAAATTGACAATTCCCGTCACCTGGTGGATTGTACATAAGAGACAAATCCATGTCGGGAAAGTCTCGATCCAGAAAACGATCGCAGGCTGTTAATGGTATATACATCTTTTTTCGAAGTTCTTTTAGTTTCTGCTGTTCCTTGTTCTTGCTAGCTGAGTGGCGTTTCTTAATGCTTGCCATGTCTTCTACCGAAAACCATTCTTCTTTGTGTTCTGAACAATTTGGAGGCATAAACTTGACTTTGTGTGCATTAGGATTTTTTCGGCTGTTCTTTATTATTGTCCCTTCAACAACGAATCTTTCGGTGGGAGTTTCCCTCCTTTTTGCGGTCTGTACCGTACTAAAACGTGTTCTTTTATTTTGAACGTTTCTGCTTTGTGGTGTCGCTTGTGGCCCTTCACCATTCCCTCGTTTAGCTTCTTGCTGTAATGCTTGGCTCTTTGTCAGATCTTCTTTACTTTTTTTAAGTGACTGGCCAAATCCTGTTTTCTCGGCGCCCTAGTAACGAAGTTATCATCAGCATCTACGCAATCTAACGACGCCTTCATTAATTGATTTGACTTCGCTCATAATATATTTCGAAAGGAGATTTCCAGCCAAGTTCCTTTTTACATTCCTCGTTCATAATCCGGTTGTAGTCTTCAAGATTTGCTGCCCAGTTTACCCCCTTTTTGCCTAGGGATACTAGGTCGTACATTATTTTTTTCTTCGTCGTCTATGCGATCTCTTGACCTTTCCCTGTGACTGCAGGTGGTAGGGTCTCGATTTAATTAGTTTTATTTTTAACTGTTTGCAAAGAGGTCTAACCTTTCCTTCGAATTCTTTTCCTCGAACGCTTTGAAGGTGGTCTGGTGAACTGTGCTCACTATAAATCTTCTGAAGTGCTTGACTAACATGTTGGCTTGACTTTTTTTTCCAGCGGCCGCAACCACAAATATCGGCTGAAAATATCCATTACACTCAAAACATATTTGTACATGCATGTTGTGATCGACAGCCTCTTTGCTCAAATCCATCAGGTCAATTTGATGCTGTGCTTGAATTGTACTGGCGGTTACTGGTCTTGGCGTGGCTTTATTAGTGAACTTGACACTGTGTATTCGATACTTTGCTTCGTTGTTTGTGATGCTTAAAATATTTCTTTCGCTCAGTCCTGCGAAGCTAGCTGCGGCTCGATTTCTCAGTTTCTTGCATCCACCAGATTTTGCCTCGTCGAAAGTTTTTGCAACAAGGCTTGCTATTGATGTCTTCCGTACCACTTTTCTGCCATCAAAGTAGAGGGTTGGGGTATGTTGAGGCCCAAGATGAAATCTGTTTCTTTGCTACCAATAGCGGACCACAGCATTCCTTTGTTCGCGGGTACGTTCTGCCACAGGTACGTTAAATTTCCCTTGGACTAGCAGCAAAATCGTCTCATATGTTACATCATTTAATGGGTGCAGATACACCTCTTTTTTCTTGCTTCCGAATGTACAACAAGTAAGCATCAAGAGGCTTAGAATAGCCAAGATCCATTTGCATGCCATAATTATCAGTGATATTGATGGGAAAATTACGAGTTGCACGGTGAAAGTGACAGCCGGCTCCTAGGCGTTAAAATTAACACCAGATCTAATGACTTTTGTCCAAAAAAAAACAACATACTTTTAAAGCTAAAAAGGCTGTGGTATGGATGTTCAGATGGTCGCTTACTCTGTAATAAACTTTTTTTCCAAGCTTCTAGCTACTAGCTGTGTTTTTTTGCGAGCAATTTTTAAAACCGCAAAGCTAGTTGCAATAGTACGAGTCGTTTCAAGTAGAGTCAGAAAAGTTCAAGCGATTTAGCAATAAATTTCAGCCAATAAGATGTTGCTTGCGGTCAAACAATTGACGATGTCGCTGTCAAATCGGAGAAATACCACGTATATCTATTCATTTTTTACGCATCCTCGCGTTTGCAAGACTCATAACTTTTCGTTTACAGAATATCTTCAGCTGCAACCTACAAATAGCAAAGGCCTTTATTTTCCTCCCTTACTTTTAGCAGCAGGGAAGCTAAGCCTTTCCCAAGACCATTTTCGTGGCTGCTGAAGCCTAAAAACAAAAGAATCTAAATCCCCGCAGGGACCGCAGGGACCACGGGGACCGCGAAGCAGATTTTCGAGTTGGAGACTAATGTAAGCAAGCTGGAGCGGTCTGGGGGCATGCTTCCCCAGGAAATTTTGAAAGTTGTCTTCTGAAATGGCTAAGGCATCTGTATTTGTCAATAGTGATGCGATTTTTTATTTATTTATTTTATGTACGAGTTGTAGCCCAAAAAATTCAAAATCGTTCAAAATTCAAATTGACTAGACTGCTAAACCAGTTTCAACAGACACAATGTAAGAGGGTTACCCGGACACATGCAGGGCCGCGAAGCAACTGTTTGAGTTTCTGTAACAGTTGCTTCTTTATGAATATCTATGATAAATCACTCTTTTGCCAATAGTGATTGCAAGCCCTGTTTTCAGTTTTCAGGTGGTAAAAAGCTATTGTTTACCCGATGTTCTAGTTAAAGCAAGATAAACCGTTTACTGTTTTCCTTTATTGGGGCAGGAAGGCGTACAAATCATCTTCCTTTATGAATACTGAAACCTACTAGCTGTTTATGTCATAAAAAGCGTTCACTTATGATATTTTTGCAATAGTGTTTTAGTCATTTTTCTTTTTACTCCAAAAAGGTGGGGGGCTAAAGCCACACCCCCTGTGCGGTCTCTGTGGCTGTGAGTCGCTTGAATAAGGGCCTGTTTAAATGGAACAGGGGAAACCCGCCTAGGCTGGAAACTCACCTGTACATTATAAACTCTTATTTTTTTTTTGCCTCGCATTTACATGAAAGGTAGGGTCACCTGCCTAGCATAGGAGGGTTACCCTCCTAGCCGGATCGCATTTTGCCATGTATCTCTTGATGGAGGGTTACCCGCCTAGCCAGGTTGGTTCGTGTTTATGCAATATACTGCCTTTGGCGGAGGCTTTGCAACATTAAAAGTGATGATAAAAAACCACAGCCTAGGAGGGTAACCTGCCTCCGTGTAAACAGGGTTTAAGTCAGTAAACAAAGCACATTAAGGAATGTTCAGTGTACGCTTTCTGGGCTCACTGATCACCGTGTTCCAATGCCACAACACACATCAAGTGATAAGACTTAGCAAAACAAATCAAAGACAGCGTCTTTGTCTATGCACTGCAAAGAGATGAGTTAGTTCGTACATTTTCCTAATATTAAAGAGCAGTTTGGGAACTTATTACAAAGTGCGACAACGTGTTATTACAAAGTGCGACAGCTTATGTTATTACAAAGTGCCATAATTTTTTATTACAAAGTGCGACAGCTATTTCATTACAAAGTGCTACAAGTGTTATTACAAAGTGCGACAGGTATTACAAAGTGCGACAATTTATTACAAAGTGCGACAGGTATTACAAAGTGCGACAGAACAAACCGTCTTTGGGACTTGTGGACCGTAAACAACCCTTTAACGAACTGAGTATGGACATCCAGGGTTGTCTGCTGAAGTGTACTCATGTCACGAAAATGAACTGATAACCAACTGCATAATTGGTGTGGTTTAGTGCGAAAAACCAAGGTAACATGTTGCTGAGGGCTTTGATGTAAAGTGTCGAAGCGAACTAAGGAACACCAACAGCAAAAGCTCAAGCTGCAGGGTTATGTACGAAAAGTGGAACTGTGGTGCCACTGATGCTTTCTGACTACACCAGTCATCGAAGAGAAGGGTGTCATCTCCATCACCAAGGCCTTCTGTATACTTGGTGTATGCCTTCTGCAGTAACACATGAAGGCTAATGGCCATTACTTGATCAGCTCTTCGTGAGCGTGTTATGCTCGTGGCTTTAATGAACAACTCTGCCGTTCCAGCTGAGGCAACATTAGCTTCCACCAGTGCGGCTGTCCATCCACTATCATTCAGCCACCTGTCAATGGCTTTCAAAAAAGCCAGTTCGATATGGAGTCCGCCAAACATGATGACAAACTTCTGCTCCCCATGACGTTCCTTCCAGGTCCACTGTATTTGTTTTGCAACAGCATATAGTGGTTGATCCATAGCGATAACAGGGACTTGATGAGGGTTTAGGTGGTTTACACTTGCTTTGATGACATCCATCGCATGTCGGATCATTGCCACTGACTTAGCTTGATCAGGAAATAGAGGTAATAGTGCAGATATGGCTGACAGACTAGGATTCTGTTGTTCAGCTGTGGTGGAGTGATATGCTGCCCATGAAATATTTTTCTTATCCTCCAGACTTGGCTGATTCACAATCACTTCGTTCACATTTTCGAGCCATTTCAACTCCTCTTTCAATTCTTGACTAATGGTGCTTGTCTCTGCAGTTGGCCACATGTTTCCAAGACTGGAGGAGTTTTGTTTAGAAGAACAGCTGGCGCGACATCACTATAAGACTTAGGTAATTCCGCAGCAGATTTTGAGTTAGCCACAGCTTGTGAAATGTTTACGCATCGTTGAGTGTTGCCAGGTACGTCAGGAGTTGTATGTTGAAACATTGAGATCCCTGTTCCGTGAAAGGAATCTTGAGCAGTTGTGCAACTGGATTATGGTCAATGTTGTCAACAGCTGCCGACGTGAACAATCCAAAACGAAGATTTGATGGACAAACAACGTTTTCATCTTCATAGTGACGACAAACAGCATTTCCCAGATCTGTAGAAATGGCAAGAACTCTGTCATGTGATACACTTAGTCCCAAAGTGTGCATGGTTTCTACAAGGTCGCAACTACGGGTCTTGGCATGAATAGATAACCCAACATAAATAGAAAGTGGTGTCTCGCGAGATTTTTTCGTCTCCCCTGCTTAACATCCCCATCGTGGCGGCGATGATAGCTGTCAAATTGAAGCAACTGAGAGATGGTAAGCTTGGCTTGAGCTTTAGATGAAGTGCTCGCTTGCATTTCAATGTTACGAACATGAAGAATCATATTGACTGAAGATATCAGTGACGCTGGAACAGAATTCACTTGGCAATTATGTTCAAAGGATCCATCAAATGTGTACTCCCTTGCAAGCATGTCTTTGCGTACAATACTTGCGGCCTTGGCTAGATGTATCGCTTCTTCGTCGTAGTCTTCCTTGTGAGCTTCCTGCAACACATTGGCAAGATCTTCTTTGAAAGCCAGAAATACATCACGTCCTTGTTTATGTTCTTCAAGTGTTGGGATGTGTAACAGAATACGATTTTTAAGTCTTGTAGTGTGAATACGTCGCAGTGGCCCCATATCAAGGATTCTTCAGTCTGTTAAAAGCATCATTTTTACCAATTATGGTGCTTTTAACCCTAAAGCGCACAATTAGATGTGAATTCTGCACATATGCGTCCCACTATTCACTGTAGCAGTGATTTCATTCCTGCATGCTTCATCAAATTTTTTACTTTTCTGGAAGCCAACGTTGTCTGCGAAAATAACCTTTACCTCTTTGTCTTTTCCAATCCCAGGGAAAGTGTACCATTAATCCACTGCATGTTTAATTCTTCATTTATCCAGGCATTTTGCTGGAAATACACATCAACTCCCTTGTCGTACTTTTCTTTCTCCTGAGTAGCTAATGATAAGAGCTAGCTTGACATTTTGTTTCCCATCTGCCCTTATACAAAGTTGTAAGGTAGCCTGTCTTTTATCTGAACCTGATGATGGTTGTGATACCCACACTTGCTTAGTACCCAATGTGTCATAAGTTTTTTCTTGGTAAATGACAAATGGGAGGTGAACCTGGTCAACATTGTACCTATTTTTAGGAATCCATCTTCCATACTTTGGGTCAACAGAGGATTTGTTTCTTCTCTTTTGTGTATTCAAGACTTTCCTCAGATTCCTGTGAAATCTTTGGGTTGTATTCCTGCCATCATCAGCACAATCTTTCTTCTTGTTTGTTCTTCTTCCAAGCACTATGTTGTCTTTTTTTTTTAACCTCTGAAACCAGTTACTGCTTCCCTTAAATTTCTCAGCTTCATTTTTGCCATATAGCATTTCAATTTTAAATTTCATTTTCTTTTATGAACCAAAGTTTGGAAACTTTGCTTCCTGCTGCTCTCCTTAGTTTAAACTCGGCAAATACAAGATTTGATGCCAGAGGGCATTTTCCAATGCGCTTCGATCTGTCTCCAGCAATCCCCCGCCTTATAGCCTTATAGCTGGCTCACCACCTGTATTCTTTTCTCTCTTATTCAAGGCGAGTTCCGCCAGAATATTGCTTCTGTTCTTTGTATCAATATGTCTCTCGGTTAAACAAGGAAACTGGACAACAGAAGTTCAAACTCTTCTTCATTCAAGCACATGGTTCGAACAACTACATACAGGGAATCACATGTCACATTCTCCCCAATATAAAAGTAAAATAACGAAAGAATAAAGTGAAATAAACATGAATGAAAAGAAAAAAAACAGAAAACAAAGAAAAATGCATATAAATCATGCACAGTAATAAATGTTGAATGCCAGTGGCAGGTTCTAGGCCCAGAATGTTCGATACACGTGATATCAAATGTTCTAGAACAAATGTTCAAATGTCAACAACATGTTCAATATCCAATATTCAGGAGCACACAGCCAGGATTTCAAGTAATATAGTCCTTGAGATAGGATGGTTTCTTCACGATCCGTCCTGAGCGGATCCTGGTTGTCCCACCAAGGTCTTGCTCAGTAGTTTCCTTGCAGGGCTCAGTGCATGGGGTCTCCTGAGTGTTACTTCACTTCTCCCGACGTGTTGGGCCCATCAGTCTTGTCAGGATCACTTGATGTTTTTGGTGGTTTAGCTTAGGAGGCACCTCATTTGTACGTTTTAAATGGAATCTATTCTGCCTGTGTGAGGAATTGTCTGCTGTCTTCACCTCATATGACCTCTCGTCAAGTCTTTCCACAATCACCCCTTATTCCACTCCTTTGCCCCAGTGTGAATGGCTTCATTCTCACGGTGTCTCCCTCACTCAAGGCAGGCAAGTCCTGGGCATTGCTATTGTAGTATTGGGCTTGTCATTTCTGCACGTCTCTCGGCTTCTCTCTCTCTCTCTCTCTCTCTCTCGTGGTTTGTGTAAGGTCCTTGGCTCAGATTGCCAGTTGTGAACAGCAGTGTTAGTGTCCTCCTGTTCATGAGCCTTTGAGGTGGACTGCTTCCAACACCTTGTGATGGAATGTTGCGCTCAGCAAGGAGCCCCACGTAGAAATAATCCCCGCCTTTGGCAGTCTTGCAAAGCAGTTTTTTAGCCGATTTGACAGCTGCCTCTGCTTTTCCATTAGCCTTACTGTTGTAGGGGGACATAGGTCTGTGTTGGATGTCCCAGGCCCTTGTGAACCTCTGCAATTCGGCTGCAACGAATTGAGGGCCATTGTCACTAATGAGTTGACACGGACTACCATGCCTTGCAAAATGAGACTTAGTTTCTTGACTACAGTCCCTACATCTGTGCTATGCAGTCTGTCCAGCTCCCAATAGTCACTATAACCAGGTAGTCTTTCTGGTTCAAAGTGAAGAGATCAACAGCTACTTTCTCCCATGGCCTCTGTGGTTACTTAGTGACACATGAGAGTCTCTTTGCCATTGGAAATTTCAAACAGTCTGTAGTGCTCACAAGTTGAAATCCAGTGTCTGAGTTCAGAGTTCATGCCGGGCCAGTAGACATTCTCCCTTGCCCTCCTGAGACAACCTTCTACACCAGCATGGGACAAATGTAAGTCTTTCTTTATCTCGGCCCTAAGTGGTTGGGTCGCTCTCCTTTGAAAACTAGTTCATCTCTCATACTGTGGTAGGGGGTCAGTTGGGGGGGGAAACCTTGGAATTGTCCTCAGGCCAGCCTTTCAGTATGGTGGTCTTAAGTGCTTTTGTCCTTTTCAGTTTCCAGTCGAAACTTTTGTAATCTCCCGTACCATGGGAAGGAATTGGACTGCATTAACAGCTTCAAACTCGTTGCATGTCTCTTGGCCATCAGCAGGAAGGTATGATCTGCTCATCATGTCCGCCAAGTACTGTGTGCATACTGAACTTCTGTCATAGGCCATACTTCTAAGCAGCATACCTTGCAGTCGCTTTGGCTCCGAGTGGCTTTTGGTCTGTTTTGACAACGACGTGACAGCCGAAGGCAAACTGATGCCACTTCTCCAGTGCAAAGACGATGGCTAACATTTCCTTTTCTATGGTTGCGTAACGGGTCTCAGGATCTGTCAGTGCCCTGCTAGCATATGCCAGTGGTCGTTCTTGTATAAGGACAGCGCCAAGCCCCAGGCTGTTGGCATGACACTGTATGATGAGTTCTTTGTCTGGACTGTAGTAGGCAAGAAATGGAGCTTGGGTGACCAGTTGTTTCACTTCAATGAATGCTTTGTCTTCAGCACCACACCAGTACCATTCGACCCCTTTTTGAGTAAGCCTTCTGAGTGGCTCCATGACTTGCAAAAGCTTTGGGAGGAACTTTGCAAGATAATTAACAGTTCCATTGAGTCTCTCAATGTCCTCCTTGGTCTTTGGTGTTTCCAGCTTGAGAATAGCTTCCACATTTTTTGGGTCAGGCTTCAACCCCTGTGCAGTCAGTTGGTGTCCCGTGAAATCCAGTTGTTGCACTCTCAGGGCCACTTTCTCCTTGTTGAGCCAGATGGACTTTTCCTTGCAGCACTCCAACAGTGAAGTAAGATTCTTGTCGTGGTCTTGGGTGGCTTTATCAAGGGTGTCCCCAACACCATAGATCAAGATGTCTATGCAGGCTATGCCCTCAAGCCCTTTCAGCGCTTGAAGAAGTAGTTTTTGGAAGGTCTCCGAACTCACAGAGAGTACAAAGGGAAGGCGTGTCCACCTGTACCTCCCAAATGGAGTGGAAAAGGTGGTGAGCCGACTGGATTCTTCCAAGGTACAATGTCAATAGCCATGACTGAGATCAACTTTGCTGAAGACTTTTGCCTTTGCGAGATCTGGAAGAATGTCTTCAAGTACTGGAAGCTGATAGTGCTCGCGCTTTAATGTGAGGTTAAGAGATCGTGGGTCTATACAGGTCCGTGGACTTCCATTATTTTTGGTTGGGATTGCCATCTGATTTACTCAGTCCGTGGGTTCATCAACGGAAGTTAGCACTCCTGCATCAACTAGCCTGTCAAGCTCTTGCTTAACCTGGTCCCGTAGCTCGATGGGTAGTCGTTTCCATAGACAAAGGATTGGTTCTGCATCAGGCTTGAAAGTCAGTTGCACAGAGCCAGGCAAGGTGCCAATATCTCCACTGAACACACCAGGAAAATCTTGTAAGATATCTTGTCGGTCTTCAACTACTCCACTGACCCTCTTAAACTTATCATAGTTGACTGTGATAAGGTTCATCTTCTCAGCAGCCTTGCGACTCAGCAGGGGAATGAGTTCTTCAACGACAACGAACTTTACCATGTACTTCTTGAGAGTTTTGGGGTTTCCTAGGAGGAGCTTGCAGGTTCCAAGTGCCTTCATTTTCGCCTTGTTCCTCATCTCCAGGGAAACATTTGATGGCTCAAGTTGACTGTCACTGACGCGGCTTCTGGGAATTATGCTGACTGCGGCTCCACAGTCCACTTGTAGTCTAACTTTTTTTTAGCAAATGAACATTTTCCCAATATATTAGCTTGTCTTTGCTCGGCACGACACCATTAACATAGGCACTAAGGGTCTTTACACAGGCTACATCTGAGTCCAAGTCAGAGCAATCAGAATCTTGATTTACTGAGCGCACTTTTTCTTTCATCCTATAAAATTCCGAACCCTTCCAGTGATTCATTTTCCGCACATATTACATCTTTTACCAAACGCAGGACACAGCTCTTTCTTCACAACATGAGATTGTGAGCAGAATTTGCACTCGAGCTTTTGTAGCTGGTTCTTCTTATTTTCAGACGAAGATTTGGAATGATCACTCCACTTGCCACTCTTTTTGGATGGACCTTTCGCCTTTCGGTTGAACCAGTGAACTTCCTCATGTTTTCCACCAATCGCCTGGAGGTGAGTTGTAGCGCTTTCGGAAGTTCGGCAAATTTCATTACATTTCTTGAGATCGAGCTTTCTTTCTCGAAGTAACTGTTTCATGGCATCATCATTCTTGATCCCGAGAACTATGCGATCTTGAAGTAGCGAGTCACTCATTACCAGGCAAGTGCAGAAATTACATGTTTCAGCCATGTTTCTGAGGGTAGGCATTGAAGCTTTTGCCAACTTCTTGATCCCTCTGGTTGAATTTGAAATGCTTATATGTCTCGTTTACATCCCCAGTGAAGTATTGTTCGAACTTGGCGATTATTGTCGATTTTTGGGGGTCTTCAGTGGAGGTGTATTGAAATGCGTTAAAAATTTCCAGAGCACCCTGACTGATAGAGGGCTTCCTGGTACGGAGCATCTTTTCACACTCGCTGCCCCCATGTATGAATATGTCTCTCGGTTAAATAAGAACGAAACTGGACAACAGAAGTTCAAATCACAACTCTTCTTCATTCAAGCACATGGTTCAAACAACAACTACATACGGGGAATCAGTGACATCACAATATGTCACGCCACATGTCATATTCTTGTTCCACTTAAGCACCAGAGATCGGTAAACTCCCTGTTCATGTGTTGATGATTTCGGAGAAAAAAGATCCAGAATTTTCTTTTTTGAATTCGACAGTGTAGGACATTCGCTTGTCACTTCACCTTCACTTGTTACTTCCCTTTTGTTCCATACAAACCGATTCATGTGGCTGATCCTCAACCTGTGAGCTTCCAACCATTCTCTGCATATCTATTTCACCTGATGAGTGGTTGTTGGTGATTATAGCAGGCACATTTCCTGGCGATGAGCCTTTGTTTCAGCTGTGTTCACAGACGGGTGCTTGAATTTCACGTGGCTATCAAGATATTGCTGACCTTGGAACCATTTATTGCAGTATTCATATTTAACAGCGACACTGGTCAGCTCATCCTCGGAGACCCAGGGGCAATCAGTTGGGGCGCGACGAAAATCGGCATAAGCTTTCAAGAACGGCGAAGAGAGCCCCTGGGAACTGATACTTACACGAGTATTTCGAAAAGGCCGCGCAAATGCAGGCTCCTGATTGGGCAGAAAAAACCTTTGTATTATTCTGCCCAATCGGCGAGCAGCAGGGCTAGAGTCACTTTCGTGTCTTCTTACACGGCGCTTGTTGATGTTGTTGTTCGGTCGCCATACTTGTCTGCGTTCGTCCACCTAAGTTCTGCATGCGAGGGAAATTTTCATTTTAAGTTTCGTCAGAGATCCTAAACGTTCGAGAAATCATTCCGGATGTCAGCAGCAAAAGACTTTATAACATCCAGCGGGAAAATTATCTTTTGGACCGATCAAAGGTATCGTAAATACTTGCTTGTTTATGGGAGAGTTGATAAGTTTTCGATTTTAAATTTTCCGAGCTTTTTGGTAGGCAGAATTTTCCCCTTACATCATTTGTGGCAACTGAAAATTTCCCACACTGCGTGCGTGCATTATTTTGGTGCACGGGCCAGATAAGTATGCCGACCGGCCGCATCGTACGGTCCTTTACGCTTACTTTTACCATCGAATAACGTTATCAACATTTCGCTTTTTGGTCGCGACCCGGCAAGTTACTTATGTAGGAATAAGATTGATGAAGTTGTCTTTGTATGTAAACAAAAAAATATTGACTGATGCTAGTGTGTTTAACTTGTTAAGCCCTATTTTGTCTTCCCGTACGACATGTTGCGCGGAGTTCAATTTGTTGAACTACATGGGACAAGTTGCGGGGACAAAATGTCCCCAAAATTGGTGTTGCACAATTATGATAGTATCAGTTCACACGAGGGGATGTGTAGCTGCAACATGTCCCTGAGACATGTCCCTGCAACATTTTCATGTGTGTGCAAACGCTATGATTTTGTCCCTGCTACATGCCCCTCAGTGTATACTACATTAATTGTTGTCGCTGCCACATGCCCCTGCTACATGACCCCTCGTGTCTGCCCACCTTAATTATTTTATTAGGGGACTAAGGCGAGGAGGAATACGACGAGGGGAATACTACCATTTTCAGCTACCGTGAACGGCAAACTTTTTTCCGCGTTATTACATGCTTAAAACGTTCAAGTTTGTCTGGTCAAACTGTTGCGTTTTAGAGGGGTTTACATGTCAAAGTTTGACAGCTCCGCCTCAATTGAGGCAATTTGAGGTGGAGCTGTCAAAATCTGACATGTAAACACCTATGAAACGCAACAGTTTGACCAGACAAACTTGAACGTTTTAAGCATGTAACAACGCGGAAAAAAGTTTGCCGTTCACGGTAGCTCAAAAATGGTAGTATATAATCCTTTGTTCTGCTATGGTTATCAGCTACTGTTTTCAGCCCTGCACTCCCCCGAAACAATTAAAAGCCACCAACAGCTTTTCAAACACTTCAATGAACGATTTTATGGAATATATTTCCCTGAAAGAACAAAGAAAACCAAGCTGGGTGGAAAATAAGCAATAGGGTGCATCATAAATTGGATAATCTGAAGTAGAAGTATTATTAAGTTTTATAATTTTATAATCCGAAATACATCTAGTTTGCAAACAGTGATCAATGAAAGTATAACGGTAATTTGTTTTATGATTATGATATATCAAGAGTGGTTATGTAGGATTTTTCTGTCAGAAAAATCAGTAATATTGATTTCATAAATTATGTAGTAAATGTACACAGCTCCAAATGCAAAATCTTTGTATTTTAATTTACAAAAGTCCAGTGGGAAGTAAGTTTTCTATGCATTTCCAAACTGGGCAGCAGGCATATGTATTGTTGAATTTCAACTTGACCAGTAGGCTAGGGTATGTAATCACCTTGCTCGCGAAACTGCCCAAGGTAAAATATATTTTATTCTGCTGTGGTTCATCTACGATTATGTTACATCAGTGATAGGTATTTACAATGGCAAGCCATATTTGGGCGAGCCAATTGTAGATCCCATACAGATTGGACATAGACACTATGTTATCTTTAGTTTATAGGTGCTGATTATTTGAGACTGGCACAAACTCAAACCGGTAAAACTGATTAAGTTTGCATGAGATAGGTCTAAAAGTAGTAGATCAACACCACGTTTGCCCATACTCAAAAACAAAAACCTCAGACCAGTCTCAACTCTATATGTTTTTGCATTGTTCCACAGTTGTTAGTTCAGCTCCCAGAATGAGTCAGACTGGTCTGAGATAATTTGTTAGACCCGCTTCATGTAAACAGAAGCATTGGTATGAAGCCATTGTACTGGACTCAGATAACCAGGGCCTTACTTATGAAATCACAAGACCAATGAAGCTTTTAGGGGGTGTTCTTACCCTGACATGTTTCATTCTGGAAAAAGATGAAAAAATTATTTGTGAATTTTATCAATGAAAATACTTACTAGTGGACAACAGTATGAACTTCATCACAGGCAACAACAACTACATTTTGCCTGTAGTGTTGCTTTGAAAACATGCCCCTGAACCTTTCATCCCCAATGAATGCTTCTGGGCTGCCATATAAAAAGTGTGCATTTGGCTTCCCCTCGATTATTTCTTTGTCTTGTTTGTCGCTTTCTCCAATAAAGGCAGCTTTGAAGCCTATATTCCTCAAGTAACTAACCTGATCTTTAACGATTGAACTTAGATGGGAAACAACAATCACCACTGGAAATAATGGTACATTGAGGCCCTGGGTTATCAAAACTTTAAAAACGCTTGGCAAAATCTGAAAAGTCAAACTTTTACCAAATCCAGTAGGTTGCGCCGCAAACACATCCTTCCCACACACAACATTATCTACAACTAATTTCTGCTTGGGCTTCAGATCTTAAATGCCTGAAAAAAACTGCAAACTTTTGGCAATTGCTTCTCTAATTTGGCTTACATCAACCATGATATCAGATACCTGTTGAATTGCACAGCCCAAATTACAGCCTACACTTTGCGCACAAAAGTAAGCGTAAAGGACCGTACGATGCACCGGTCGCCAGTCGACATACTTGTCTGGCCCATGCACCAAAATAATGCACCAGTCAATGTAAATCCCCTCCACAACCCGGGCCTGAGCAGGGTAACGCGGGGACTTTCACTTCATATTCACTCCAGTTTGGTCCCATGGTAGGCAGGGAGTACGGTAGAAATCACGATCTTCGCCTCCCAGACTGGGCAATTCCCCATTCTGTTGTCAGCAGTTTAATTTTCGCACAGCATAGTAATTTTGCTTACATTATCTTTGTTCTTGATTCGATAGTAAAAGCGAAACAGAGACGAGCAAATTTAATAATACATAAAAATGCTTTGTAAAGTGTCTTTACATGGAAGCATCATGAAGAAGGCTGTGATCTCAGTAGAAAACAATTGGTGACTTGACATTGTACATTATTTTTGTTCGTTCAAAGTTTTAATGTAATCTATATTTTTGCCAGATGCTCCCGAGGGCAGGGTCATTGGATCAAAAGCGTTTTCCCAGGGGCTGAGCATTTTCTTACTTTCACTGACTACAAATTCCAAGTTCCCACTCAGGCCCGGGTTGGGGGGGGGGGAGGGGGGGAAATTTACGTATGTTGACTGGTGCATAATGCATACAGTATGGGAAATTTTTAGTTGCCATGAACGATGTAAGGAGAAAATACCAAAAAGCTCAGAAAATTTAACATTGAAAACTTATCAACTCGCCCATAAACTAGTACTTACGATACCTTTGATCGGTCCAAAATTAACTTAATTAACTTAACTTGCTGGGTCGTGACCAAAAAGCGAAAAGTTGATAACATTTGATGGTATTGTACCTCGATTTGACAGAAGTGTCAGGAATGACACAGTTCACCAACCATAATGTTCCTAATTATACATGATTATTCCAGAAAGAAAAACCCTATCAACACCTAATACAACACCTTAGGGAATTTTTCATTTTAATTTTTCAGCATATTTAATAATACATAACTTTCTGTAATATTCACAAACATGCCCTGATGAGAACCCTAAGAGGTTGAAAGTTCTTGGCACAATCTGTAACTTTTTCAAGCTCCAAACTGTTGTGAAAAATAAAATCTAAAACAAAATAAGTATGACGCCTCGTTTTGATAGAACCTGAATATTTTCCCGCCGGTTTTCCTTGGAAAAATTGAGCGTAAAGGACCGTCAGCACATTGGCGGCCGGTCAGCACACTTGTCTGGCTCGTGCACCAAAATAATACACACAGTGTGGGAAATTGTCAGTTGCCACAAACGATGTAAGGGAAAATTCTGCCTACCAAAAAGCTCAGAAAATTTAAAATCGAAAACTTATCAACTCGCCCATAAACAAGCAAGTATTTACGATACCTTTGATCGGTCCAAAAGATAATTTTCCCGTTGGATGTTGTGAAGTCTTTTGCTGCTGACATCGGGAATGATTTCTCGAACGTTTAGGATCTCTGACGAAACTTAATGCAGAACTTTGGTGTACGAACCAGACAAGTATGGCGACCGAACAACAACATCAACAAGCGCCGTGTAAGAAGACACGAAAGTGACTCTAGCCCTGCTGCTCGCCGATTGGGCAGAATAATACAAAGGTTTTTTTCTGCCCAATCAGGAGCCTGCATTTGCGCGGCCTTTTCGAAATACTCGTGTAAGTATCAGTTCCCAGGGGCTCTCTTCGCCGTTCTTGAAAACTTATGCCGATTTTCGTCGCGCCCCAACTGATTGCCCCTGGGTCTCCGAGGATGTGGTCAGCTTAACTGACTTTTCCAACGTTGATGTAATGTCATAAAGTCTACAATCCTTCAATTCCACTGATTTTCACAAACCACGATCAAATAAAATGCGATTCTCACTTCTCTCATAAAAATTCCAAATGCGAGAGGTTCACAAATGTAAAGACTTTCCCCATAACGCCTTGTTCTCTTCTCCTGCACTAATATACTGGACAGTGGTTTTCTTGAAAATTACCCAGAAGGCACTTGGGAATGAATCTTCTATATTTATAGGAATCCATCTTGGATTGATCTTGGATTTTTATGAGGAAAATGTTTTGAAAATAATCATCCCTTTGCATGAACGTAATGGCAAATAAATACGAACTCTATGCAGAGGCAAGTATACGTGGCTACCATGCCTATTTTCAAGATGCGGCGGTCTACATTGGAGAGATACTGGACCGTGAGATCGAGCCAAATAATAAGCATGACAAAAATGCAGTTGCAGTTAAGAATAATAATGAGAAGATTGTCGGGCATGTTCCTATTAAACTCTTCGAAAACATTTCACAAGTTTCTATCAGAGATGGACAAATTGAAGCAGAATGCATTGGAAGTCGATTCAACACAGGTGAAGGTAAAGGGCTTGAACTTCCTGTATATTATAGCCTTGTTGGGAATGCTCACTTCCTTGGGAAATTGCTAAGAAAGTTACAGAAGAAAAAAATTTCAAATAACTGGAAACTTTCCAGTCAAATTTCCTGTTTTGGATTTCTTGGACTGGCCAAGTGAATGCACTATAAAGTACTTGCTTGAGAATGAAGTTGTTTTAATTGATGTATGCGACCAGAACAAGATCAGTTCAACAGAACAAGTTGTAAAAGTGTACATGTCAGCATGCTGCTGTACTTTAATGGTGTGTCTGCTTGAACACTACTGAAATTACAATACAACTAGAAAATGGCAAATACAAGAAAAAACAACAATAATATAATTGTATTCATTTTTCATGGACTTATTTTTTGTGTTGTACTGCATTGTGTAGCTCCAAGAAATCTTTATACCCCTCCCCCCTTATTGAGGGATACAGTACTGTACTGGATGCCATACAGTTCAGTACGGCCTGCTCTGGAATTGAGCCAAAAACTCTAAAGAAAATTAGGCTACTCTGAACAAAATGAAATCAAATTTACTCCAACTCCAATCTCTTCTGTGAAATACTGTGTTTGTAATGGTCAGCACACATACTTAGATCAGCCCCACTGTTTTCTAATTGTTGATGCCCTATTTTTTTTTACATAAGAACATGTTTCATTTGTCAGAGTGAATATGGTGCTTTATTGACCAAATTTCATTCAGCCTGAAGGTTCTTAATCCACTTGTTCTTTTATGCGGGTGTTTACTATATGGCGAGACCTGCGGCTGGGGTCCCCTTCCTGTGGAAGGGTGCTTCTAAAATAGGGGAACTAAAATAGGGATAACCTCACGGTCCTCCTTTTTAAATACCGTTTTCTGTATTTGAATAAAGTATTATTATTCTATGCACTGGCATCTTTTTTAGCTTTCGCTAACAGATCTTTCCACTTCTTCTTTCACCTCTTCAACTGTCCACTTGACACTTGACATCAACCGCTCGTGAATTGACCGATTCCGTTATTTACACCCACGCCTTTTTCTTTAGCTGGTTTGTGCATTTAGAATTAACTTTTTGTGATAAGATGTATTTTTTTGGAAAACCAGATCTATCAATGTGCATACTGAAAAGGAAGCCTTTCGGCTTTGCATTTTTACTGAGCCATTTTGAAACGAAGCTGAAATAACTCCACAATATGCAAAACAGAAGTTCACACATATACTGCAACCGATGTCTGGCCTAATTAGTACCTGTCAATGTCTTGCTGATGCAATTGTCATCAATGCCTGGTGTACGTCTGGCGTAGATCTAGATGGGGCCTAACAATGTCAGACTTAAGGTTAACGTCAGACATAAGGGTTGGTCTAAGAGCAACTGTTATGCAACTGGCCCCAGATCTTTCTCTATCCAAGTTTTTCTTCGTCTGCTGGAGTTAGTTTAGTTTTGGCTCCATTTTCTTACCATGAATAACTCTGATCTACCAGTTACTCTGTCTCTCAGTTTTGTTTTTTTTGGTACATTAAACTGACTTGTGGTATTTCTAAATGAAATACCACCACCTCTAAAAACAGCAGCGGCGGCTTGCATATCCTCATCTCTCCACGTTTTATGTTTATTTACTACACCATTTGAAGCCCGACAATTAAGATGAAGAAAACTGTGTTGAAAACCGATCATTAAGAAATGGAATGGGGTGAGTGCATTGCCTGATAAACCTATCAAAGCTGCACACAGTCAAACTTGTGCGTACTCAAAATGTACAACGCATTTTATAACGATTTGTTTCTTAGCACACGGTATTTAAAGCCTGACATATTAAAAGGAAAAAACCCTGTTGAGAACTGATCGTTTAGATACGTAATGGGGTGAGTGTAGTGGTTAATAAACCTGCTGAAAACTGCACACAGGTACATGCAAACAACGTGCTCGAACTGCTGCACAAACTGCCGCACGAACTCGAAATGTACAACTTTAAAGTTATTTTCTGATAACAATTTAAAATTCGCATGTGTCAAAGGTGATCAAAGAGTGCGTTTAAAATCTTTCAATATCCCTCTCTGTACAACTGTCAAGCGTTAGATTCCTAAGAAACACTAGACAGTATGGACAAATTTTCTTCAGGTCTAGATCACAATTCAAGTCAACGAGGTTGCGAATCGTTATGAATCCGAACTTGATCAGCTTTTGGTTATAAACTGAACGAGATTCGATACAAATATATTTGTTGTTCCACAAAACTTGATTAGATATCTCAGTATACAAGGAAGGAATGTTATGATTTAAGGACGACCATGTCGAAATACATTCTCTGTAGAAGTCTGGAAGGATTAAAGATAATTTTGAATAATCAAAACTACATTGAAACAAGAATTTTCCTCCCACCTTCTTTAAATAAAATTCGCAAACTCATTAATAATTCATGACGAGAACACAAAGGAAATCACTACCGTGAAGGAGGTTTTGAAATCGTTTCTTAATTAGCATAGATTTTGGCGATTTTATTCCTTCGTTTTCTCCGCATTTAACGATCAGTTTGAGAAGCTATATCAAACACTCGAAACAGTGTTTCATCAGATTTCCAAACACCTTGAAGTGGTTTAAAAAAACTCGGCTGCGCCTCGTTTTTTCAATCCACTTCTCGGTGTTTGGAAATCTGATGAAACACTGTTCCTCGTGTTTGATATATTACTTCCAAAATAAACTTCCAGCTAGCTATGGTAGGAGCAAGATACTTCTTAATACAAATTATCCTTTGGGCGGCAATCATCGAATCTAAGTCTGGCATTTTGAGCCCACCTTTTTCAATTGGACTAGTTAAGACATTGCATTTAACCTTATCATTACCTTTCCAAATAAAAGAATAAAGTAGGGTGTTTATTTTCTTTATGAATTCTTTTTTATTTGAGATCATCGCGAGCCTATATAAAATCTTCGGTAGCGCAAAAGATTTGATGACTTGTATTTTGCCTATTATTGTGAGGCCTCTCCAGCCCCAGCCTTTAAGCATATCTCTCAAAGATTTCTCAATTGATTCAAAGTTCAGCTTGTAAAAAAGTAAGTTATTGTAGGTGAAGTGAACCCCCAAGATTTTAATGGATTTTTTAATCTCGATCTCAATTATTGCAGGTTCAAGTTCCTGCACTACTACTAAGATCTCTAAATTGATAACTGAGTGCCTTAAACTGGTCAAGAGTCACTGTACTTCATACTGCAAGACTATTTTAGAACGAACAGGAGTTAATTGCATGTGGGTCATCAACAATTCGTTGGATGTTATTCACACATTGCAGGACAAACAACTTTCGCTTAATCATGTGAGTACTTGGGACTTTTCCACTCTTTATACTAGCCTTCCACACGCTAAACTTAAACATCAACTCCATGATCTACTTGAAAGGGTTTTTAACACCAGAGGAAAAAATTTCATAGCAACCAATAATTTCCACACATTCTGGGCTAATGATAGGAAATCTACGAAGTACACTTACTTCTCCTGTAGGGAACTGTGCCTCGCTATTGACTTTCTTATCGACAATATCTACGTCCGCTTCGGAAACACAGTTTTTCGGCAAATTATTGGCATACCTATGGGCACTAACAGCGCACCTTTGTTGGCTGACCTGTTCCTCCACACCTTCGAGTATGACTTCATGCTAAGAACAATGAAGCAAGATATGACCATAGCTGTCCAATTTAGCAACACCTTTCGTTATATCGACGATTTATTGAGCGTAAACAATGAAAATTTTGGAAATCACATCAGCGACATTTATCCGTCGGACCTGGAACTAAAGAACACTACCTTAACATCAAATGAGGTGTGTTATCTGGACACGAGAATCAAGAATGGTGACAAGAACACACCTTTCCATCTCAGTGTCTACGACAAGAGGGATGACTTCTCATTTCGGATTGTCAATTTCCCTCATATGGACAGCAACATTCCAGCCAATCCGGCTTATGGTGTTTATATATCTCAATTGGTAAGATATGCTAGAATTTGCACGTCGAAGTTGGATTTTATGCATAGACTTCGCCGACTTTCATCACGTCTCCTTCACCAAGGGTTCAAATCTTCACTCCTTCGTAAATCATTTACTAAATTCTTCAAACGCCATAGTGCTATCATTGAGAAATATGGCACTACACTACGAGAAATTAAACTAGCAATCCAAAATTGAGAAACACCGCCGTATCCTTTGTTATTTCAGATCCTTTATATTATTCTAGCGCCCCTATTTAATTTCTATATTGCTTCTATTCAGGTCAATGCTAGTGCGCGCGCGCGCAATTTTCCTTGAGTCGTGCGCGTGCTTAGCTTGTTTAGTTGACGTGTGTGCTTAGTTCGTTATTTAACGTACTACATTTATTTTGCGTTGTTTTCCTAACTGATATGTCTTGTCAGTAACTGTGCTCACACTGTGGGTGGCTCCTCCTAAAATGTTCTGCAATTGGTATAGGATTTAATGGAGCCGAAACCAATTGTGGAATTGCACGCATTTTGGGCATCCTACTGATGAACAGTTACGAAATTCAGATATATTTAGTAGCCACATTTATTTGCGGTCTGTCCCCTTTGAATTGTTCCCAAATCTAAGCTATTTGATGCGTTATTTCCAAGTAGGAGTGTTTCCGTTTTGTCTTGGTTAATCATCAGTCCTGAATATCTACCGAATAATTTGATAACGTCTAGGAGAATTATGCGTGATTGTTTATCGCGAACGAATGATGTCATGTCGTCGGCAAAGGTGACTAATTTTATTTCATTTCCATCTACTTTAATCCCCTTTATCCGAATATTATTACGGATAGAAATTGATAATAATTCAAGAACTATGATAAAGAGAGATGGTGAGAGTGGATCGCCTTGCCGGACGCCTCGTTTAATGCAGAAACTTGGAGTAAAAACCCATTGTTGGCTACACAGCTCGTTATATCTTTATAAAAAGTTTTTATCCATTTTATGAAGGATGCGCCAAAACCAAATAATTCAAGCGATCTAAGCAGAAAGTCCCAGCCCAGTGAGTCGAAGGCTTTTTCAAAGTCTATGGCGGTCATTATACCTTGGTATCCCTTCAATTCCGTGAACTCCATAATATCATTTATTGTTCTAACTGCGTCAAAAATTGTTCGTCCTTTTACAAAAGCATTCTGGTCGTAATGAATAATGTGTGGTAACACTTTTTCCAAACGTTTAGCAATAGCTTTCGAGCCAATTTTAACGTCTACATTTACAAGCGATATTGGTCTCCAATTTTTAATAAATCTTCAATCTCTATCTTTTTTCTCTATCAGGGTTATGACAGTAGTATTAGAGTTGGGGGCACCAGATCTGATACCAACCCAACTCTATACTACTTTCCATATGATGGTAACCAGTTTTTTTGTTTCCATTTAATGTAAACCAGTTTTTGGAAAACTATATGTTTCCATAAAATAATTAAACTATATGTTTCCATAAAAATAATTAAACTATATGTTAATAAAAACAAAGTGCGTTTATTCCATTGCATGATTCCACATAATAGAATCCTTTGTGTGACACAATTCTCGGAAACACAGGGGAAGCCCCCTATGAAATGAGTCATCACTATAGCTATTGTTTCAGATCACGAGAGAAAATATTTTCAACATGTTATGGGGTTTGATTTCCCTTTACAAGATCGCTCAACTTTGCCAGGTCTGTTCTAAACTCAATAAAACGCTGTTTATCTATCAGTGATATCAAAGGTGTGTGAAATATTATGCCTTCCACTCTTGTTTTTATTGGTTCAGTTTCCCACGCGTGGGAATATTTATTGTCTCATCACCTTTTATGACAACCATCAAAGAGTTAGCATTTGGATTAAAAATAACATCTACGCAATGGAACAAAGATAGTTTCCCACGCGTGGGAATATTTATTGTGAGGAAATGAGTCATCAGATTGTAAACAGGATGGAGTTATCGGTGTGTGACATTCTCGGAAAAAACAGGGGAAGCCCCCTATGAAATGAAGTCATCCAATGCTATTGTTTTCTTATCTTAAAATTCGTTTCCCACGCGTGGGAAATAGGAAGTTGATGATGTCATAGGGGTTCCGATGAAATGCTTTATATTTTTCGGCTTACGCGTAAGTAAGTTTTTTTATCAACTGGTAAACAGGAAGTTGATGATGTTATGGGACTTTCCCTGCTGACTATTTTTGTTCTATTAAAATATCGCTAACGCGTTAGCCGATTTTTATATGTTCGCTATTTTTGTTTTCTGATAATATGGTCACAACTGCGGTTTTGTTTAAAAAATATAATCTCATATAATAGTATAGAATGAATTGTAATTTGGAAATTCATGACGAATTTGAGAATATGGGAGAGTTGACCTGTCCCTTTTGTGACCAACGATTAGCAGATGTTGGTAGAAATACGGAAGTTGTTGAATCATGTTGTGATAAAAAAGATATGTTTAATAACAATGGAATGAATGTTTGTTAAAATTGTGGTGTTGTTCATAGTTATGATTTAGTTAGTCCATATGTTGACTTTCATGAGAATATATGTAAAATACGGCGAAAATCGGTATATCATCGGAAATATCATATTTTAAACGTCATCAATGATATAGAACAAAAGAATAAGATACAAATCAGTAATAATAATAGAGAGAAAATCCTGAGAATATTCGCTTTAATTGATGAAGTATTATTACAGGTTAACAATTGCCGTAAACGTGTGATTAGTATTAAATTCATTTTGAGGCAGATATTTAGAATTTTGGCAATAGAATATAAATTTATTCCACTTTCGAAATCAAAGAAAACATTAAGATTCTATGATCAATATTAGAAACAGGTTTATGAATTGATAAGTCATACGTCATGTAAAGGGAAAAACCCCTTTGAATGAGTAACAATAAAAATTTATGGTAAAGTTTATTGTAGAATTTGCTCTAAAAGTTTACTCGGAAGTGAATTTTTTATCATACTGTTTCTCGAATTTATCAGCAAGAGGACAAAGATCGATGATAATTTCATCTAACTGTCTCATTTCATTGATGAAAACAGTGTGGTTGAATTGATTTCCTCTGAGACATGAGCGTAAATCAACTAGTGTTTTTTCATATGTTGTGTATCCAAATTTAGACATTTCTATTTTACGTTTATAGTTTTTAATTTCGCTGTATGTCTTAATCAATAAACCACTACCACTAATTACTCCTAAAATAATAGGATTTAATGTAATTGAACCAGCTATTGAACCAGTGGCTATTAAAGAAACTGATGCTAAATTCATAGCTAAATTCAATCTCTTGAAATATTTGAAAGCCTTCTTATAGCACCAAAAGCGTTTATGATAAAATTTATACAATGCTTTGATTTCAGATAATTTTTCTTGGCTGATGCTTTTATCTATGTGATTCAAATTGAATATATCTGTTTTAGTCATTATAATATATATTTGGATAATTATATTTTAGGATTTGAAATGAGGCAATATAATACACCACTTATTTGGCCCATTATTGGAGATCTTTTTATTTTCTTCGGTAATGAATGGCAGCAATATGTGTATCCAGGCCCTTTTTCATAGTCATTATAAAATCTTCCAAATGCATCATGAAA
Source organism: Cladopsammia gracilis (assembly GCA_022457155.1). Lineage (NCBI taxonomy): Eukaryota > Metazoa > Cnidaria > Anthozoa > Scleractinia > Dendrophylliidae > Cladopsammia > Cladopsammia gracilis. The sequence continues at coordinate 827,364 of JAJGOT010000180.1, forward strand.
AATAGCATGTTTGATTAAAAATTGATAATTGGTATTTAGAGTACAAGAACCTGGTCCTATTAATCCAATGTCAGAGTGTTTTTCTAATATTTGGTTAAATGATATTGGCTCATTCAAATAGTTTACATACAAAAATTGATATATTAAAGGCGATTTTAATATTTCATCTTTAGTATCAGGATGAAGGTTTTTTTGGGTTGTGAAAAATTTATTACAAAAATTAATTGCTTGCTCCAAATTCAGCATGTATATTTATTGATTATATTAAATGTAGCTTTTATATAAAAATATGGTGTATGTTTTCCTATGTGATTAAAACTCTTCAAAAAGTGTACTGATATGGCAATTATAAGGTGCAAATGTAATATCATCATCAAATGATATCAATTTGATTTGTATGTCTGCATGTTCCCTGAAATTGATAACTGATGTTGATATATTGAAAGTGTATAAAATTTTATTTGATGTTTTTTCCCAATTCTGCGGAGCGAACGAAGTGTTATGAATTAATATAAACATTTTTTCATATCCTTCAGGCGGTTTATCGTCCAATATAATCAACCATAATTTTACTAATTTCAAATTAATTAATGCAGTAAATGATGATGAACCGTTGAATATGATATTATTACTGTTATTGTTTTTCGTATAATTTCCTGAAAATATGAATTTATTTTTCAGTTTTGGTAAACCAATTATGCTTTTACCATTCATGTTAATATCCGTCTCCATAACCATTTTTCCATTTTCAATTACAAAAACAGTATCAAATACATCTGGATCAACACTTGAGACATGACCTTGAACACCATAAACGATTAGATGTGCTTTCTTTGTATTCTCTTTCGATATACTTCCATGAAGATCTATCATAATATATTCAGGTGGAGATACCTGATACTTTTGTAAATGAACAATGCTTTTTGTATATCCTTCAGTGTTGAATATCTTTGTAGTTTGCTGTCCGATATTAATAACTGATGAGACAACATTGACAGATGTCGAACTAATGTGAGCTTTATCTGGAACGAAAAACTCGATCGCCAAAGTGAACTCACCTTGAGGAAGTTTGTATGCATTAAAACCTATCCTTGACCTGAACTCATCGTTATTGTCTGTCGTAAGAGTCATATCATAGGCTTTCTTATTGATTTTGTGTGGACTGGATACAAAATTGATAATACCATTAACAACAATATTACTCTCCGACGAGCTCTCGTCCACATCTTCCATCAGGTATCTGAAAACGTCTTTTTCTGTAGTAGAGGAAGTTATGTGTGACTTATTAACATAACTCTTATAATCGTCTGTTATTCGTGTATGCAAGTTTGTATTAGAATCATTGAGTTCGGCGTTGAAGAATGAAATATTTACGGCAGCGCTATTCTCATTTGGTTTAGGTGTTGCTAAATTAGTAATTTTATAACTTTGCATATCAAGATCGCTGGAAATCGTTTTGTCTAATTTTTCGTTTAAATGTGTATCAACATAACCTTTATTCGTAGCCATATCGCTTACAGTTGGATCTTTCACATTAAAAATGGTGTGGTTGTTCATATCTAATCCATTTTCCATTGGAAACATTTCTTTACAGGATAAGAATATATTTTTGACATCATTGTAAGAAACTAGATTGTTATAATGTGCTCCCAAATCATGCCATGTTTGTTGTTTTGATTGGACAATATTGTACATCTCCTTCAAATCAATATCTTTGGTCACTTCATGTGTATGTGCTGGGGCATCAGGGTGATATTTTTTTAAAGTGATCATATTGACGGCAGAAAGATCGTTATCTTCATCCGTATCCATATTTGTGATCAGTTTTCGATCCATATCAATTTCTCCAGGTAGAATTAATTTATTTCCTCTGAGGTCAAGATCCCCCGTCATATGAGTTGTTCCATCTAACTTTAAATAATGCATGTCACTATACTCTTTATTAACAGCATCTTTTTCTGAAATTGGTGTTTTTAAATTTTTGATGTTATTGTCTTTCATGTCAAGATTTCCTGTAACTAACGGCAGATGTTTGCTGACGAATGTATTTCTAACGAATTTGAAATCGACAACCTGATCCAAACCAGTAACTTGTCCTATATTTACTAATTTTTTACCTTGCATATCGTAATCACCATCCTCTGTTAATTTAAAACCTATTCCCGGAGGGCCTACTTTTACCGTGTTATTTGATGATGGAATAGTTTTAGAATGTTCATTAAAAATACCCATTTATATTAGTATATTAGATATTTCCAAAAAAGTTTCTTTTAACTGTTTTCATAGGTTTGTCAACATAGAGGAATGAGTATGGTTTTTTTGTGGCTTTAAGATATTGGTCTTTGGTGACTCCAAGCTCTTGTGATATCAAATTTCTTTCTCTACTACTTGGAAAATCATAGATTGCAAAATGACTACAATTTAGCCTGATATCTTTTGGAGTTTTATAAAATGATTGGCTTAGGTAGATAACTGAGCAATTCTTATGTCGCCCTTGAATGAAATAATCAATAAGTTGCTTTTGATTTTTTTCACACACGTAGTCATCAAAAATAACTATTCTCTGTAAGTCTGTATTTTGTATATCACTAACTGGTATGATATCATTATTATTACAAACTAGGACATCATAACCAACCTGTTGACTGATTTCATTTATGTTATCCATCATGTTTATATATTTATCTTGATCAAGGTTTTTCGCATATAAATGAATCTGATCGTAATATAACAAGGGACTCATCAGCATATGATATAAAAGGTTAGTTTTTCCACCCCCCTAGTTACCACATATTAACATTCGAAATGTGTTCCTTGGCATGTATGGAAAAAATTGCTTGAAATTTTCATTTTGATTGTTTCCTGAATTATAATTAGGAATTTCCATATATATAATTATGTTATATTAAAAGATAAGTTGAGATAAGTTGAGATAAGTTTAGATAACTTTATATAATGTATAAATATATGGACATTGATCATTATAAGAAAATCGCTATTCCTAAAATCGAGTCTGGGAAAATGACTAAAATTGTTCGTGATGTCATCAAAGAAACAAAAACTTCTAAACAAGATGTTTTCGAGAAAAAGAAGGAAGAATTTGAACCGATTACTGAGCAATTAGAAAAAGAAATTGATGAAATCAGTAATTTGAGAGATGAATATCAGAAAAAACAAATCATACCATATTCTGAACAAGTACAAAAATTAGCATTGCCTGGCCCTACCAGCGAACAATCTCCAAAAATGATATATGATATGAACAAAGGATTTACAGAACAAGAATTAGCATTTATTCAAAAATCTAATTTGCCTCTACCAGGTAATGTTTTTATTGAAACATTAAAAGATCCGACTATTGCCGATGAGATATTAAAGAAATCTGGTGTAATGAATCAGAATTTAGGTAGACAAAAGGCTCATTTATCTACAACAAAAACAGCAGAGAAAAAAAATAAAGATAAAATAGCTGAATATGATGAGCAAATTCAAACTTTACAAAAATACAGAAAGAGAATAGGTATAATAGAAGAAGGGCAAAAAACTCTTAAAGTAGGGAAGGGTATTTACACACAAACAAAAAGAAATGCATATAAAATTAACCCAGAATCTGGTACCTATGGAAATTTAACCATTGATATCCCTAAACTATATGGTCAGCTTAGATTAGTTGCCTACCAAAATAAGAAAAAGGTATATGATAAACAAGTTGATTTTGATACACTTGATCTGTTTACAAAGCGGTTCAACAGTAGGAAGAAATATAGTCCTCTATCAAAAATGGTATTCGATGACTTGAATAGAATTAGTGAAATACCAATACATAGAACTTCCAATAAATATAAAAAGATAGGTAGTGGTGTTGTTTATTATAACAATCCACAAGATCTTATGAGTCGGCTAGAGCTGCTAGGGGGTTCAATAATTGCAGGAAATGATGGTGTCAAAGACGAATTTTCACAAATTGCGCACACATTAAACAAACTCGGAGCAATAGATAACCATCAACTCAATGATCTTATCAAAGAATATGTAATCTAATAATATAACAATGCAAGAAAGAGCAATTCATATTTCATCAGTTAATAGAGAAAAAATAGGAACAAGCAAAGCTGAGGACTTTTTAATTGAATTCAATCCAATCTTAAAATTATGAGATGATATGATGAATGAAATAGCTGTAGATAGACTTACAATGACATATTCTTGGCACAATATCAATCCAGAATATCAAAACAATGTTATCAAATACAGCACTGATAGTGGAAAAACATGGGAAACAGTAACTTTTGTTGATGGCATGTATTCATATACCGATTTAAATGATTATATACATCAATATATGGATAGAAAGAACCACAAAACGGGTAATGAGTATCATTAATTTGATATTTGTATTATCATCATATAAAGTAGTTATTGAAATTGACAATAATTATCAGTTAGATCTAAGAAACACTAATTTTGGAGAGTTAATCGGTTTTCAACAAAAACTAGTAACAAACAGAATATGGAACAAAATTACCGAATATAACGAACAGTATTGATATAATTTATATAAATTCTGATGGTATAACAGACAGCATTGTTGATGGGCAGAACACGAATACTCTCGCTGTCATTCCTACAGACAATTTAACTCGTTCATACCCATTTTCATATGAACCGAAAAGATTATTATTTTCTCCTGTTTCGTCATTATCTATTAGTGAAATGAGGTTCTATATTACAGATGCTTTAGGAAGACCAATAAATCTGAATGGTATAGATTGGTTTCTAACCTTGATTCTCAGATCAACACCTATTTAATCTAATGTAATAATATATTTAATCATGAGACAATGTGAATACAAGAGACGTTATAATCCAGAAATGGGTCGATATGTAAAAACACATTTATAATGAAGACATAAAAACATAATATGGTGAAGGTATAACAGATGTTTTTAAATCAATTGGCAAAAAATTATTTGGACAAACGATGAAAAAAACATTAAAAACGGGGCTTCAGAAAGGTGCTGAAAAGGCAATTGAAAACGCAGCTACTAAAACTGGTGATTTTGCAGCAAAAAAGGCTGGAGATAAAATAATTCAACTATTAAGCAAAAAAGGAAACAAAATGGGAGCACCATTGATGACGCAACAAACTCCAACAGTTGAACAACCATTAACAGATTATGAGATTAATGAAAGAGTAAATCAACTACTTTCAGGTGGTAAACTTCGTAAGTTGAAATTTATCTAAACTAATAATATAATGAGTTTTAGAAATCCTAAATATATTGAAAGATATGAAGATGTAGTCTTTGACTTGGAAACAGCTCTGAATACAGTTGTTGGCAATAATGCACGTCAAAAAAAGGATGGATATCGTTTTGTTGCTGATAATTCTGGAGAGGTTACGCCGTTTGATTGGTACAATTCTCGAATTTCAATAGATTTTAAAGTGAATAAGACAGCCGATGGTGGAAATATTGCAGCTAATGATCATAACGGCATTGTCAATGGTTCATTTTCATTCATAAAAGATTTGGATATTAAAGTGAACGGTAAGAAACTTTATGATTGTAATGATGCAAACCATTGTGTGAATATAAAAAACCTCTTAGAGTACAGTCCAACCTATGCTCAAAGTACAGCAACAAATGAATTTTTTTATCTGGATACTGCCAGAAGTGCAGAAGAAAGACCTGCTCAGGCTGCTTATAATCACGGTTTTGCTGCCAGAAAAGCCATTCTAGGTACATCTTCTACAGTTAATACTGAAATTCCATTAAACAGGTATTCATTTTTTGAAAGTCTTGAGGACGAACTAATACCAAATACAAGGATTGAACTAAATTTTGAAATTGAAAGTGACGGCAATTTGATTTGGCAGGTGACAGATGACTGTAGAGTTATCATAACAAGAATGCAGTTGTTTATTCCTCGTATCACTTTTAATTCAGAAGGTCAATCATTGTATATGAGCCAATATCTGAAACCACATAAATGGACTTACCTACGTGAAAATGTGGAAAGGAGTAATTCTTCACAACAGCGAGCTGGTAATTTCAAAATCACAAGTGGAATATCAAGACCTCGTCATGTTTTTGTGTTTATAATCAATGACGCAAACATAGATAGCCAAACAACAAATCCATTTTTATATAATACATTTAGTGTATCGACTGATCCTAGAAGTCTTTTAAATTGTCATTTGGAAGTTGGTAATGGAAATGAATATCCTGAAATTCGCTATACACCATCAACAGATATAACACGTGTGTACAGAGATGTTCTGAAATATGTTCATGCAAACAATGATTTCCAGGGAGGTACATTGCTTAAGAGAACTAATTTCAACAGTATATTTCCATTCCTGTATTTTGACTTAACTAAACAAAAAATGGATATCAAAGATGGAACTACAAAATTAACATTTAAATATGAATTATCTGGAACAACAACAACAAACTATTCTGTTTATGCTTTAACACTTTATGAGCAAGAAGTAGAATTGCAACAGAAGGATGGTAAATTGTTACTTCGATCTTAAGTTAAATACTAAATAAATTCTTCAATTTTAAATTTCAATTCTTTAGTTAAATATGTTTTATAAACCAAAAAATTATATAACATATATTATATACAAGAAATGACTAGTTATTATTCTCATGGAGTAAGTCTATCAGAAGGGCAGAGATCAAGACTTGCTAAAGCATATCAAAATAATTCTTCTATTACTATCAGATTGAATAAAAATGAATTGACTGGGAATGACGAGCTAATGTTAACTAGAACACAACTGAATAGAATCAAAAAAGCTATGAATAATGGTACCGGCGTTGATATAAAAAATTTAATAAGTAAAACACAGATAAGAAAAGCTGTAAAGCATGGTGGTAGTCTATGGTCATCATTGATTTCACTTGGAACTAAACTGTTGCCTTATGCTACAAAAGCAGTAACAAAAGCAGTTCCAGCTCTAGCAACAGGCGCTATAAGTGCTTTAGGAAGCCTTGGAATTGATAAAATTTTTGGAAAAGGACAAACAGGCGGTTTTCTGATTCCTCAAAATAAAGTAAATCAATTGATTAAGTATAAAGATTGGTTGACTGCATCACAAAAGAAGCAAATATTAGATGCTCTTCAGACTGGTGGTCAGGTAGTTATTAAACCCACAAAAACACAACAAGGAGGATTTCTCGGTACTCTTCTCGCTTCAATCGGAGTCCCGCTTTTATTGAATGCTTTGAGTGGTAAAGGATTGCAGGTTGATAGACAACGATCTAAAAGAAGTCTTCCTGTTTATGTTCCTCCTTCACCAAAAGGAGGATTAATTAATCCATATATGCTTCAACCACCCCCTTTTTTTGGAACATGGGAACAAATGAAAAATCCTATTGGTGTGGGACTACCAACCAAAAAAAAAAACTACCAAAAAACGCAAAGGGAAAAAAGGCAAGGGACTGCTATTAGGAAAAAACAGCCCATTCAACTCAATCCCATTAATCGGAGCAATTCTGTAAGATTCATTAATAAGCCCCTCAGCAATCTCGATCTAATGAAATGGATTTATAAACTCAAAATAAAACATTTCAGAGGTATATTCAGTCGAGATAATTTACCAGATAAGATATTAAAAAAAGAATGTGGTATTATTAATTTAGATAGAAAAATAGGGACTGGTACCCATTGGGTTTGTTATAGGAATATTGATAAATATTGCGAATACTTTGATTCATTTGGTCTAATTATGCCAAACGAGGTTCAAAAGCATTTATCATCAAGTGGGAAACAAATACTTTATTCTGGAGATGAGATACAAGAAAGAGATTCTGTTTTGTGTGGCTATTGGTGTTTATACTATCTGTATGAAAGACGGACGGGTAAAACTATTTTAGAAACTTCACAATCCATTGTTTAATATGAGAGGGATCAACATGTCAATCATCGATTCATAATCAATTATTTCAAAAATATCTAATTATATTATATAGAATGGAAAAATCATATTGCGTGAAACAAAAAATGCAGACAAAGTGTATGGAGCCATCTGGTTATAAACAAGCTAAGAATGGAAGGTTAATGTTTTTCTGTACATGTGCAGAATGCGGTATAACCAAAACCAAATTTGTAAAAAAAGATCAAGATGGTGGGTTTTTAGATATCAAAGGTTCTCACACTCTTGGTGAAATAGCTGCGAAAACTGCCTTAAAAGGGTTGTATAATGCATCCAGATTGGGAGCCTCAAAAGCAATAAAGTCAGATTTTGCTAAAAAGAAAATTAAAGGAATGGCTGATAAATACATTGACCAAGCCTTGAATAGTTTCACATCTGATCTATCCAAAAAACTGAATCCTCTATCATAATATGTAATCCAATTATATATAAAATGGTTACATCATATTGTATAAAGGAAAAACGTATTACTTCTTCAGTTCCGGGAAGTGAAAGATATGAAAGAACTAAAAACAATCGATTGATGTTGAAATCACAGTGTTCTTCTTGCGGAATAATAAAACACGCTTGGAAATTTTGGCCTCAAATCCGGCCACAGAAATGTCCACTAGTTACCAGTCTTCCTATCGCAAAATGCCGCTCCGCCATTTTTATGGCGACCCCACGGGACCCTTGTGGTCATTTATTTTGCCTGTTTGCGGAGTGCTGGTCCTGAAAATAACCTTTTGGCACTGAAATATAAAATCTACGGATTTCAAGCTTTGTTTTGAGGCCTCACTCATTGAGTTTTGTCCATATTTCGTGATTTTTCATTCGCAGTGAAGAAAGGTTTCCAAGTCCAGTTGTAGTTAGAAGATAAAGCCTTGAGTCGCCTTCAAAAACAAGGGTAAATAAAGTTATAGCTTTCGTTTTGCTCAAAATAGAAACGGTAGAACCATAGAAGAGATATTGCTCGTTCATAATTTCGAATCAAGCGTTCATAATTTATGCTTTATATGGGAAAAAAATTGTTTCAAAAATACTCGATTTTACTTGAAAGGTAAACCTGTGACTGGTGGATGCGGCGAGCGATAGATGGGGAGCAAGAAGAGAAGACCCACACGGAGAGCGCTTGCATTTTCTCAGAATAAACGATTCCCTGTTGGTGATTTTGCTAGAGAACGGGCTTGTCAAAGAGTAAGGAGCTCTCTGCTCCGAGGAAAAGGTTAGAGCGCTACAAAAAATAGTGAGAAGGTACGAGAATCTGTGGATCAATTTCATCTTGAGGTGACCCCGCCAACCCAAAGCCATGCAACAGCATTTCAAATCGCGCAAAATACCTCTTCAAGTAGAGAAAAAATTCCAACTGAAATCTCTGCTGAGGGTGAATAACATTTACCAATACAATACAATACAATACAATAATCTTTATTTATGCTCGAATTGAAGATAGCAATAAGATGCTAATATCTCCAAGGATAAATGGCAAAAATGAATAAATAAAAATAAATATCAAATAATAATTCAAAAAATAAATAAATATAATAGTATTGGTACAGAATATGAAAAAAGTAATTGATCAGATAAATACTAATAAGATTAACCACAAAAGGTACAGCAGTCAGCATCAAATATGAGATCAGAAATGGCCAATTTGAATAGCTCCAATATTGTTGTAGGAAGGGAATTCCTTAGCTTGCCACCATGATAAGAGAGAGAATGAAGCCCATATAACTGGTGGTGTTAACTCTTGGCACGGTTAGGATTTCTATGCCCCGCAGATCCTTAGTACAATTTCGAAAAGTGAATAGCTTAGAAATGTATTCATGGAGGTTCAGTGGAAAATAGAGCCCCTGCTCTCGACGGAATGTTTTCCACTGTTTTCAGGTATGGCAAGATGGCTGATATTTCTAAATATTTTGGTTCTTCTTAAAAGCTTAAAAGGGCAGACTCTTGCGAAGGAGTATGAGAAAAGCAATGAAAATTTCATCAGTTCTCTATCTATACTTTATGCTGTTGGGATTATTGTGAAGGTAAAGTATCAGCAAGGGAGATCAGCAATGGTCATGACACATACAGAAAAACAAAACATGAAAGGTTATCTCTCAAAGGAGAGAATAATATTTGGTTTTGGAATTCCCCTTTCAAGACCACTTTCGTACAGTGCTGTCATGCGTGAATGTGAGAGAAACACTAGCAATTTCTTCACCACTTTTGCTCCAGTGGGTTTTCCAAAGGTGAACATGATGACATTGGTCATAAATTAATGGCTGAGATGGCAAAATCTACTAGAGTGTGCTTGAAGTACTTGTCTTAAACTGTTTAACTGTAACTAGGAGTCAAAAGGTTGTACCGAAGAAAATAACAGAAACAATATAGCCCTTTAATCATAAAGTTTCTTGTATTTTTAATTCTCAAGCTGACAAGTTACAGCAAAAAGGATCACATCACTCTCTTGAGCCAATTATTTTCATAACAAGTTCTGAGAATGTCAACTTCTTTTAAAATAACAAAACAAGTAATTGTATCTCAATGATATTCTTATGAGAATGTGAATATTTTGAGGTCTGCAAAAAGTTTTTACCCCTATGTCATCTTCCAAGTTTGAAGCAAAATCTTTTCAATAAAATTATTTCATATCAGTACTACACAATTTGCACCCATAATTAGTGTACAGTGTATAATATCAAAACTATTCTATATGGCTTTACAGTGTATTTATGTTGTTGCCTCAACTCATTTGCAACTGAAGACCGTACAAATGCATCCAATAAATACTGTGAAACAAACTGTTCCTGTTTCAGTGCTGAATGATACCAAAGGCATTCCAATACCCGTAATGGAAATTCAATTGCAAGGTTTCTTCTTTAAATTTGTATCTAATAATTCCATTCTTCCTGTCTTCAACAATAAGTTTCACCACACCTTTTTCAGCTTCCAGCTCCTTTGTAAATGTTTGGCAGTCCTCGAATTTATTGAATAGAGCGCACAGTCTTCTCATATTTGAGAATGTTGTTGTCACTGAACCAGGCTCCTCCAAAACATAAACACCATAACTTGTGCGATTTACAATCCCTTTGTGCAATAAATGGAACACTTAATGTGGCATCGGAACATCAAAACAGAACATGCCATTCTTAGCACGTATCATTGTTCGTTCTAACATTGGGTATACATGACTAATTTCATGCTGATGTCGATTTCGAAGGGGACCGTATTTTCCGTTCACAACAGCTTCAGCCACTTTCTCCAGCTCTTTGAATGTTTGATCTAGATCTCTCAACTTGTGTACATTTGAAATCCGGCGTTCAAATGCTGATTTTTGGCCGCTGAAGGCTCTTTTGATCCCACTAATAATTTCTACTTGGTCTGGCTCACTTTGAGCCGCCATCTTGTTTCTTTGATTTTTTTATTTACAAGGCCCCAATCCCCCGCGCGGCCAAAAAAAAAGTTGGCCGAATTTGAGGCCAATATTTCCAAGCGTGAAAAGCCGATTTGTGAAAACTCAAGACGGAGGTTATTTTGACATTCATAAGGCTATCGGTAAATTACCAAAACCTAAAGGCGGTTGGACATTACCCGGTCATAAATATACTGGGCCTTATAATGATTTAGAGAGTCAAGTGAAATATGACCCAACAACTGGCCAAATATTAGAAATATATGACCAACCTACAGGAAGAACAGATGCAATAGCAATGCAGCATGATGTAGACTATTCTGTGTTAAGATGATAGAAAATGTAAAAATAAAGCAGATCGAAAAATGGTTAAGTCACTGGATGATGTACCTTATAATGAAAGACAATGGGGTCATTGGTTGGCTAGAAACACGATTGATATAAAACAGAAATTAGGCCTTGGTGTTAAACAAAAAAGGAAGCCAAAAAACGGGAAGCGGCGTTGAGTAAAAATGATTGGGCTCAACAATTAGCCGATGAATTACATAAGCCAATCAAACGAAAATTCAGAACTAGAAGAGTTATTGTCAATGGAATGGATGATATTTGGAGTGCAGATCTCGTTTTTATGGATAAACTCTCAAAATGGAATAAAGGATTCAAATACATATTGACTGTAATAGATGTATTCAGTAAATTTGCTTGGGCTATACCACTAAAAAACAAAACAGGTATTTCAATTACTGATGCATTTAACGACATCATAGAAAAGTATAAAAGAAAACCGAAATATCTCTGGGTTGATGAAGGATCTGAATTTTATAATAAAACTTTCAAGGAGTGGTTGAACCAAAATAATATTGAGATGTATTCCACTTTTAATGAAGGTAAAGCTGTTGTTATTGAGAGATTCAACAGAACATTGAAATCTAAGATGTGGAAACAATTTACAGCTCAAAATACAACACAATATTTAGATATGCTACCTAAACTATTAAATGAATACAACAGTACAAAGCATTCAAGCATAAAGATGACACCCGTTGAAGCTAGTAAAAAGAAGAATGAAGGAACTGTTTATTTCAATCTATATGATATGGAACCATCATCATCTAAACCAAAATTTAAAGTAGGTGATAAGGTCCGAATATCTAAGTATAAACGGAATTTGTTCGACAAGGGTTACACACCAAATTGGACTGAAGAAGTTTTTACAGTCAATGAGATACAATTCACTAATCCTATAACTTACAAATTAAAAGATCTCAATAATGATCTAACATATATTATATCAATCGATACAGTATATGCTGTTATTTGTTATTTTGTAGCCAAAAATATGTAATTGTTTCCGGCTATTTATTTACACTTTTTGTTATGAACATATTTATAATTATTTTTATAAGTTTTGCCACATTTCAGGCATTTGTATTCTTTGTTTTGCCATTTTTTCACATATTCCATTTGACGTTTCTTTTTGTCTTCTTCAGACATTTTATGACTTTGTGTTGATTTTATATAATCATCATTTATATCCTCTTTTTTGACATTCTCAAATTTATATGAACATCCGTCTTTTTTCGAGACACCTGATTTACAATTATTGACACTTTCAGATACCATTTTTACAATACCAGCATTTATTTGAAGATGTTGTTGAACAGCATACAAACTGTTATAATATGAAACTTGATTAGTAGTACAATTGGTGGCTTTAACACATTTTTTATTTTCATGATTTTTAGCAACAAATGTATAATCTCGATTAGTTGCTGATTTCTTGCAATTCTGTTGCTGTGTAACAAGCTGTAAATTACATAATCTGTTATCATCTTTCACGTTATTTATATGATCAATCACTTTACCTTCTGGGATGATACCGTTGTGACATTCCCAAACAAACCTATGGACATAATATGCTTTTTGTTTACCGCCATACTTTCTGACAGAACAACACATATAACCAGAATGGTTTTTTTGACCCTTATGGGGTACTTTCTTAATGATATTTATGACATTCCCATTTTTATCTGAAGCATATAAGTCATAAATTGGGTGAATACGGTAAACGCATTCATTAATTTCAATCTTACTCATTATAATATAGTTTATAATATATATAGAGATAGGCTTAGCCTAACAGCAGAGCTCTCTGAACAGAAACGATGATGATAAGCTTAACTAGGTGAAAGGTCGGAAGCACAAGAATAATTAGAATTAAGATTGACGACCAGGCTATTTTTCAATTTTAGCAATTCTCAAAAACAGTAAGCTTATTACGCTACCGTCTGCACAGTGCATTTAGACTGCACAAATTCCACAAAAGCTCACTGTTTCTGAAATGTGAAACCTCTCTTGAGTAGCAAACCGCGAAAAAAAGCAGGGGAAAACGATTTTGCAAACCGTTTTCTCTGCTAAACACAACAAAAGTGTTTTTTTTCCTTTTAAAATGTTTTATTCATCAATAACAAATCCCTAAAGTTTAGAATATTATCCTGAGAGGCTAGTCATTTCCGGTTACAAGGCATCCTGCGTTATAAAGCTAGTCATTTTCGGTTACAATAATACAAGGTCAGTTCCGGTTTACATGAGTCACTTGAAAGTCTATAGTCCATAAAGGATTATTTATAAAGTTCATTTCCGGTCATTTGGTCCACTTGAAAGTCCTTTCTGGTTTGCACATGATTACTTTAGTCATTTCTGGTATTGAATGATGAGTTGCCAGTAGCTAAATTATTTATAGAGTCACAAGCTTTGACTGTTGTATTTCACAAATATTCGGATGACACCACAAAGCAGAAAATTTCTATTTGGTCATTCGGGAGAAATCAATTTGCCCGGGGGAGGGGGTACTCCCATATATGAGCTATATAGGTATGTGCCGCTGTCAAGGGTATGGTTTTCAAGCAGTTTAGTCTGGGATAGGGTATAGTAATCCGAAATTTTTGGTCTAGAATAGGGTATCATTTTCCACAAAAGTAGTCTAGACGAGGTTTACTGGCAAATGGAAAAATTGGTAAGGTGTGCTGTACGACATTTTTACTGACCCCTGGTATCTTAGACTGTGATAGTGAACAAGTTTCTGCAAAATAGTGAGTCTAGAAAAGGTCTAGGACAGGGTAGGATTTTTCGGTGTTTATTCTAGCATAGGGTTGCAAAATGCAGCTAAAATGGTCTAGTATAGGTTAAGGGTCTCAGAGTCCCAGCCCCCCCCCCCGGGGGGGGCAATTTGCAACTGTGTTGTGATGTTATTCCTTATGTCCCTTACAGTGTCCCAAGAGTTCTCGGTGCCATTGTGAAAATTTAAGTTGCTTTATTTCGAAAACCCATATACCATAAAGTATGGTCTTAATGAAAAAGAAAATAGTCTTAACATTAACTAAAAACCTAGTAATGAGTAGTGCCGATAGGGTGGTAGTGAAAACACCCCACAACCTTTCACAGGTTCAAATTTTAATCTACTAGCTTGGAAAGGCGTGGTAAGGAGGCCATAAGGAGTGTCCGGACGTGAGCACCTCATGGCTTCTGTACTCTTTGCCACGTTTAATTTAGTCCCTGTACCTGTCTCGTATTTGTGAAGTATAAAGGTAAACAATTTGTCTAAAGAAAAAAATGTCCTTTACAAAACATGTGGAGTCATCCGCTTATTGGCGAATTTTAAAACGCTTTCCTCAGGCTTCTGGAATGAGAAAACCTTCAATAGTATCATCCTTTCTTATACTGGTCGCCAAAACTTCTGCGCA
Organism: Cladopsammia gracilis; assembly: GCA_022457155.1. Taxonomy (NCBI): domain Eukaryota; kingdom Metazoa; phylum Cnidaria; class Anthozoa; order Scleractinia; family Dendrophylliidae; genus Cladopsammia; species Cladopsammia gracilis. The sequence goes on from JAJGOT010000180.1 coordinate 842,431, forward strand.
TAAAATGTACAAAAGTGGAGACCGGGGATCTCCCTGCCTCACCCCCCACTCGAGTGGAATTTCTTTGGTCAAAAACACATTAACTATAATTTTCATATTTGCTTGACAGTATAATGTAGAAATCCACCACAGGAAATTAGGGCCAAATCCAAAACGACTTAAAACATTGGTAAAAAGTTTTCCAATGTTTTTCTACCATGTCAATTGTCAAAGGCTTTCTCTTGATCAATATTCAGCAAGATACCAGTTTCATTGGTAATATTTATATAATATTTTAGAGTGTCACGCAAGAGAAATAAATTCTCAAAAATCGTCCTACCTGGGACGGAAGAAGTTTGATCTTCTTGAAATAATCGAGGGTAACAATTTTGAAAGTCTGTTTGTAAGAGCTTTTGAACAAATTTTGTAATCAACATTGAGTAGCGAAATGGCGGGGTCACCATTGTTTGAGGTTTTTCTTATCATCTTTCTTGTAAAGTAATCTAGTCACGCTTCCTTGCATTGAATCACTGAGAGAATTATTTTCCAAACTAAATTTATAATTTCGAACAGAATAGGGCCTAAAAGATCCCAGAATTTAGCGAAAAATTGTTGAGGTAATCCGTCTGAACCGGGGGTTTTCCCTGAAGAAAGTCCACGCATTGCGTGGGTAATTTCAGCCAAAGATAAAAATCCTTCGCAGGATAAAATTTCACTCTCACTTAATCTGTTTACAAGTTTGTTCAAAAATTCGGTTTGGACTGTTAAATTAACAGGTTCTTGCAAGTACAAATTAGGGAAAAAATCGAAATGGGCCGGAATCTTGTGAAAAGACTTCAACACCGGCGGAGTTATAAATAGATTGAACAGTATTTTTCTGAGCACGTGAATTTGGTAAGTTTTTCACCTTCTTCAAGCCATTTGACTCTGCTACGAATTTGGCTTCCTCTCATTTGGGATAAATTAATGGCCCGAATTTCTCTTTCAAGCGTTTCTATGGTAGTTTTCGCTGAGCTATCTCCTTCAATAAGAGCCCGTTTAGCTTCGATCAAAGAATTTATAGTTGCGTGGCCTTTTAATATCGCGATTTAACTTAATATGCGTTGTTTACTTCAACCAAAATCTATAGCAACTAATTTTATAGATTCTTTAAGAAAATCCTACAAAGCTTGAATGGAAGTAAATGCTTTCCAGTACAATGCATGTTTCTTAATAATTTCTGAGATCATATCGCAAATATCAAATTCTAAATTTAGCCTCCAAAGTCCTGGTCCACGGGAAAATGCATTATGCAAATTGCGGCTTAAATCAACAGAATCATGATCGGAAAAAACACAAGGCAAAATTTCACATTTTAAAAAGGAATCATACAAGTCCTGAGCAATAAAAAAATTATCCAAACGTGTACCGATAGTTTTATCCGCATTATTACCATGTGCATTGTATTTTTCAGTCGGCCGTGTTTTTTTGCGCCAGAGAACACTGTGCAGATCTTTCAAATCCATGGAAATTGTAGGATTTCCTCCAAGCTTATCAGAAACGTTTTCAATGCAGTTAAAATCGCCAGCAATAATTTTAAAAGAGTTCGGAAAAAATATTCATGAATTGTGTCATAAAAGTACGTTCACTTGGATTCGTGGGTGCATAAGTATAAAACCAAATTAATTTTCGTGTCGTCAAGTTCAGTTAAAACACTAACAATTCTACCAGAAGAATCTTTTTTCCATTGTAAACATTTGAAATCAGTATTTTCAGCGACAAGAATGGCAACGCCACCTTGTTTACCAAGAGCGGGCGACCAGAAACTTTTACCGCGCCATTTCATTTAGCTGTCAGAGAATTTATCGCATTTTGTCTTGTCGCTAAAGGTTCTTGTAAACAAATAAAATCAGAACGAGAATTTTTCGCAAAATCAAAAACAGAGCGTTGTTTCGCTTCATTGCCAAAACCACGGATATTCAAAGTTGTAAATTTAGCTCTGAATGCAAAAACTTGGAGAAAATTCTTCTGGTAAAATTAACACATTTAACTTAAGCTTAAGCTTAAGTCTTATTATTAAACTAAACAATTTTTGCAAATCACATTTAGACGTTACTTGCTTTTCTGCTTATGTTTGTTTGTCCGATGTCCAGTGTTTCTCCTCTCCGGCAAAGGTTGTTCGCCGTCATATTCATAACGTTCGAGAGTTTTAGTGTCCGTTTTCTCCGCTCCTGTGGTACTGGATTCCGTAATATAAAAAACACTTAGCTCTATATTCCTCCAAAAATGCTTGATTTGCAGAGTCACACAGTCTCAAATGCGGTCTTGACCACTGTTTGAGAAATTGTGAAACCTGTCTTAAGTAGCAAACCGCGAAAATGCAGGGAAATAACGACTTTTAAACGGTTTTCTCAGTTTTCTCCGCTAAACACAGCTCCAACTAACGTATTTACCGAGCTGACGTGACATTCGCCATGTAGCTGCGCGAAGGCGCGAAAATCAAAGCCTCGCTTTCGTTTCAAAATGCCCAACACGGCGGGCCGGGGGCGGCGGGCGGACGGACACGCGCCCGTGAAACATTCCGCTGGTCATGACCATGAAAAATGACGGCATGGGTTCTATGAGTATGGTGCTCCGCGCGGGCCTTCGGCCCGCAGAGCTCCGCTATAATAATTCTTTAAAAGGGTTTATTTATGTTTATGGTTTAAAGAAATATGTATAGTTATAATATATAATAGTATAATATGAACAAGAGTGATCTTGAGAAACTTAGTAAATCAGAACTCATCAAATTGCTTTTAAAGCAACAGAATAAGAAGCCTAAAATTATTGTGCTAGATGATACCAAACCAGTTCCAACACCAAGAACTTACAAACCAGTGCCAGCACCTCGTAAGAGTGTAAATCAAATGGTTCAAGATTATGAAAACAATATAATTCTTCCACCATTGGAATTCAGGGATAAACCAGTGCCAGCACCAAGAACTATTAAACCAGTGCCAGCACCAAGAACTAAAAGACCAGTTCCAATACCAAGAACTAAAATAGAGCAAACAGACAAAACTCTCAAAGGCCACACAAAGTCTTATGAAATAAGCATTAAAAATAACAAAGACCCATTGGTGCAACTACAAAACACAAGAAAGGCCGTCACATACCATCTTGTAAGTTTACTAAAATCAATGAAAGGTCTCAAATTTGTTGAGACATTAAAGGTGGTATTTAGTAAGATGTCTGATGATGAAATCATATTTAAAACAGCATATTTCAATAGCACAGCCAAAACAATTATTAACCAAACAGAAATCCACGAAGCATTACAAATGTCTAAACAAGAGATAATAAATAAAATTGCTCAATGGATATCTGAAGGTCTGGTTGGACTGTTAAATCAGTTGAAAACCATTATCTTAACGTTGTAAAATATCAACCAATGAGAGGCTCTTCATATATTAAACTACCCCAAGAACTCAGAAACAGTGCGAAGGGATTGATCAAGATGAAAAATGAGGATAATGAATGCTTTAGATGGTGTCACATTAGACATTTGAATCCTCAAGACAAATACCCACAGAGAATTAAAAAAGTTGACAAGCAATTCATTAAAAATTTAGATTATTCGGGGATTGAATTCCCAGTCACCACCAAACGGTACAACAAGATTGAAAAACAAAATAATATCAACATAAATGTTTTCGGTTATGAAGATAAACAACCATATCCAATTTATGTATCAAAAGAAAAATATGAAGACCGTATGAATCTGCTTCTGATAACAGAAAATGAAAACAAGCACTATGTGTTGATCAAAGATTTTGACAAATTCATGTTCAATCAAACAAAACATAAAGAGAAGAAACATTTCTGCATGTATTGTCTTCAATGTTTTAGCTCTGAAAGAGTATTAAACAATCATAAAGAAAACTGTATACAATTGAATGGAACACAAACAATTAAAATGCCTGAGAAGGATAATAATATACTAAGATTCAACAACTTTCATAAACAACTACCAGTACCATTTGTCATTTATGCAGATTTTGAGGCTATTACTGAAAAAATACATGGTTGTCAACCCAATAATGATAAATCATACACACAGGCTTATCAGAAGCATACAGACTGTGGTTATGGATATAAGTTCGTTTGTTGTTATGATGATAAACATACCAAACCAATACAAATTTACAGAGGTGAAAAAGCCGTTTACAAATTTATGGAAGCTATGCTAGAAGAAGTCAAATATTGCAAGAAGGTTATGAAAAAAGAATTTAACAAACCATTAAAAATGACTAAAAAAGATGAAAAAGAATTTCAAAAAGCTAAAGAATGTCACATTTGTGATAAAAAATATACTGAAAAAGACATTCAAGTTAGAGATCACTGTCATATTACTGGTCAGTATAGAGGATCATCGCATCAAGATTGTAATCTGAAACTTAGAGTAAATCCAGCAGAGATAAAAATTCCTGTTATATTCCATAATCTAAGAGGTTATGATAGTCATTTTATAATGCAAGAGATTGGTGAAATTGTTAAGAAGCATACATATACAAATAAGAAAGGTGAAAAGTGTGAAATGAATATCAATGCCATACCTAACAACATGGAGAAGTATATGGCTTTCATGCTTGGTAATCATCTGACCTTTATTGATAGTTTCCAATTTATGAGCTCTAGTTTGGAAAAACTAGTGAGTAATCTACCAAAAGAATCATTAAAATATACCTCTCAAAAATTCAAAGGTGAAAAGCTTGATTTAATGGCTAGAAAAGGAGTATATCCTTATGACTACATGGACAGTTTTGATAAATTCATTGAAAAACTACCAACAAAAGAAGACTTTTTTAGTATCATGAATAATGAGCATATAAGCAATAAAGATTATCAACATGCTCAGACTGTATGGGAAACATTCATGCTTAAAACAATGGGTGAGTATCATGACTTGTATTTGAAATCTGATATCCTTCTATTAGCTGATGTGTTTGAGAACTTTAGGAAAACATGCTTAGAATACTATAAACTTGATCCATGTCATTTTTTTCACATCTCCTGGTTTGTCATGGGATGCTATGCTAAAAATGACTGATATCAAATTAGAGCTTATGACAGATGTTGATATGTTTCAATTTGTTGAAAAGGGTATGCGTGGTGGTATATCATATATAGCCAATCGATACGGAAAGTCAAATAATAAATACATGAAAACATATGATGAGAAGGCGCCCTCAAAGTATATTATGTATCTAGACGCTAATAATTTATATGGTTGGGCTATGTCACAATACCTACCAACTGGTGGTTTTAGATGGATGACAGATAAACAGATTAACAACATAGATTTAGCTAAATACAATGAAAACAGCGAAAAAGGTTTAATATTAGAAGTTGATTTAGAATACCCCAAAGAGTTGCATGACCTTCATAACGACTACCCACTAGGACCAGAAAAGGTTAAAGTAACTAAAGACATGCTATCAGATTATGCTAAAAACATTGCGAAAAAATATAATATATCAACAGGTCTTGTACAAAAACTGATACCAACATTGAGCAACAAAGAAAAATACGTGCTCCATTACAGAAACCTACAATTATACACTGATCTCGGTTTAAAATTAACTAAAGTTCATCGAGTATTAGAATTTGATCAGTCTGCATGGTTGAAGCAATATATTGATTTCAACACTCAGAAAAGAACTAATATAAAAAATGCTTTTGAGAAAGACTTCTTCAAGCTTATGAACAACAGTGTATTTGGAAAAACGATGGAAAATATTAGAAAGCGAGTAGATGTCAGATTAGTAACTGATGAAAAGAAACTATTAAAAATGGCTGCTAAACCAACATATGTCAGCAGTAAGATATTCAATGAAAATCTAGTAGCTGTGTATAAGATTAAAGAAACACTTACCCTAAACAGGCCGGCTTATGTGGGTATGTGCATTCTAGATCTTAGTAAGACATTAATGTATGATTTTCATTATAACTACATCAAAAAGAAGTATGGAGACAAAGCTAAGTTATTATTCACTGATACAGACTCTCTGACTTATGAAATTGAAGCTGAAGATGTATATAAAAACTTTTGGAATGATAAAGACAAATTTGATAACAGCAACTACCCTGAAAGCTCACCGTATTTTGATAAGACAAATAAAAAAGTAATCGGTAAATTCAAAGATGAAGCCGCAGGAGTTCCTATATGTGAATTCGTTGGATTAAAATCAAAAATGTATAGCTACATAAAAGACAACCAAAAAGGAGGTAAGACAGCTAAAGGAATTAAAAAGAATATAATAAAAAATGACATCAAACATGAAAATTATAAAGAGGTTCTATTTAATAACAAGCAAATGTATCATACAATGAAAACAATCCGAAGCAATAACCATCAACTTGGAAGCTATGAGCTTAATAAAGTGTCATTATCTTGCTTCGATGATAAGCGGTATATTCACGATAATGGTGTGACAAGCTATGCACACGGACATTATAAACAGCCTTAGGGTAACTCAAGACAGGCCTGTTTTGTCATGCAAATACAGCAGAAGTGTAAAATCATTACATATAAAGGTAAAAAAGATGTGTCTTAACATTTTCAAATCTTATAATCCAAACATAAAGTAAAATCACACGTTTTCAATTGATTTCCTCAATTATTGGTGTGGTTTCTTGTGTTGTGATTTCTTGTGATGTGATTTCTTGTGATGAACCGGAACTTTCCAAGGAAACTGTGCCGATACTTTTATATGACTTGAACCTTCGTCTCTTATTCTTTTGTACCTTCTTAACAACTTGTACCAACTTATCTTCCTTCCTTTTGGCAAGAATGTTTAGTTCTTTCTGATATTGGCAACGTTTGAGTTCACGCTCTGTAATAGCTGTGGAACAATCAAGAACTTGCTTCATGATGATGAACTGCCCTTTATGTAGTTGAAGAGATTCTTCGTTTCTTTCTACTACTGATGAAATAAATTCCCCGTAGACATAATCGAACTTGAACCTCGGATCTTATCGTTGATATCACTAATACATGAATCAATACTCGTTTCAAGTTGCTTGATAGAGTGTGGCATGGTTGCTGAAAATCAACTTGTACACCCAAAAATTATGTATGTATTTTCACATACAAACCGAAGTACATGTACAAACGAAAGTTTATGAACAAATATGTGAAAATACATAAAAAATGAAAGCATCTGATTGGCTGAAAAAATCATATGACCGTCTCGTGACCTGAAACATAGGCTATACGTGATGACTCATTTCCTGTTCACAAGCGGAAAATTCTTAGACAATGAGATCATCAACTTCCCACGTTTCCGAGAAAGTCATGCAATGTGACCATCCGTGTCGTAATGACTAATTTTCCTCGGGGAACCTCCTATTGTATGACATCAACGACTTCCTGTTTTTCTGAGAAAGTCACGCAAAGGATTCTATTATGTGGAATCACGCAATGGAATAAACGCACTTTGTTTTTATTAACATATAGTTTAATTATTTTTATGGAAACATATAGTTTAATTATTTTATGGAAACATATAGTTTTCCAAAAACTGGTTACCATCATATGGAAAGTAGTATAGAGTTGGGTTGGTATCAGATCAAAAATAATTATTTTTGATCTGGTGCCCCCAACTCTAATACTACTTATGACCGCTTCTTTTTGTGAGTTAGATAGTTCTCCATGGATGTAGGCATAATTTAGGGAGTCTACCAGAAGGGTGCCAACTTCTGGCCAGAAGAATTTATAAAACTCTACAGAGACCGTCATTTCCAGGAGTTTTGTTGTTCTCGAATGTTGAGAGCACTTGAAAACATTCAGAGTATGTCAATTGACCATCGCATCTTTCTTTCATAGCTTCATCTAATTTAGGAATTGCTGTGGGGTTTGCAAAAAAGGGACAATTCGTTAAATCAGTTTGAATGTCTGGTTCGACATTGTAAAGATCTGAATAAAAACTGTAGATTTCCTTTAGTATAAGATTTGCATCGGTGGTTTCTATTCCGTCAGGCTTTTGAAGTTTCCTAATGCAGCTTTTCTTTTTGTTGTTATTTTCTAAGTTAAGAAAGTATTTTGAATTTCTTTCGCCTTGTTCGTACCAGGTAGGCATTTGCCGATTGTGCTAGTAAAAGTGGCATATTATGCTAGTGGCAGTGCTGGTTTTTTTGCCCAAATTATGCTCAAATTATGCTCGCTTTTCAAAATTATGCTACGTTTTTAAAAAATTATTCTGTGCACAAACTTCACAACTGAGTGCCTCGGCTATCGTTTGTTCTCTTAACCTTGATCTCTTCAGCGCATCTTTCCCTTTGGCATGTTTTCTTGAACTACAATGTGATGCTAAAATGCTCTTTTTGGATGATACCATTTCTCTGCAAGCATTGCAAAAGATCGTTGTGCCTCTGACACTCAGGTGCTGATCAGGGAACTGATTAATACGATCTTGCAAAGGGACATTTTTCACATTAGTGACATTACTCGTCCGCCTCCTCTTGTATTTTCCAGTGGTGGATTCGAGGCGTCTATCCCGGGCAAGTTGTGCAGGCTTTGGTCTATCCTCTCTGTTCTCGCTACCTTGTAAACTATGTGGATGTAAGTTCACTGCACTTGACTGGTTTGGCGTGGCGGCCGCCATTTTGAAACGAGCACTGGGAGAAAGACTAAGGAGTCTGGGACCGAGACACAGACTTCCGGTTCCGTTTCATCAAACTCCCGCGGTATCTCAACACAAGTAAAAAAAAATCGAAAAATAGGAGTGGAAGCAACTGTTAATAGTAATCTATCGTTTTTAGTAGCTGAGATCTTCGTTTTCTTGAATTATTCTAAAATTGTGCTATTAAGACAAGAAAATATACGGATTATGTTAGCAGTGTTACTTTTGGAAAAAGGGCAAAAATTATGCTCAATTCCTCAGATTATGCCAAAAATTATGCTAGCACAATCGACAAGAGCCTAGTACCAGGTGGCTCGTGAGCGAATTATTGAACCTCACAATATAATCAAATTCCCTTTCGTACTCCATCTTAATTGCTTCTAAGTTAACCAAATTTTCTGGAGTCGGTGCTTCTGCAATTATTTCTTCGCGCGTTTTTAGTGTATCTTCAATGGTTTTCATCTTTGCTTTCCTTTCGCAAGCTTTCAATTTGCTGTATGTACTTTCTTGTCGTGTCTTACATTAATCCAATCCCACTTCACTCTTAAATCGTTACAAAATCCAATTTCTTCTAACCAGATTGGATAGTTGTCTCGTATATTCTGGACGTATGTGGGATCATCTAGGAGGCTATTGTTAAATTTCCAAAATGATGGGCCGCGAGGGAGGTCCGCTAGGCTGTCGATCTCAAGAACAATAGCAGCATGGTCTGTTTTGATTGCAGATACAATATCCGTTTTGGCAACATCATGTTGAAGCAGATCACTTATTAGCCAATAATCGAGACATCTTTGAATAATTGGGCTTTTTTGATGCCAAGTAAATTTTTTGCTGTCTGGGTTGCGAACTCTCCAAATGTCTACTAAATCGTATTCCATTATAATGTCTTCTAAGAATTTGACTGATTCTTTGAGAGTTGTGTTCCCACCCGAGCAATCTAAAGCGGGCTGCACAAACTGCTGCACAAACTGCCGCACGAACTCGAAATGTACAACTTTAAAGTTCTTTTCTGATAACGATCTAAAATTCGCATGTGTCAAAGGTGATCAAAGAGTGCGTTTAAAATCTTTCAATATCCGTCTCTGTACAACTGTCAAGCGTTAGATTCCTAAGAAACACTAGACAGTATGGACAAATTTTCTTCAGGTCTAGATCACAAAAAAGAAATAAAAATGGCCAGTCCAAAGTGCCCTTCCTGATTGTGGTTGATTGCTAAAAATTCACCAGTTCATGAAAACCGAAATTTTCGTTTCATGATTGATTTATGACTTATTCAATGACGTGTCTACTTTAAGGTGTTCTCTCTTGTCTTAATCAATTCCAAGTTTTGTGAGCCCAGCTTTACAAAATTCCCACCTAGGAATCTCACCCCTGTGGTGGATATATTTCTTTAAAGACTTAGTCGATAGGAGTCACTGGTCAGTGACGAACCACTATAAAGGTTGACCGTTTGAATAAAGTCTAGGGTATAGGTACCCATGTAGGTACCAAAAGTGCCAGTAATTGATGTCTGTTCCATGTCCATTAACTTTTACCGGTGAAAAGAAAATTCCATAGTAGCACAAGTGCACAATGCTGTAAGAGTAAAACTTTATTCAATAAACATCTTGACAGGATGCCGACATGGCTTACATTCGTTCTTAAATCACTAATTTCAACAGTTCTTTTGCCAGTCCGGCTTTGGTTTGACATTGTTATCATGATATACTGAGTTATGCAAAGCCATACCCCTTGGTATTAAGAAAGGCAAACACAAGGTCGTTTCTAAATTCGTTGTAACTGCCATGAGTAACAGGTAGATATAAGTGGCAAGCACAAGCATTCGCCTTAGGAAATTGTGACCTTTGCCATCCTTCATATCCGGCTCATGAATAAAGGACAGTCCTAAAGCCAAACCGCACGGTGGACTTCCCTACACAGAAATAAAGATAATAATATCATTTAAACTAACTTCCAGGGCTTGTTTCTCTACGTCCTGAAGGTAATCCTTCCAGTGGGATAATACAACGCTTTCCACTTCCAGGTTATTTGAGCCCTCCTCACTGCATTGGATGGTACATATACAATCGAATACATCTGTGATTAGTGAAACAACAGAAAAACAGAATACCCCCTTTAATTTGTCATAATGCAGGGTCATGGCATAAAGGAAACCTTGTATAGACAAGCCCATTTTAAAACGCTCAAAAGCTATGTGTACTCTGTTCACAAGGTTAATTACATCTCTATTTCTAAGCAGTTGTAGTGTACCTGCCAGCCTTAGAATTGAGTCTAAATTTTTGGATGAGATCAAAGTTTGAGCTTCGTCAACAGTTTTCGTATCCATTAATTCTTGGAGAGAACCTCTTAAATCAAAATCGTAGACATCCTCCAAGTTTACGCTTGCTTTCTTTATGCCTCTGGTCAAAGCCTCATAAAGTGGTAAAGCAAAGCACCTTGACCGTGGCCCACCATGCATAGTAGACATTGCTATCAGCTGACCAGCATAGAAGAAAGAATCATCTGCAAGGTAGTTAGGTGAACAAGACACAGACTTTACTGCCTGCCTGTCTAAATAAGTTATTGGTATCTAACAGGCGAAGGTATTTCAACTCTCTAGCAAGAAAAAGGGCTTTGTCAAGAGTTCCCGGTTTTTCTCGCCTTAGGTACAGCCTATCATCTTTGTCACTCAAAGCATCAATAAAATGTTGCACAGCAAAGCGTTCCTGTACATCCACACCGAAATCCTGATATACGAGGTCTACGTGGAACAAATATCTGTACCTAACATTTGGAAACTCTCACCTTCAAACTGTCGGCAGTTGAGAAGCCTTGCCTGATGCAATTCTGCTTGTTTTTCAACACCAAACCTTAGCTGCAATCGTTTCACAATTTTTTCTTTCTGCCGACATTCTGAGTGTGCCAGTCCACTTAGCAATTTCCTACTGTCTCCGCAAAGACTAGCCATAAAAGACCATCGCCTTTTCTTGATCATCCCAACCATTGACAATCGCACACCACTCAAAATGCATTAAATACTCATTCAACGGTTGTCTGCCATTGAAATCTTCCAGCAGTTTGACCGCCTTTTTGACTTTCAGTTCAGCTGTCTTGACAAAAGGGCAAAGGTCATTCACTACGGAATGGATTTCTAGAATTTGAAAGTGTTGTTGAGCTTACCGGAGGCATAAAACTTCCAATCTCCGATGATAGGAAGATAGCACTAGCCGGTTTGTTGAGTTGTCATGCCGCTGTCGGCTATCGTTGTTTTCACTGCAGAATGGATTTACAGATTTTGTATGTGGTGTCGCTCCCCGCAAGTGTAGAATCTCCAACCTCAGATCGTACGAAGAATGGCCTAAATGCCTCCAAATCTGGTTAGAATGGATAAATATGCTCACTTACTAGAAGTTGCTGACCGCTGCCACTAATGTGATGTTTCCATATTTCGGGTCCTCAGGCACTCATATAAAATGCTACATCACACTAAGCGGCCATGTTGTTTCTTTAATCACAGTGACACATGCGAGAACAACTGTGCCAGGGAGTGGTAACAAGAGTTACATTGGTACTCTTACAGGGGGGTTTTGTCAGGTCTTGGCAACCACTACAATGCATTGTACAAATAGAATGATCTCCTGTATAATTAAAAATGATCTAAAAATAAATTAAAATTTTTCTCTTGTCAAAAAGTTTCAAAACAAGATATGCCAAGTTAGCTTTGCAGCATTTATGGAGAAAATATATTCTAATCACTCCTTTGTACTTACATTATGACAAAAGACAATGTATTAAAAAAAATAAATCAGACTCGGTTACTTATTAAATGGTCTTTCACTGCTGGATTCTATTCACTTATTTAACTAATGGTTTCATAAATTACAAAGGGCAGCAAAGACTGACAGTTTGATCAGCAACAGAAGCTAATGAAAGTTGCAAGACACCTTGAAGGACTTTGATGTTCTTAAGCCATTGAATTGCCCTCTCGACATGAATTCTTACAGCTGCAATGTGTCGGGTTTGTATACATGCCTTCACTGAGAACTGTTTACCCTTTAAAAATGGAGGGATGTTTATGGTGGCCCATCTATTAGTGACTAAATCTCTTATATTGAAACCCCTATCTGCCATACAGTCATCATTAGGTTCCAGTTTAGTAATAAGGCCTGATTTCATAGTGATGTGTCTGTCAGACACACCTCCTGACCAAAGTTCTGACACAAAGGTAAAGGCACCAGTGGAAGAAATTCAAACTAACAGTTTAAACGTGTTGGAGCTTTTGTAATTGCTCCAGGTAACTTTCTGAGCTGACAGGACAGTTGCTTTTGAATTTTCAGTTCAGTGCAGTCAATGATAACACTTGTTCGAGGAAACTTTTGCAAAACTCTGAGGCAAATGTCTCTTGACTTGCTCCTTTGTTGGCTATGCTATGAGAATATCCATGAGTACATGAAATACCATTTTTATCCATGTTGTGTATATCTGATCCCCTGGAAATTGAGTACATGTCAGCAAGATAGTCAACCAACAGGCCAAGTCTCTCGCCAGTACCAAAACAAAACAATGACACCTGTCTTTTTGGGCCTGGTTTATCATGGCTTCTATTTCCTAACAAGTTAAATAGCCTACCATTAAATCACGCATTAAAAAACGCATTTCTGGTGACTCAAAATGTCACTCAGTTAATTTCGTAAGTTGTACCTTCTTTCTGTTCTTTGTTCTCTTGTGCAATTTCATCTTCAGCTCAGTTCTTAGTCACTTGAATTTCTTTAAGATTTTCGTTGTTTTTCCGCTTTCCTCTTTTCATTACCAGTCATTATGTACGAGTGCATTAGTTTTCTTTAGTTTAGGTTAAGCGATTGTGCTACATTTTCTAGATACTGTAAACCGTCATTAAATTGTGAAAATGTCCTGGCCATCTGAACTACCATAATGACGAATTGTAGGGACTTTACTGCCTACTACATTGTTGAAGGCTTCGTCTGCTTGTGAGCTTCAAAGATGTGCTAACTTTTGCGCTGTTTCAGTTGAAGTGAGTGGCTCCAGACAATCGTTGATACAGTCATCTCTCTCATAAGCGACCACTCTTGGTACACGACAAAGTGGTTGCTTACGGGAAAAATCAACAAATAAGCTCAAACTGAATTAACGTAATTACATAAATACATTACCTTGTAAGCTAAAATAAGGCAAATAGACGTTTTCTCTGCCTGAAACTAATTTATTCTTTTTAAAAGCAACACAATTCGGGAAAAGTAAAATACAGTTTAAAATGTGTCACTTGTTAACCAAAATCACCTGAAATTCAATTTTAACCGAACAAAACCTGGGGAAAATGTCAAACATGCGGTGCATATACTTGCACCAGCACTGCGGGTCAACTTTTGTGACATTCGCTTACTGGAAACGGAAAACAAAAGAATATATCAAATTTCTGGCCAAAAAAGTGGTCGTGGTTGCTTAAGAAATTTGAGTAGTGGTTGCTTATGAGAGAGTTTCTGAAACAGTATTTGACTGAGAAACAAAACGGTTACTTACAAAGTGGTCACTTCAAGATGTGGTCTCTATGAGAGAGTTGACTGTAGCAGCTTTCAGATCTTCAGCACTGAGGTTTTTTGTCAGAATTGTACCATGACAACACTTCCAGGTTGCGGTCCCAATCCTGATTCTCATCAACCAGCTTTGACAGCATGGTGATGACAGTTCGAATGACTTTGGTTGCTCCATCTGACTGTGGATGAAATGGAGTTGTCTGTGTCTTGTGTGTCTGAAGGATGTCACAAAAATCAATCACCACCTTGTCATTCAAATTCGGGCCTTGATCGCTATGAAGCTGCTCTGGAGCTCCATATTGGGATATGCAATTGTCAGCTAGCATGTCTGCAAAGGTTGTGGCTTTAGCATCTGCGAGTGGGTAGAGCAGAAGGTATTTGGTGAAATGATCAATAACAACTAGGTGTAACAATGGCCATCTCTGGAAACAGGATACTCAGTAATGATGGGTTGTAAGGGTGCTCTCATCTGCGGTAACGCATTAAGCTTCTAACTCAATTATTGCACCACTCCTTGACATCAGTAAACAGTCTTGGCCAGTAAAACTGTTTGCGAATTCTCCTAAGCATTTTCTTGAAGGAAGTGACCACATTCATCATGTAGCGACTGCAAGGCATCCTTACGCATTGATGTTGGGAGAACTAGCTGCTGCTGCCCCTCAGCTTTGTTTGATGGCTTCCATCTGCGATATACTACACCATCTCGCAAAGTGCAACGGTCATACTGATCATAAAGTTTGCGTAGGTTGTAACTTTGATTTTTAACAGTACAGACTGGAGGCTTCTGCTCAAGCCACTCTTTGAGTTGTACAGTCTTGGGGTCCTCGAGTTGTTGAACCCATAGTTCATCGAGCCCATCGTCATGGACTGTGTTTATTGTTGCAACTGGTACTCTGCTCAATGCGTCATTGGTGTGCTTAGAGCCATCTCGGTGTACAAGATCAAAATCACATAGAGAGTTCAATAGCCCATCTGGCCCGTCATCCAGTGGGGTCCATTCCAGGGTCAATGTTCACACTGCCAGCGAGAGCTTTGTGGTCAGTTACGACTGTTAATTTCTTCCCTGCTAGGTAAGGATGAAAATGGCGTATAGCCCACAATATTGCCCATCATTCTCTGTCATACATTACCCAATTCCATTGAGAGGCATTGAGGAACTTACTCACACAGGCCATAACATGCTTGTGGTTCCCCTCGCCTTGTGATAACACTGCCCCAGCAGCACGATTTGATGCATTACAGTCCAATCGAAAAGGCTGATCATAGTCAGGACACACCAAAGGGGTGGGGATGTTAAACACCAGCGCAACAAGTTGAATGAAGCGTCGCATTCCTCTGTCCACTGGAATCTAACATGGGATTCCGTTAGGCGCTGAAGTGGTTCGGCAATAATATGATGCAAGCCCCAAGAAACTGCGCACTTCATTGGCATTTTGTGGGGTTTTCCATGCTGCCACCTCCTCTACATTAGCTGGATCAGGTTGAATTCCTCTATCTGACACTTTTTGCCCCGAGAATACCATGCTTCTCTGGAACAGTTGGCACTTGCTAGGTTTAAGTCGCAAATTTGCAGCCCACAGCTTAGCAACAGCGTCACACAATAACACAAAGATGATGTTCAAAGCTGGGGGAAAAGAGGCAAATATCATCAATATAAACAAGCACATGCTGCCAGTCAATGCGCTGCAATGCAAGTTGCATAATGCGTTGAAATGTAGGTGGAGCATTTTTCAATCCCATTGCCAGTCCTTTTCTGACTAAAAATGCAGTCTTTTTGCTGTCTTTCGGATTCAGCTCCATTTGCCAATAACCAGACGAAAAGTCGAGACAACTGAAAAAACACAGAACCAGATAACTGGTCCATAGCAGCGTCTACCCATGGTAAGGGATGGGCATATTTTACTGTAACTGCATTCAAACCACAAAAATCAGTGCAAAACCTTAGAGAGCCATCCTTCTTCCATGCCAACAACTGTGGCACGCCATAGACTACAACTGGGTTCAATCAAATCGTCAGCTGCCATTTCTCTTATTTGCTGCTCTGTCACTGTCATGTGAGTTTGAGGTAACCTGTATGGGGTTTTCTTGATTGGGACAGCTCCACTGATGTTTATTGAATGTGTCAACAGTTGGGTCTGTGCTAAACACGTCACCAAATTCTGTCTACCTCTCCATCTACCTCATGTTTCATAAGGTGTTCTAATTCATACATAAAATACTGCTGCACACTCTGTACAAGCATCACTTTTCACAGGGTAACCATTGTCCAAAGGTACCATCGTTCCAATGGTCAGTTCCACATCAATCACATTGATAACTTGCACTGCACAAAAACCATCTTTAACCATTGAAAAACAGTTCAGGCAATTGTAATCCCTCATCATTAACAAACACATTCATTGGGTCCACCAAAATGTCTAGTCTATTGGCCATGTGTGCATTCTCCTGTAACTGCGCTACAACGACTTTCTCAGATCTTGCAGGTATCTGGGCTCTCTATCACAATGTTACCATACTAGGCATTGGAACCAACTCTTCCTTCCTCAACAAGGGTGCAGACATCCCATCAAACCACAAAACCCCTTCACTTGCATCCACCATAGCTCTATGGGTAAGACAAAAGTCGCATCCCAGGATCATTTTCTGAGTCATACCACGCAACTCATCTAATGTGTGTGTTTATACAATCCGTTACTTTGGCGGTAAGCTTTGCATCACCAACATTTAATGTGAATGGGTTAATAATTTCCTTACCGATCATCTCGGGAAGTCACTCCTGGAAAAGCCATGTTCACTTTCACGACCAGCTGTACGAAGTTGTCGTTTACCCTTCGAATCTCCTGTCACTTAAACTGTCGGAACTTGTGCAGATGTTCCAGGGTAGACTATGGTATGTCAAATCTGTCACCTAGAGCCTTCCAGACGGCATCCAATCGACGGTATCCTGCCGTTGGATCAACCAGTACCATTTCATAGATATCATCTGCATTGTCCTCTAGCAAGCATTCCAACCACTGTACCTTCTTCTCATTATTTAACCCTTTCGCTGTAAACCATCGCTGACACCTCTTTTTCCATTTCTGGAATGCCTTTGTCTCCGTGAAAGACACATGGCACTGAAATCTTTTCCTCTTTGGTCACCATCTTTACTCACAATAATTTGTTTCCAGATTTTGTTCTTCACTGTTCATACATTTTTGCTTTGCTAGCCTTCCTTCGTCTGCCTTTCACACTCCTTTTTCTCTTTTGCTGAAGTAGAGTGAACTCTTGCTCAAGTTTTCTTTTTTGTCTGGCAACAGGGACATTTGTTCTGTTACATTAGCTGCTAAGCCAAACTGATGGACATTTGCATGCTTTTCTTTTTGGCATGTTAACAATACCATTCGTGTATTTATATCATTCAAATCCTTTGTATTTCTTGCAGCCTCTGAGTTTTCAGGGCTTCACTGACATACTCCCTTTTCGTTTCTTTACTCTGTCTAAATTGCTTGGACCTAGATGATTTCCTTTTATATCGATACCCACATTCATGGCGGACAGTTTTTTGTGTCAACTTAGTGAGTTTGTTTTTACCACTTAGCAATTCTGGCGTATCCATGGCCACAGTAAATGTTGCTTTGTTCACTTCATAATAATACTGTCACATGTGACTTGGGTCTAATTTACTAGTGTCATAGATAATACTCTTCCTTTGAAGTTCCTTAGCATCCATAACCACATTCACCACCTCATTGTTTTCCACAATCTAAAACAAAAAATTAAATCAAGTCCAAGAATACTATACTGAAGTCATCAAAATTTATAAGTATTTAAAACAAATTTCGATTCTGCAATGTTTATGGAATTGAAGAGAGCTTAAAACTACACATTGGGGCCAAATTTTAAAGGGCAAGGCAATTTCGTTCAAGAGTTATATTGCAAACGAGTATTAGACATTTTAAATAAACATGTATGGAGCATGGCTGCAAATTAACTTCAAAGTTTTAATTACACCGAACATATCATCACAGAAGATTAGATTCACTTTAAGGTCTTTTGAAAATTGGCTAATTAAAGGCATCTGTAACTCGTCTTTATTATAATCTAAAATACTTGTCTCCATCTCAGGTCCAAGGTTCATCACACCATTATTTCCAATTACAATGGTGGCCTGGCGAGTCCTTGTAATGCATGTATTTGTGCTTATGTTTGATACTGCAGGCATGGTGTTTGTACAATTCACTGGAAGCTCCTCTGGCTACGAGGTAAACCAATACAGTATGTCAATTGCATGAAATATTTCAACATTTCCAATACTTTGTAGCTTAAAACAGTGAAACAAATAAAGAAATCAACAATTTACAGGGTGTACATCTCAAGATATTTTTATGAAAAGGAAAAAAGAAGATGCGAGCGTAGACTTGAAAGTGAAGCATAGTGAGGGGGCTTTCTTTTCATCACGTCTCCTTCACCAAGGGTTCAAGTCTATGCTCCTTCATAAACTGTTTGCTAAATTCTTCAAATGCAACAGTGGTATCATTGAGAAGTATGGCACTACACTACGAGAGATGAGACTTGCAATCCAGAATGGAAAGACACTGCCGTATCCTTTGTTATTTTAGATCCTTTATATCATCCTAGCGCCCCTATTTAATTTCATTCAGTGCCATTCAGTTTGATGCAGGTGTGCATGCGTGTAATTTTCCTTAAGTCACGCGTGTGTTTGGCTTATTTAGTTGACGTGTGTGCTTAATTTGTTATTTAATGTACTACATTTATTTTGCATTGTTTTCCTTACTAATATGTCTTGTCAGTAACTGTGCTCACACTGTGGGTGGCTCCTCCTACAATGTTCTGCAATTGGTATAGGATTTAATGGAGCCGAAACCAATTGTGGAATTGCACACATTTTAGGTATCCTACTGATGAACAGTTACGAAATTCAGATATATTTAGTAGCCACATTTATTTGAAGTTTGTCCCCTTTGAATTTGAATATAATAGTGGACCTTTATTTGTAGTTAAACCCATCTCTGCAGTAAATGCCTGACAACTTGCTGGAGGCATTTTTGTATGTATACATGTAGCTACAATTGTGAAGCAAGGGTGAATCCACATCTTTAACATGCATAACTCTGCAGAATAATTTTATTAAAAATAATAGCGGAGCACTTGCCAGGCCGAAGGCCTGGCTGCGCAGCTCCATACTCATAGAACCTATCGCCGTCATTTTTCATGGTCATGGCTAGCGGAATGTTTCGCGGGCGCGTGTCCGTCTGCCCGCCGTGGACCGCCGTGTTGGAACAACATCCGGGATCTTGAAAGCTAGGCTTTGTCAGTTTTCGCGCGGCCACACAGCCGTGAGCTCGGTAAACACTTTTAGTTGTTTTGTTGTGTCTAGCGGAGAATTAAAGTCGTTATTTTCCTGCATTTTTTCGCGGTTTGCTACTCAAGACAGGGATACTAATTAAGGGATACTCGGAAGCCGCTTTAGTGGAAAAAGACGAGCTTTCAGGGATAAAATCTTGCTTCGAGGAACTTCATGTATTACGTTATTATCAATGTGGGAGATGTTTGTTTTCTACGGATTTCAGAACCAGAAGCGGAGATTTGAATTTCCAAGCAAGCGAGGAACTTAAAGGTAAAACAGATTACAGTTTTCGATGAGAATTTATGTTGATATCAATCTGTGAGTGACTTTTTATTAGTGTTATTGTTAGTTTTGGAGAATTGATTTTAAAACGTGCTTAAATTCAGTTGTATCGATCTCTTGAATTTCATCGAAGAAAGCTTCAACTCGATGAGCTATAATTAAATGGTACGCGTTTTGCTTTTAAACGTAAACTAATGGAGATTTGAATAAATTTTTTCGAAAGAAGATTGTGTTGTCCATTTTTATGTGTTTGTTCATTCATTAGATAGTTTGAAAAGCGATTTTATGTAAACAAAACAAGACTTTGATTTTATAGTACAGTTCTATCTTCACTCGCATCGCCTTATGCAAATATGTTTGTGTATTTTTGCAATTTTTGATTTTCAAATCAGTTTCTCGGGCAATTTTTGACAAACATAAACTGTATTTTATTCGGAAACTGGTGGTACTAGTTATTCTAGACAGAGAAAAGTTGTTTTTGTGAACTTTTGTACGGTCTATAAAAATGTACTGTGCAGACGGTCGCGTAATACTGTTTTTGAGAATTGCTAAAATTGAAAATAGCCCATTCGTCAATCTTAATTCTTGTGCTTCCAACCTTTCACCTTAGTTAAGTTTCACCTTAGTTAAGCTTGTTGAAAGTGCGACGCTGTTAGGCTTGGGCTATGTATATATATTAGTTATATTTTACACACCCTTTCTTGCTTAACTTGGAATTGCTGTTATGCAGTAGATAGACTTTGCAAGGGTGAGAGTAGTCTACATGTGTAGGGTGTAAATGTTTGGTTTCAAGAAGTTTTTTAATGTCAGGATACTGGGGCATATTGTGTTCTTGTCTCTTGGCCCAGTTGGTTTTCCCTCATTTGCTTTCCACTACTTTCCTTTCAAGTGGCTTCTTGTATGGTGCTGACAATGAAAGTACAGACTACATTGCACCCTCTTTCCTTTCCCTTTCTTCACCCAAACTGCCAGTTTGAGTCAGCCCAGCTTGTTGGTTTTTACAAGTTCGCAGATATTGCTGGTGCCCACGATGATTGGATGGCTTGCTTTCCTCATGTCATCCATTACCGAGTGTCTAAGGGTGTCCAAGGCCATTTCCGACTCTGCCGCTTCAACGTCTTCTGCGGGGATTTCCTTGGCATGAATACTCCCATGACGGTGCGCCGCTGTCTGATGTGAGAACAGGCTACTAATCCGCTGCACAGTCCTCCACTCTTCAGGATTAAAGGTGGGCTGCCCGTTCTCATTTCTGAGATCCTTCATCTCCCTTGCTACCCGCACAGGATCGGCCTTTCCAGTTCTTACACCTTCAAATTTCTTTATCAAGAAGGTCTTGACATTATCAGTAGTCCTAGTGGGTCGTTTTGTTACCTTCAGAGCACATCCCAATGGTCTTGGAGTAGATGCACTGGCAGCACTGCTACTTTCCTCACCTTGTAACGAGGTTGATGGCACATCCGAAGCAAACGTCCCCCCTGTCACCATACCCGCCCATTTCCTTCTAATGCAATCATACATAGTCTCACAGTCATCCTCAAGACTGCTTGCCCATGTCCATATGGTTGTCTGCCTCTGTCTAGGTCTTGAACGTCAGGATGCATCCAGTCTCTTGACAAGAGTAGATCTCGAACTTGTGCCTGACACTCCCACCCATACTTCCCCTCTGTGTAGCTTGACCAAACGGCTGGATCACCCTTAGCCCAGTATCCCCTTGTGATGCAACTCCAAGATCGCTGTTGGTGATGAGGCGCCCAAGACCAATGTTGTACGCTTTCCATACTTGGATGCCACAATCCTCGTACTGGAAATTGTTCAACACACTAATGCCTGGTATCTTGTTATCTTTGTTACTCTCCCTCATTGTGTCCACCTCAACGACCGTGGCCCTGCATCCTTTGATACCGCCATGCGATTCTAGCACTGCCTTCATATCCTCAGCTCTAATGACGTTGTGTCTCTCATTGACCCGGCGATTGATGTGT
Organism: Cladopsammia gracilis; assembly: GCA_022457155.1. NCBI lineage: Eukaryota > Metazoa > Cnidaria > Anthozoa > Scleractinia > Dendrophylliidae > Cladopsammia > Cladopsammia gracilis. The sequence goes on from JAJGOT010000180.1 coordinate 864,200, forward strand.
GCCTTCATCGCAGCAGTCTTTCGATCGCTCGCAGACATCCTTACCAGCCTGTGGTTCTGAGAAATCATATCGGACTGGCCTGACACCGGTTCTCTCCCCCACTTCTCTAAGACTTAGTAACAGAGGCCCATTGTCGTAGCATCCAGCATTATCTGATCGGAGATAGGCTGTTGTCACAAATGGATACTCTTGTTTGACTTTGTGTAGCAAGTCTTCTATGATTGACAGAACTATAAAGCTATTTTGAGTGCAGTTGTTGAAAATGTGTACAGTTCACACTTGCTCTCCAGTCACTCTTGTGATTACAGTGCTGATGTGCCAGCTCCTGCCCCGCTTTCCAAAAAAGTCACTCATCTGTTCTCTGTATTGCACAGGTAGAAACTTCATAGCCCAGTCCATTATAACCAAACACGAGCTCTCGTCTAGCTTCTGGAGGGCATGTTGCTTAGCTTCGTCCTGGTTACTTGACCGTAACAAGTGGGCTTTCCGAGCCTTAATGTTATGCACACTCTCAGTGTACTCAAACCTCAGCCCAACCCTCTCCTCTTCAGTCATGTCCACTTTATCTAGCATTTCTGCCACCTCTTCTAGTACTCCCTCCAGACTTTCACAGCACTCACATTCCTAGCTGTGTTGGTGATCACATTCCCCCTGAACTCCCTAGCATTATCGTCGCTTAGAGCATGGACTGCGCAGTGATCACTGCACTGTTCACCTCGTCTGACATGTGTCTTGAAATCATTCTTCAAGTACCTTTTTCCATCCTTTGGTAGCTTCTGAGTGGCAGTTACGTTGATAACCTGATCTGCTAAGACCTCCAACATACAAAGGACTTGATCAAACCACTCAGCACCCTCCGCAGTGGTGTTGTCAAGTCCCTGAAGGGATCTCTGCATGGAGCAGGGACCGCAGAGCAAGGTGAAAAGTGGGAGGGCTGACAATTGAAAATAATTTTTTCATAATGAAAATCGAAAAAAGGAATAAAGTCATAGTATTGATTTGTTTCTGTCGCGTTACTTTGCATACTTTATCCAGTATTTGTTGCTCTTTATAGGTCGGCATTAGTGAAGATACTGAAATTCTTCATACGATTTTCATTACGTCAAGCAAATGTGTTTGCGATCTGAATCACGTCTAAGCTTTCCGTTAATTTCTTATGACAATTAAGTACTGTCAAGTTACTGAATCGCTGCTGTTTCATGTTTGATCTCAGCCATGTCTTCAGGTGATGTGCTGCTGAAAAAGATCTTTCACAGCAAGCTATGGTTGCTGGGTTGACCACCAACAGCTTACATAGTATAACTACTTCACCAATTAGGCTTCGTTCTTCTTTAGGTAGCTTCTTAACTTCGCAGAGAACATCATCAAAGCAGTCCATTGCACCTTTATCCTTCAGAATCTGACGCAGGACTTGAGGTTGGGCCTTCAGCGAGTCGAAATTTATGTCGTCATTGTATGACACTTTCATGTAGTCGAGCTCTGCTGTGTAGGATTCTCCATTGATACCTTTTAGTAAGAGGGACTCCATCTTTTCATAGGCTGCAAAGCTTGGTTGACTGAAGCACTGTTCTATGGCATTAACTATCAGATCAATGACCTCAAAGTAGATGTGCCGATAGTGGTCCTTGCAGGTGCTCGACGCTTTCGTGGAAGAAGTGGATCAGATTTGGCATGATCTTTGCTTTTGCGAAGGACTACTGAGTAGAATGCTGAAAAGCTATCATCATTTCGGATGCTCTCTAGTACTGACTTAGTAAGTTGCGCTAAATGTTGTCCACTGACTGCAGACATCTTCGTCGACTGCAAGGTTTTAGATAGGTTATCAGAATGAGAAAATAACCTCTCTCCAAGACTTAGCCCAAAGAAAAAGTCGAAGGTTTTCATTTGTGCTTGACAACCAACCATTCTTCCTCTAACATCTGGTTGCAGCTTATCTTCTAGGGACACCCTCCATTCTTCCATTAGAGCAGAGTAGTCCACCTTGTTGGACATTACCAACACAAGCAGCAGAGTCACTTTCATCTTCTTGCTCCAAATTTTCCTCCATTTGTCCGAGACTGCATTCACGCTTTGGGGAATACTTGATTAGTGCTGTTATCTCTTTTGCAGTATCCATGGTGTTTGACAATATTTTAGAGGCTTTGGTGACATCTTTTATACCAAGACCTAGTGAGTGGCCATGGCAGTGAGTGGGATGGGCTTTGGGCTGTATCTGTAAAATTCTTGTTGCTATGCCAGATTTACTACCAAGCGTGTTACTGGCACCATCAAAGAATTGCCCTCGGCAGTTGCTAAAAGATAACCCAAGCCTTATGAACACGTCTTTAATGACTGCTTCAATAGTGTCTGCACGAATATTTGGAATATTCACAAACCCTAGGAAATCTTCATGTGCTTTTAGTTCTTTGTCATTCCATCTAACGCAGAGTGTCAATTGTTCCTTATTACTGACATCTGTGTATTCATCACAAAGGACTGAAAAAAAGGACTTGTCTAAGCTAGTAACTACTTGTCTCGATACATTGTCTGCCATGAGAGGTGTACTTGTCATTTTTTCGCTGAAGCCAATCAGTAAGCAACGGTACACCATTAGCTCTCAATTTAAGGAGGTGGTTAAAATTGGATTCAGCATCTGTGTGTCCTTGCATAGCAAGGCCCTGCCGGGCAAGAGATCGGATGCTCTCAATTATTTTTAAGAAACATGTACGGTTTTGTTTTATGGTCGTGTCGGCTGCACATTGCTACACATCTCAATTATGTTTCCACTTGACGCTATAACGCAAACTTGGTGCTCACATGCCAAAATGTGACAATTGGACTTCTGGTGCTCTTGAAAGCGGGCAATAGCATTTTTCCAATTTGAATAACCACCCTTGATGAAAGTCAATTCTTTGTTTTTTGCAGTTGAAAGGTTGCCTTGTTATTTTGATGAGCACAGACGTAACAAATGACAGAATCGCTTTCTTCGACATAATGCAACCATGGAAAATCTTTAAACCAGTTCGTTTTAAATGGGCGATTGCATTGTCAGGTTTTTTTTTTAGTGAAACTGAAGTTACACGGTTGATGAGCTTTACCCACAGGGTCAATGCATTTCCTTGACAACTCGATGCATGTACCTTTTGTTCAGATCGTGTTATGTCTGTTTTTTTGTCCCCTATTTTGCCAGCCTCCTACTGCACCCACTCCACCTCTAAGTACTTTCGTAGGTAATGCACTTTCTCTTCCGGTTGCAGTCTTTCGGCCACCCCGCTGCCTCCTGCTTGCCTTTCTCAAGTGTTTTGATGTAGTCGGCAAAGAGCCCTTTCTTGTTACGCATGTAATTCCACACCTTGTAAACCTCCAGAATTTCATACCCTTCTTCAATGGCCAGTTCTATTTCGGGCATAGTCCACTTGCCTTCCAAAGCTACTACAAAATTAGCTGCTTCTGCGCAGCTGCGGCAAAGAGTGAAAACTAACTTCTGTCACGGCACCTTCTTGCTTTACTATCTGGGGTAACACTGGGTGGTGCAGATATCGCTTGGGTAAGATTTTACAGTGCATTAACCCGTAATAAGGCCAAGGCGGTTTCAGAAAATCTCTGTTTCAGATTATGACAGTGTGGCCAACCTGATACGTGCCGTTCTTGTTGATGTAGGGATACAAAGAGGTAAAGTCCTTGTACTTGACGTGATGTTTCTGCAGCTGTTGAATGACGTCAGGAAAAGCGGCGAGAATACCAGCTTTGAAGCTCTTCCAGAAGAGCTGGTAACAATCCACGCAGTCCCCACATAAATGAGCATAAATGAGCTGTTGAATTAAACAATAGCCATCACAGCAGAAATACACGAGGTGCTAATTTTACTATTTTAACTAGGAAATACACTTGAGAGAAAGAGGAGGCTGCATGTTTTCTGTCATAACTTCGAGATGTTGGAATCACCTCCCCATTAAGCTTTGCACTTTTCAATCAGTAAATATTTTGTAGAATGCTTTGTATAAACATTCTAGATTAAGTCAGCTTAGGGATAAAAATTTTACTTCTTTTTTAGATAATTTAATTCTAGAATGCAGGATATGATTATCGATTGTACTTTCTAGTTTTTAATTAGGTTTTAATTTAAATTCTTTATTAAAAACAGATATCTTAATAGCGGAGCTCTTGCCGGGCCAAAGGCCCGGCTGCGCAGCTCCACACTCATAGAACCAGACAACCCATGGCCGTCATTTTTCATGGTCATGGCTAGCGGAATGTTTCGCGGGCGCATTGTGTGTCCGCCGCCGACCGCCGTCGCTGACCGCCGCCGTCGCTTAGGGCTAACTCGCAGGAGCGTAGACCGTCGCAAAACATGCGCGTATGACGGCACCCAACAACATTGCAATATCACGTCACCTGGAAAAACACTGATGTGTTTAGCGGAGAAAACCGTTTAAATTAAAGTCGTTATTCTCCTGAATGTTTTCGCGGTTTGCTTCTCAAGACAGGGATACTAATTAAGGGATATTCAGAAGCCGCTATAGTGGAAATAGAAGAGCTTTCAGAGATAAAATCTTGCTTCGAGGATGGGAGCAATGTGGGAAGATGTTTGTCACTTCGGGTTTCAGAACTGAAGAAGCGGAGATTTAAACAATTTCCAAGCAGTGGAGGGACTTAAAGGTAAAACAAAATACATTTTTCGATGGGAATTTATGTTGATATCAATCTGTGATTGACTTTTTTGTGTTCTCGCTAGTTTTCGGGAGAATTGTTTATAACGCGCTCAATTAAATTCAGTTGTTTTGATTTCTTTCATCGGAGACATCTCGGCCTCGAATCATGAGCTCGTAATGGTTCGCGTTTTGCTTTTAAACATAAACTTATGGAGATTTGAATAAAATTTTTCGAAAGAAGATTGTTGTCCATTTTTATGTGTTTGTTCATTCATTACATAGATTGAAAAGCGATTTTATGTAAACAAAACAAGACTTAAATTTTCTGTCTTCACTCGCGTCGCCTTATGCAAACATGTTTGTGTATTTTTGCAATTTTGATTTCCAAATCAGTTTCTCGGGTAATTTTTGACAAACAAAAACTGTATTTTATTCGTAAAGTAGTCGTTCTAGTTATTCTAGACAGAGAAAAGTTGTTTTTGTGAACTTTTCTATGGTCTAAATGTACTGTGTAGACTGTCGGGTAATACTGTTTTTTTGAGAATTGCTAAAATTGAAAATAGCCCGGTCTTCAATCTTAACTCTTGTGCTTGCGACCTTTCACCTTAGTTTAGTTTCACCTTGGTTAAGCTTGTTCCTTTTCTCCGGCTCATTTCGATTTTTACCGTAATTTGTACTTGCAAGAACCTGTTAATTTAACAGTCCAAACCGAATTTTTGAACAAACTTGAAAACAGATTAAGTGAGAGCGAAATTTTATCCTGCGAAGGATTTTTATCTTTGGCTGAAATTACACACGCAATGCGTGGACTTTCTTCAGGGAAAACCCCCGGTTCAGACGGATTACCTCAAGAATTTTACGCTAAATTCCCCTATTCTGTTCGAAATTATAAATTTAGTTTGGAAAATAATTCTCTCAGTGATTCAATGCAAGGAATATGATAAGAAAAACCTCAAAAATTGGTGACCCGGCCATTTCGCTACTCAATGTTCATTACAAAATTTGTTCAAAAGCTCTTACAAACAAACTTTCAAAAGTGTTACCCTCGATTATTTCAAGAAGATCAAACTTGTTTCTTCCCAGGTAGGGCGATTTTTGAGAATTTAATTCTCTTGCGTGACCCTCTAGATTATAAAAATATTACCAATGAAACTGGTATCTTGCTGAATATCTACATTATACTGTCTAGCAAATATGAAAATTATAGTTAATGGTTTTTTGACTAAAGAAATTCCACTCGAGTGGTACATTTTATGCGCAGATGTTTTGGCTACCAGTATAAGAAAGGATGATACTATTGAAGGTTTTCTCCTTCCAGAAGCCTGAGGAAAGTGTTTTAAAATTCGCCAATATGCGGATAACTCCACATGTTTTGTAAACGATATTTTTTCTTTAGACAAATTATTTACCTTACTTCACAAATACGAGACAGGTACAAGGACTAAATTAAATGTGGCAAAGAGTACTTAAGCCATGTAGTTAGGAGCTTGGTGCTCATGTCCGGACACTCCTTATGGCCTGACGTGGGTGTCAAGAATGCGAATCTTGGGTGTCTGGTTTAGCAATGGTACTGCAAATGTGGAACCAGATAACTGTTTACCACGCCTTTCCAAGCTACATTAAAATTTGAACCTGTGGAAGGGTGTGGGGTGTTTTCACTCCCACCCTATCGGCACTACTCAATACTAGGTTTATAGTTAATGTTAAGACTATTTTCTTTTACCTTATGGACTTTTGCTGTCGACGAGAATGACATGCGAGCACGTTTTTTCATTAAGACCATACTTTATGGTATATGGGTTTTTTGAAATAAAGCAACTTTTCACAATAGCACCGAGAACTCTCGGGCCACTGTAAGGGACATAAGGAATGACATCACAACACAGTTGCAAATTGACTGGGGAGGGGTGGTACTTTGCAAATTTTTTGGCGGGGGTGTGCTGCTGGGACTCTGAGACCCTTAACCTATACTAGACCATTTTAGCTGCATTTTGCAACCATATTCTAGACTAAACACCGAAAAATCCTACCCTATCCTAGACCTTTTCTAGACTCGCTATTTTGCAGAAACTCATTCACTATCACAGTCTAAGATACCAGGGGTCAGTAAAAATGTCATACAGCACACCTTACCGATTATTAAAGGTCATTTGCCAGTAAACCTCGTCTAGACTAAATTCTTCATGCAACTGAACAGTTTCGTAGAAAATGATACCCTATTCTAGACCAAAAATCTCTGATTACTATACCCTATCCCAGACTAAACTGCCTGAAAACCATACCCTTCACAGCGTCACCTATATAGCTCATATATGGGAGTACCCACCCCCCCCCCACCCCACTGCAAACAGAAATTTTCTGCTTTGTGGTGTCATCCGATAATTTGTGAAATACAACAGTCAAAGCTTGTGACTCTAATAATTTAGCTACTGGCAACTCATCATTCATTACCAGAAATGACTAAAGTAATCATGTGCAAACCAGAAAGAACTTTCAAGTGGACCAAACGACCGGAAATGAACTTTATAAATAATCCCTTATGGACTAGACTTTCAAGTGACTAAACCGGAACTGACCTTGTATTATTGTAACCGGAAATGACTAGCTTTAACTCAGATGAATGGGGTTAGTTTCTAGAGAAACTGTGGTGCTGCGTCGGTGGGGGTGAAACACAAGAATTTGGTTTTATCGACTGAGTCGATAAGGTAAATTAGCCACCGTAAAAAGATTCGAGAAAGCTGACGTTTCGGGCTAGCGCTCGAAACGTCAGCTTTCTCGAATCTTTTTACGGTGGCTAATTTACCTTATCGACTCAGTCGATAAAACCAAATTCTTAGCTTTAACTCAGGATGCCTTGTAACCGGATAGCCTCTCAGGATAACATTGTAAACTTTAGGGATTTGTTATTGATAAATAAAACGTTTTAAAAGGAAAAAACAGTGTTGTGTTTAGCGGAGAAAACGGTTTGCAAAATCGTTTTTTCCTGCTTTTTTTTCGCGGTTTGCTACTCAAGAGAGGTTTCACATTTCTCAAACAGTGAGCTTTTGTGGAATTTGTGCAGTCTAAATGTTCTGTGCAGACGGTCTCATGATAAGCTTACTGTTTTTGAGAATTGCTAAAATTGAAAAAAAGCCTGTTTATCAATCTTAATTCTAATTTTTCTTGTGCTTCCGACCTTCCACCTAAGTTAAGCTTATCATCATCGTTTCTGTTTAGGGAGCTCCGCTGTTAGGCTGAGCCTATCTATATATATTATAGTATTGTAACGTTGTTTATTGAGGGCCACGAGTTTGTTAGTTTTTTAACTATTAAGTGTCACCCTGGTTAAATAAAGTTTGATTGATTGATTGATTGTGCAGACCTGTGCACCGCATATGTGACATTTGTGACAGAAAAGACCTCGCCCGTGCTTCTGCATGAAGGCTGGCAGAGAAGTTGCAACGTTGAAATGATGATCTGAGAGAATTAGGGCCAGACCCTTACTGCCAGCGTGGTTGTTGGCCGAGAAAATGGGCGAAAATTGTTTTTTTTTTACGGGAAAACACTGACGGGGTAATCGCAGAAGTCGCCGTGTTGAACCAATTTAGTTATGTCTGTCACTTTTAATTCTCCTGCTATAGGTAAACCGCAATCTTTATGCACTTGCTTGGCATACTGGATCAGCTTATACAACCGCCTCTTTCTGCTTATCCTTAAAAAAGGCTTGTGTTTTCTCCTAAGGTTAAAGCCACTGTTTTTATGGCAATTACTAGACTGTGGCGCTACTTCTTTGGGCAAACATTGGGTAAACATCTATTGAAAAATCTCCCCGACCTACATCCACCTCTGAGTTGCTGGGTAAAATGCGAGCAAACATCTCGCTGGCCATGCACGGATCAAAGATGCTTCTTTTTACCACTGGCACTATAAAAGGATTTTTGAGATCGCTCAACATGAATCTAAGCTGCACGTAATCATTTGCTGGAATTTCACGCAGGACAGGCATCTCCAAATAGCGCAAAACAGCATTGAAAGCGTCTAATCTTTTAGCTACTTCGGGCCTGTCTTCAATTCTAATGGTGTACATTGTACCTCTTATGTTGAATTTGTTGTTGAAAAAAGTGCGACTGGTGTGCAAATAGAGAAACTCGCTTCTAAGTCGAAAGTCAATTCTCCATCTTCGGTGAGATTCGCTGGTGCTTGCCTCTGTACACCTTCTTGCGGAAAAATGATGCTTTCTTGCACCATGTTTCATTGATTTTCCTGCTGTTGTTGAATATTCAAAGGCAGTAGTCCCCGAGCAGGCGGTACTTCTTCGATAAACCTCCAACCACCGTGTTGATCCACTGCCCCGTAGATTTCTTGCAGAATATTTTCCACCTCCTCTTCATCATCGCTATCCTGCACTGTTGCTTCCAAATCTTGTGAGCAGTTTGTGTTAACTGTTGTCTGTTGCGAGGAGTCAACTCTCCCCTCAGATAATTGATGCTCCTGAAAAATAACTTGATGCGATCTACACTCCTCTCTAGCTATAACTTCAGAGTAAAGTGCGTTTATAATGTAATCTAAACGACTATCGCCTTCTACGTCACTGCTGTCCCCTAAAGAAGCCATTTTGTCATTCCCTTTTCTTACATTAGTTATATTTATTAATTATACTTGTTAGAGCGTGAAAATATATTAATATATTAATACAAAAGATGACATTTCATTGTTTTTAATTCTTCTGAATTAGTTTCATTTATCTGTCGCATGTAAAAGGCAGGTTAAAAGGTTATACTAAGGTTAAGGTTATTACTTAAAGGTAATTACTTATTGTATTTCATATGTATTTTTTCTTGAAAGCTGTGTAGCGAGTACATAAGCACGTATCGGTACTGCCTGTGGACGAAGATACTATCTGCTTTCCTCTGAGTTGAAAATTGAGAAGTGGGGAGTTTGAATTTCGGGCACGCAGTTGGTCCAATGAAAGTCTCGCACATAAGTAGACAGAAACAAGACATAATTTAGTTAGATAACAATAAAACATTTTATTACAATGTGAAAATGGTTGAAAAGTTGCATATTCTTTGTAGAAATCTACTACGTTTGCCATTTCTTTCTGCTTCTTCTCTTGTGTAACTTTGAGATGAATTTTTGAGCGTGGTTTTGAACATGCAGATTTTTAATGCGCAGTTTATTCAATTTCGAAGTGAACATCATTTTTATTCATGTTATTTTGCAATCATTTTCTCAAGATTTGTTCTTTTCAAATGTAAAACGTTTTGCAAGGCTGCTCTTTTGAAATGTAAATTTCTTTTGAATGTTAACATTATCTTGCAAACACGTTTTCACGTATACACGAAATATGGCTTCCGAAAGTTTTCTCGCTGTAGCTACTGTAAGTAACAATGAGCAAAATTCTGCTGGTTATACAGTTAATGCAGATGCTATTCAACTATTAGTCTGTCGAAGCTTTGAAGAAGAAGAATTTAATCTTGAAGCGTTAGGTAAAATAACCGACGCTATTTCAGCACCGCCTGTTAGGAATAACACAAACGCTGGCAACGAGACTGCTGCTACTGTTTGTTCGAAAAGAGGGAAAGGAAAAGGTAGAAATTCTAAAAAAGCAACTCAAGAGCAGCAACACCAACAGCAGGAAATAGAACGTGCTGTGCCTGAGAACACTTCTCTTCTCCTTCAAAGCAGTGAAGCACCTGCAGAATACGTGCCTTCGCAAACAATGGATTTTATTCAGAACAATAACATATCACCCGTTCAACATTTGCCTTTGATTAACCTGCAGCTGGGGTTAAACAATCCTGAAAACAGATCTCAAGCATTGTTTTCGCTAGTGAACATACAGTGTAACAGCGCCACGCCTTCGCAAGTCTTTCCACAATCTGTCTCTTCCCAGGTAATTAGTGGAGCTCAAATGGCGGAAGTTATGTTTACATCAAAGCCGGCTGATGTCAATACGAAGAATGCAGTAAAACCTAATTATCTCAATCAGTGTAAGAATAGATTACGCAAGTATCAGAGCGAAGCCATGCATGATTTCTCTGATTTGCTCTATGCTCCTTTTGCGAACAAAACGAGTTTTGAGAGTTTAGAAGGTCAAACTCGCAAGTTTGTTTTTAGAAAGAAAGTTTTTGATGTAATATATCAAACACGAGGAACAGTGTTTCATCAGATTTCCAAACACCGAGAAGTGGATTGGAAAAACGAGGCGCAGCCGAGTTTTTTTTAAACCACTTCAAGGTGTTTGGAAATCTGATGAAACACTGTTTCGAGTGTTTGATATAGCTTCTCAAACTGATCGTTAAATGCGGAGAAAACGAAGGAATAAAATCGCCAAAATCTATGCAAATTAAGAAACGATTTCAAAACCTCCTTCGCGGTAGTGATTTCCTTTGTGTTCTCGTCATGAATTATTAATGAGTTTGAGAATGCAGTTTTTGAGACTCTTCATAAACACGTGTTTGCAGTACGTGAGTTAGAGAAAGCAATTTATTGTTCTGTTCTTCCTCTTAAAGAAAAAGTAAGTGGTGTTTTACCAGATAACCACAATTTCAATAGCATTACGCAGACTCGAATAAACAATGCACTGAAAAGAAAGAGGCAGGAAGAATTGGAATGCCTACGTGATAGAGTAATAACTCAAGAAGTTATTGAACAGCTGCGACCTCCCAAGTCTTATTGTTTGAAGCAATGGCCGAGTTTGAGTTCTCAACAATTTGAAAAATTAAATCCTTTGTTCGAGGCTTTCTTGTTGACAAGGCAAGATAATGAATTGAAACTGCATTCTTATGCATACGTGCATAACTTAGAACAATTCAAAGGCCTTTTATTTACACTGAAAGAAAAGGAACCACGTTACTACGAAGAGTTGACACGCTACCTTGTGATAGCTGGAAAGACGAGATGATGTTGGTACAAAGAATTTGTAAATGGAGAAATGGATGAAATGACCTACGTTGAGTTGTGTAAAAGATAAAATAACCGCAAAGTGCCTAGTGCCATTTTACGTCGCATGTAAAAAGAGCTATTATTTTAATCTTTTATTGATTAAATCCTTACTCAAAATGTACCCTTTTAAATTAGCTTTTAATTCTTAGTATTTTCTTTTTGTTATGCGTATTTAATCATTGCATGTTAAAAGGCGCAATGTAAGTGGTTAATTATTATTGTTGTCATAGTAATTTCAATTTAATTATTTCTTCCGTCCCAAGGACTGGGTCCAAACCATGAACCTAGGGCACTGGAGGGTTTCTTAGATCTTATTACAATTTTTCGTTGTTTCTGAACCAATCTTAAGCATGTTACCTAATTTCGCATACAAATAGCCGTAAAATCAACAACCGTAGAATAAATTATACGGGTCAACACTGAATTCAACGGTCGACAGCGTCGCTAAAATCCACTGAAATCTGAGAATTTAGGTCATCTGTCATTCTGCCACGACTACTATAGCATGCAATTACTGAACTACATTTGAGTCGGGATTTTAAAGTGAAAACATTGATAAGAAGCGAACAAAAGTATTTTGATTTAGTGACTACTCTTCTATTGTTTTTTTTTCTCGGAAAAATGTGTAAAATGATGTATGTGTGAAATGTTGAATAAAAGGGTTCAAAGACTAGTCATTTGTCTTCTGCTTTTAAAAATCTCTCTATTCACTCTCATTGTTAATAAAAAGCAATATATATGGTCAACATATGTTTATTGTAAAATCACACTAGAAAAATACAACACTTGCACGCAAAAAGTAAAAAAATAGATCAAACTTCAAATCACTCTTAGTACTGAATAATAAAAAAACTTAATGTTTGAAAGCACTGTTTTCAAAAACTTTGCTAAGTCTTAAACAATAATGTGTCTTTCTGTCCTTACTGACCCTTTTTATCTCGTTAATGCGCTTGCGCATTAAGCGAGATTTCGAAGTCGAGTACTAAAAAGGGACAAAAGTTGTTAACAAAATTTTGTGGACTTTTGTCCGGGGGGGTTTCTTGTTCCTTCTTTATAGAAGCTATATTAGGGCATCGAGGATATGGTTGGTTAAAGCGGTTAGGATTTCAAGAAGGGCGTCACATACTGCCACTAAAATGTTTGGGGAGCACCCCCGGACCTATTGTTAATTTCCCTAGGGTATTGGGATGTCAGAACTTGTGATGAACTTGTCATATCTCACATTACGTTACCGCAAAGGTATTAGTCCTTCTTAAATTTCGATATCTCACGTTACCTATCAGTTTCAATCATTTGTCGTAAAGCCATTATAGCTACTTTAAAAGGGTAAAAATAGGTTAAATGCGTTTTCTTGGGAAACGTAGTTTGAGAATTTCACGGTGTATTTTACTAATGGAGAGGTTATAAGAAAGTTAAATGGGACAGGAAAGTTTGTGTGTTAATATGAGCGGTATGGCAGAGCAAAATAGCATGAACTTTGCGTTTTTTTCTATTGAGTTGTGGTTACACACACCTTGGGTTTGGGGCCTTCCCAAGGGTTAATGGCTTGGGTTCGGTTTATCTCAGGTTTCATCTTACCTTTGGGGATGCGGTTACACAGTAAAAGACTCCCCAGGGTAAAATATAATAAGATATGAGTTCACTGACACTGCAGTTTACGCGCGAAAACGTACAGATCGACATGGATGACACGAATCGAGATCTTGTAAGTTTAATTTCAGTCATTCTCCTGCTTATCATTTGATAAATATAACAATCCGGCATTTTTTTTTGCGAGAAGACACCGAAGAAGACGCCTTCAACTACGCTATCTTCAAGGTTTGTCGGCGTTTTATTTACATTTAGGAGCTCGCCACGAACTTGCTCGTCGCCAAGGAGGGCTTGGGTATTTCCACGACCACAGAATTGGTTTCAGCAACTTCTAAATAACAATGCACTCTATCACTGGTGGAAAGAAAATTTTAGAGTTACAAGTAAGCGTGCAATTAACCAAGCGTATCAGAGGTCAACTCAGCAGCAGGCGATTTCCTGTATTAGCTACGTTCTGCATTATGATTGGCCAAGCGGTTTGATTGTGCAATAGTATGGTAAACATGTCATAGTTGTGTTGATGTTTTGGCTTATAATGATGACGGTTGAATGGAATTGCGGCAAGCCTTCAATGGCTTAAATTTTTGCGTCTTTTGCGTACTGTTACATAATGAAACTGTAATAGCAATTATTAATTGTTTTAAAATAGCACAATATCGAAAGTACACGGGTCAGCCAATACTACAACACGTATGCTACCGGTGCCAAGTGCAGGTTCAATCAAATTAGTTGCAACCTGTAGGTAAACGAACTTAAAATATTCACCTTTATACGGACTTCTATTTTATGAAAGGGGTCAATCCGGCAATTTTTTTTTTAGTCATATGGGAAGTTTAACTTAGTCAGAGGCTGTCCTATTCAGTACATTTGATAGCTGCGTGGAGCTAATTAACACCACTCTTATTACTAATCACGTTAAAAGTGACATCAAATATTCTAGATATGACTTGTTCTCAAAAGAACATGCTATTTTGCTCTGCCTTTTAAGTCGCTTAGCGAGTGACAACCGGAAATATCGTGAAAAGAAAAATTGGTAAGAATATTCTGCTCCCGGAGGGGGGGGGGGGGGAAATCCTATAAGTCGTCAAGCGGAGGTGCTCGTCAGGAAAAAAAGTGAAACGCTGAAAGATATCAGTGGCCGTTATCAACCAGAATTTTACTTCTAAAAGATACCATTTTTTTACCAAATATGCGATGGAACAATGCGATGCGGCTAGAGTGCTGGAAATAAATAGATCTGACTATACATGGGTCGAATTCCAGCTACCATCAGAAGGAACACCGGAAGGCAATAGCGACTCGTCTTTCGCTATCAACACACTAAAAGATACCATTTTCTGGGAAAATGAGTTTTTTTTAATCATATATTCTAAAAGATACCTAGATCCCCTAATTTTAACCCCTAAAAGTTACGACGAGCACCTCCACCCAACCACATATGCGAGTCCTCCTCCGGGGTTCTGCTATACGTTGTCTACCCGGTATGATGAACAGCGAGGAGTGATTTTTTATGTCGCTTAACGAATGTCAAAGTGAAATCTCGTGAAAAGAGTTAATTTTACGATTCGTTTAAAGTCAACTCGCTTAAAGTTAAACGAGTCAACTTTTCGCGCTCGACGAAGCTGAGAAATCTCACGCTGTATTTTTGTTCGCTTTTTGAGTTGTAATCTTTGTCTGCTTTTCCAATAGTTATTAAATATTTAGGTGTCATGATTATGCAATAGTATGCAAGACAGGGTAGATTTTGCTTATTCAGCTAACTAAAAATGTTTCGGTTTGATTATGCAAGAGTATGGATTTCGGTTTTGTGCTATTTTAAAACAATTAATCATTGCTATTACAGTTTGATTATGCAACAGTACGCAAAAGACGTAAAAATGTTCCTGATTTTGTTTATAAAAGTTATCAAGGAAGCATTTTAAACACGCAAAAGACGTAAAAATGTTCCTGATTTTGTTTATAAAAGTTATCAAGGAAGCATTTTAAGAAGCATTTTATAAGCGATTTCAGCAGAATTAAAGCAGAATTATACAATACATTCTGAACAGAAAAATAAATTCAACAATTTCCCATAAAATGTACTTCACAGATTTCTCGAATAACAACCATTTCATTATCTCAACTAGAAAATACAAAAACTTAACTTGTAATACTAATGACATGAGGTTAGGGTTAGGTAGGGTAGGCACGCAAATCTTCACTAAAAAAAAGACCGACAACCACACGTTAAATCGTTTGGCTCACGAAACCTCGCCGTGTCACTGAAAGCCTATCTGAACTCTATTTCCTATCCTTTTTTTCCAAAATCAAAAACATGACGGTAAAATTAAATCAAATAAATTGCCACTTTTACATTCTATATAGTGAAACACTTAAAGAAAACAAACTGCTCGTAGTGTAAACGAACGTTTCTGTAACAGGCTATTCTCTTCTAAAAATCACATCTTTCTTAGTTCATCCACCACCCTTAACCCCCCCCCTCACTCAAAAAATATTAAGACTTTTAACAAGAATTAACTTCAAATACCAATAAAATAAAAACCAATTCATTGCTAAAATTTAAAATGATCCATTTAATCCCTAATAGTTAGGAAACAGATGACACCACAACGGCATTAGATCATTCCTTCAACAACCATACACAACTACCTAATTACTCCATTTAACAGAAAGACAGACATCGTTAATCTAAACCGGAAAAGGTAGATATTTCGGCCCACCCACAATTAAACAAGTTTCAACAAAATATTACAGATCATACAACATTTAATAACCAATCTTAAACAATTTGTCAATATTGCTAACCTTTACATTCAAACGCTATTTCGGACAACTCATCTCTTCAAATTGTAAATCATCTTCATTTTCTTTCAACTTACCAATTAAACGTTATGCTTATAAAAACACAGACCTACCCATTGTTTTATCAAACATATGCTGCTTCTCAAACATTTAAAACAATGTCTCTGAAATAGACATACAGTATTCTCACGAATAACCAGCATCACAGCTACCCTTGGCTACAAGTATAAACGCAATAAAACTTCATCACACTTCGAACATAAATTTACCTTTCGCGCTCCGTCATAGTCCATCATTTCATGTGAAAGCCGACGAGAGACAGCGGCGACCACAGGACCATACTGCCGACACTTAAAGATAACGTCTATTGACAGTTGAAAACCAAATTTTTGAAACTCCTTTTAACTCCTATTTCAGTCGCACACTACAATTGTAGAATTTCTAACCATCACAAAATCAAAATTACCAAAAATAATACCCTATTTAACGACTGACCATGACCTCAAAAACCTTAACATATCGACCCGAACATCACTATATACTGTACAAAACGAACTCCGCTCTCCCAAAGGAATGTAACTGCAACGCTCCGGTGACCAAAACTTACGACATTCTATTCTAAATCACGTAAACCATTCTACATAAGACATTGTAAGAACGCGTTTCGATTTTTCAACAATTTCAAGTAAAATTGGATCGCTTGAAATCCATTTTGTTGCTAGACCTCTAGCTCTGAGGTCGTTGGTGCGCGTAGAAATTCGTAGCGAACAGCACATATAGAACACTGTACAACATTCCGCCATCACCGAAAACAATTAGGGATCGCGGCACATTGTTTCCATGTAAGTATAATTACTTGATAACTACGGTAAGGCAAATTGCTAGTTGTAATAGAATAAACTGTGCGTTTGTTGTAAAGTCAAATGGCTAGCCTGCACAACAGACTTTATTTTTTAATGCGTTTCAGAGCAGCGCTAAACGAGTGGCCACCGCAAAGCGGAAGGGCATCTAAGGAAAGTGGTTTTAATGATAAGATTTGACAGTGATTTGCGTTTAAAAACACAGGTGCTGTAGTGATATGATGAGTAATAATATGCGATGAATTTGACTTTCCACTGTTCGTCCTTTCGTGTGAATAAAATTATTAGTTGTTAGATCGGTAGATGATTTTTGTCGCAATGATAAGTCTTCAATTCTCTTTAAACTCTATATAATATTGGTTAGTTAGATACTTAAGGATTAGAAAACAGGTGTCGTGTGCGTCGTGCCTTCCACGAGCCATTGTAGTCCAAGTGTATCTGCTGCCTACTGTGTAGGGAGCGAGGGGGGGGGGGGGAGAGAGAGAGTAGTGAGTGATGTAAGAAAGATCTGATTTTTAGAACACAATCAATAGCCTGTTACAGAGATGTTCGTTTAGACTACGAGCAGTTTGTTTTCTTTCAATGGTAAACTACATAGAGTTTAAAAGTGGCAATTTATTTGATTTAATTTTGTGCTCATATTATTGGAGGGAGACATTACGGCGCTCTGAATCGCCGCAACACCGGCAAAATAAATTACGGAACATCGCATCGCCCCAAGAAAAGTCGACGAAACACCGTCACCGCAATATATCTTTTTGTCAAGTTACCATGAAAAAGGCTTAGGATTGGCGACCATCAGAGTATTGAAGATTAACTAGACAGTATTGTACTGTTTTTTGTTACAAATTTAACATAATGGTACCTGCTTTTCAAAATTAAGTGCGAAGTAAATAGCGAAGTCAAACAGGAAACGGCGGCACCGCAGATAATTTTGTTGCACCGAACACCGCAGACTGTAAAGTGTAAACATCGCACACCGTAAAGTTTGAGATCACCGCAACACCGCAAGCTGGGATTTTATTCACCGCAACACCGCATAAAAAAGTGAGCAACACCGTAACACCGCAAATCTCCAATGCCCACATCTTATTGATTTAAAAAAAAAGAAGAAAATAGCGTGCAGATAGTCAGACTCTGGCGGCGTTGTATAAGTGACGTTATTAAGAGCAGTGTAACGATATTGTTTGCATAAAGAAAAACCGCCAGTTCTGTAAGATTTATTTAGCACTTGGAAATTGTAACGATATTCTATGGTGATTTGATAAATAATAAATCGGGTATTTGTGTTTAAATGAAGATGAATTGGTATTTAAAGAGATTACTGGACGTTCCGTGTGTGTTTATTAATTTAAAATAGTTACATCTTATCAACTTAGAGGCGGTCCGTCTTTATTCAAAAGCTGTTAATTCGATTTCTAGAGTTGTTACTTTAGAAAACACGTTTAGTATTTTGTATTGTGTAAGATATGTCGAATATAGAAAAATTGTATTTTCATTTCATAAGTTTTTGGCGAGTTTAATACAGTGGCTCTTTTGTGGTTAGTAATCGGAGATAGGAAGTGTTTATGGCGTGCTAATTAGAGTTAAAAGCATGTAATGCATATTTGCGATTTTACACTTTGATGACTTGTCAACAATTTTCTGTCAAAATTGTTCGGCAAAGTGATGTCGGTTGACGTCGCTTTGCGTCGTTTTATACGACTCTATACCCATCACAGCAAGAAAACAACCAAGGGACACTGACAAATGAAATGCGCGAAAAAGGAGTCCATATAGTGAACCAGTTAAACAACAAACCTGGAAGACATCACCCGGAACCATTCTGATCTAAGAAACGCAAAAACCACACTCCCCTCGAAAACACTCCCCCCCCCCTCTCCCCCACCGCCCAGAACGCAATGAACGATCTCAGTTTCACTTTTCACAGCATTAAACTAAATCGCAGCGCCACGTGCATTTTTAAAACAATGTAAGCTGTCAAATTTTATCGTTAAAAACGCTCCGCAACGGCTCAGATGACATATCTGATCCACAACTCAAATGAAATAGCTGTTCTATATTTCAGTGAAAATATACTTTTATACAAAAATAACGGCTTCTCATACCTTTTGGTGTCTCTATTGAAATCAAGGTACTCTCGACTCTCGAATCTTCACAATTAACCAAACTCAACTTCACAAAACATATACAAACATATACATATACATGACATGACAACAAATGAAAACCACAAAACCACACGACGGAATGTCTACAAGCCGAAAACTTAATCGCCCGCGAAGCGTATTAAATTTGGATATTCTTAGCACCAAAATATGGGTATGACATAATCGTACAAGCATCGGACTACTAACAGTTCTCAAATGACTAAATACAGCCGTTTACTAAATTTCCCAAATTTCATAACACCCGTGCGAAACGCAAGGACACAAAAAACAATAAACACCTTTTACCATCGCATGCTCACTGGAGTCCGCACCATTTATTAAGGTAAAAACAAACTAAATCGTTACACGGGAAGTGACAACAAACAGAACTTTGGAGAGAACGAACGAGCATCCATAGCATGAAAAAATCCCCATACCGCTCGCTACGAAAAGACAGAAGAAAAATCCCCCACTTATAAACAATTGTCTCCAACTTGCCGAGCTCAATCGAAACAGAACTTTACAAGAATTTGAAATCCTAAATGACTGAGAAACTGACAGCTGTGATAGATATTGTCTTTAGCATAGCCATCTTTAGCATTTTAACTCGCCCATCGACCGTGACCCTTAAAAAATCTATCTTGAATGCCAGCGTTCGCTGCAGCAGTGGACCCTCCGGCTCAAATTCTATGAACACTGGTAATCAAAACGTCTATAAACTCTCTAAAACCGTCCATAAGAAACTCCATCGTTCTTATGTAGTTAATCCCCTGGCAATCGCTCTGAACAGCGGTAAATCTTCAGAGAGATCAATATACGCAGCTGCGATGTATTGCTCCAAGGCCTTCACAGGACAAATAGGAATGGCTATCGTTACAATCGCAATCCACGCCCCATCACGAAACTGGTCAGTCTTTGACGATTCTAAAAATATGGAAACATAAGAGCAAAAACTTAGTATCACAAGGTCTTACAACGCATAACTCAGTGAAACGGAAAAACCCGCCAAAACCCTGTAGCGGACATTAAGCACCGAAGAACAAGAACTGACTTCATTAAGCAGCCACTGCAACTAAACTGCAAATTGAAAAGGGTTGACACGCAGGCAACAAATGTGATTACACCAACCCCACTGTTTCCATCTTTTCAAACATCCTAGGTAAGAACACATACTAGTCCGCTCTAAAAGCGAGGGAAAGCGGAGAAGACCCTGGGAACCTGGTATGCCTGTGCAGCTCTACTAGCCAATCGTTTCTGAAGATTTATTTTATCAGTGGATATTCGGATCAATATGCTTGCCAATTACTTCTTTAAGTTCAACCAACCTACTGGTTTGCCTCCGCAAAGGCACTTAACATTCATGTTCTACTCACTAATGAAACCTAGTAAGGCCGAAACAACTTTTCATCGCTGCCTCTCCAATGGCATAAATTTAGCTGTACAACATGCGTATCGCGAAGGTAAAGTTCAAAATGGCGGCTACGAATCGCCTGGATAATACTGTTCAACTACTCTAAGAATCAAGGAGTGTGTTCTCTTCTAGCCTGCGCACAGACGGGTAATATTTCCTTTGTGAGCGAGGAAATCGGAGACGGCTGCACACAGGCTAGTTCTCTTCACGCTAGTTTCTATTTATTATAAGCTTTATTTCATTCGCAGAACCCACGTTTATCTTATTCAGCAGAACGGAAATGTATCCCTGTGGACACCTGGTGCACTTGCAGTCGACACTCCGCGCTCATTTCTACTGCGCATTTTGTTACGCATGTCACGCAAATGTACTTTAACACATACGTCATGCATTGTAGAGCACGGAAGTTAACAAACATGGCAAATACATGGTCGCTTTGAGAACTTCACAGCAATTTTACTCTCTTGGATGCTCGATGACCCCCATTATAGGCTGCTAAGAAAAACTATTTTACCTCTCAATTCAATTTAAATAAAAACTGTTTAAAGGCAACTTGGAACTTAATAGGCACGATAATAAATAGGAAAAAGAAAACCTCACCCCCTATAACCAACCTTTTTCGTAACAATAAATGTTATACAAATAAGAAAGACATCTGTGAACAACTAAATTCATATTTCGTTAATATTGGCCCAAAACTTGCTGCGCAAATACCAACGCCTGATGCACAATTGGCCTCTCTCTGCGTCGACACAAAACAAATTCTAAATTGAAATAAAGTAAATAAAATAAATATAAATAAATAAACAACTAAATAAATAAATAAATAAAAGTCAACCGCCTCCAGCGGAGAGCACCAATAGAAGGAATTAACATACGACAACTCCTTAAATACACTTACCAAATACCTTGATACTACATAACAACAAGACCATATTTTTCAGCTAATTAATTAAAAAACGCAGAAAAATCTTATCCTCTAGTCTCAATTCCACAATGAATTGACAGCTTTTTTTTTAAAAAAAAAAATATATAACACGCGTTCTCTAAATCTTCTCCTTTCTTGCACCTTAAAAAAATCTAGCTGTAATCTAACGCATTAACGAGATCCCTTTAAGAGCCCTTTGATTCTTTACCATTTTGTTTTTCTTCTTTTTCATCCCAGCTTTTATACCCAGTTGAAAGCTATTTTCATTTGCTTTTCTGTTCTCTTCGACGTACTTAGAAATTTTTCATTTCTGTTTCTATATAATGTTTCTAGAAATTCCGATTCCAGCAGGTCCTCCTCCTCTGCTGATGCTACAAAATTACACCTTCCTTCGCTCACTTTCTTTGGGCAAATGAAGAATAGTTCGTCCCTTAATTCCTCTTTCACCTTCTCACTGTTCGCCATGTGCACCAGGGCGCAGATCTCACCGTGGATGCAGTCAGGCGGGTGAATGGGATTGACATATTTCAAACTGATGCGCGCGGAAAGTTATCCCAGGTATCTGGCTTTTTCGTTGCTGGGCTTGTACGGGAGAACACATTTGTTACAACACCAGAGGTGTGTTTCTCCCATTTCTGTGGTCGATTCGCTCATTTCCCTGTGTCAAAGAGGACAATGCACACGAGGAGGGACAAAGTTGCCTGCTTCTATGTCTTTTGCTTCTTGTTTCGCCTTTTGAAGTTTGTAGAGCAGTTCTTGCCGCCGTTGCTGTTCTGCATCCATCTCCGGTTCTTTCAATTCTTCCTCCTCCTCTTCGATTTCTCCAACGTTTGAAGTAGAAGGCAAAGGCTCAGCTTTGCGGGACTTTCTTCTGACAGTGTCCATACTGTGTTGACTGCGTGCACTGAAATCGACGTTCGGTGAATCGTTAGTCCAGTCTTCCAATTCGCTCCTCTCTCTTTCTGTGATAATTTCTTCTACTTCTGGGCTGTCTGGCCAGTCGACTTTGGCTTCTTCTTTGACAAACTGTCTCTTTGCTGCTCTCTTGGCGTTTATGCATATTAAAAGTCTTAGTGGGTAACAAAACAAAGTCAAGTGTCTTAAGCACACGTACAGTAACGGCTAACAGTTAACAACTGAAATGATTTTGCTGGTCTGCAAACCTTTTCTTAAATAAGCCATTTTTTATGCAAATAAAACACATTTGACTTTAGTACAATACTTTTGAAAAGATATGTCAATCAAAGACACCCATCTGCACTTGTCATTTTTTAAAATTAAATTTGATATAGGTGTTCCTCGTCGAATGAAAGCTTCAATATTTTTTTCCCGCTGCATGTGAAACAAAGTTTGTATCTGCTCAAATTTCTTTTCTCTCCTGCATTGTAGTCTTTGTAGTTGTGTTGACGCATGATGAGTTTACATCCATTATATTTTTCTTGCACTTCACCAATCTGCTTTTGCTGTCGTAATTGTTCTGAAGTCTCGTATTCTTCCTGGCCTTTTCTAATAAGACCAGCTCTGTTTTCACCGATGTCTTGCAGAATCTTGTGAACAAACTGCTTGTCGATTTTTACTGGCTGCTGTTCGAAACATTCCGCAGTGTCTAAAAGACTTCGATTTATCTTCAAATCGTTGTTCACTCGATTTTACAAGAATTTCAGTTTCATCGACAAAGGCAATTAGTCTTCCACCATAATCTACATCTATCCGCAGGGGGGGCTTTTGTAACCAGGACGTCAATTCCCATGCATCCTAGCTTTTTCTCAACTTCTACAGTGTAATAAGGCGAAACGGTTATAATACCTTGCACGTCTTTTGCAGTAACAGAGGAAAGCAGATTTTTTCGGTCTAGTATCAGGGTTGAATCGAAACCTTCTGTATACTCCAGATTACAAATGAAACTAGCTGCAGTGTAATAAACGCCATTCTTCACAAATTGTTTAGCCAGCGTTACGTCCGTGTCGACTTCAAATTCTTCATTTTCCAAGTCTATTTCAACCTGCCTGTTTACAAAATCCATAGCTTTTTTCTTCTCAGAAGTCTTCATGCGGTTTGCTTTTAACGTTCTTTCTTTAGGCAATAACCTTTACCTCAGTATAACCTTTTAATTAAACTTTTAATTTTGATTACCCTTAATTACCCCTTTTAATTTTTAATCGAATACCTGAAAAAAGAAAACACTTTTTGAAGGTATTGTTTTTACACGCGGCAGATAAATGAAACTAACTCAGAAGAAATTTTCACCGTTTATGCAAGCAGTCTGCAAGGTAAGAAACACTGCATTTCCATTTATATAAGTAAACGAGTACTAAAGCAATACTTCTTTTTGAAAATACATAAGAGGAAGAAGGAAACCAAATAGAAGAAAACCGGCAAGGAGAATCTCAACCAAAGTAGCGAGCTCTGGTGAGTAAAAACAAATTTATTAAAACTGACTAGTAATGAAAAGTAAAAATTAGCATTAATTTTTCTCTTCCTTTCCTAGAAAAATGGAAAATACAAGAAACCAATCGTCGTTGCAGTGGTACTTAACAAGACTACCTACAGAACTTCGTCTTCTCACATTAGAATACGTAGTAATTAGGAAGCCATAAAAGCTTAGCTAAGAGACATGCAAAAAGGAGTGGCCTACAAGAAACATCTCTTTATATTGCTACAAAACACAATACCCTTTGCAGAAGTAAGCAGCATAGTTAAAAAGAGATATGGCAGTCTAAAACAATTTCACAGAATTTTTCGATAAAATGTCAGCCATGAGAAAACCATCAGGAAGATGTTGTCACTATACCTATTGATAGATAACCTTAATGTAATGGTGATAAATGTGCAAATGGAGATTGCAGAACTAAGTTTAGATCTATTTGTGACTTCTCAAGTAAAAGAGGTGAAATATTTATCTGTTAGGGTAGAGAAAAAGGACGAGAAATGGCAGGCGAGATTTCTTCTGAGGTGTTGTGTAAACAGAATAGAGGTTTGGTCTTTACGTTGCTGCAAAGAGGAATGTAGTTTGTTCAAACCTTTATTACAATTGCAGATATCGAATAGAGAAAAAAGCCATGGATGCCACAAGTTACTTCGCAAGAATTACACTAGCTAATCGTGAAAATGCAAAAATTGTGAAAGAGGACTATTGGATTTTCTTGCCCTTTAGTACACAAGTTAAGGTAATTGAATATTTAATTATAAACTTTCCTCAAAGAGTGTACTGTCACCCGCTACCTTTTGGTGAGAACGAGAAAGCGATAAAACAGAAAAAAAATTACTTGAAGGTTTGGAGAAAATAGTAGACATGCGAGAGGTTGTTGCAAAAGTTAAACGAAATCTGAGCATTTGCTTGAAATCACACCACTCGACAACTTTAGTGTACAGTGTTATCCGACCAGAAACCTTTATGCAGATGCGCACTGCTGAAAAGATAGCTAAAGAGAAGAAATGTGGGATATAAGCCACGAGTCTGAAAGATTTTTTTTTGTATTTTAATAACTTTTTATTTCATTCCATTTGATCTGCATTTCACGCGCCTTTCGGAATGTGTATTCAAACTATCGCCTCACTTCCGCGGAGCGGGAAAAAAGGTGTCATTTAATATATTCATAAATATATAAAACATGCAACTCAAGTAACGCAAAATTATAATTTAACGAAGCCGCGATGTACATTTCGACGAAAGTTACAGAAGTTAAGACCGCAACTCAACGGACTAAAGACACGGAAAAAGAAACACAAAATGTAAGTGTGTTTAATCACTGCGTGGCTGAATTGTATAGAGAAATTTATAGTAATTTGTAAACGTTTCTATTTTTCAGTTGACTACTTCTTCAATAGTGCAAATAAACAGTCTAGTGTTAAAGTCCGGGCTGGTCTTCCCTTATTGCCGTTTCGATCGCTAACGGCGCATCAGTCAAATTTTGTCATCGAAGATTGGCCGAGTCGCGTGGTATTGACAACCGTCCAACCGTCAAACTTTGCATCGCAAGTGGAGTCGTTCCCTCAACATACGCCGAAATCTTCATCACGATTACACCGAATCTTCATCACGATTACACCGAATCTACATCAAGATTACGCCGAAATCTTCATCACAATTACGCCGAAATCTTCACCAGGATTACGTCAAGCGATGAACTGAATTCCGTTCAAAATGCCGCCTAAAGTAGACGTCAAAACTCTCGTTGGGAAAATGGAAAATGCCGTAAACATCCTCTACGAATTGATCGAAGAATTTGAAATAATTCTCTCGGTGAAACCTGAACTGAAAACACTCGAAGCAGCCTTCAACCAAGTAGAGACAAAATATAGGCTCATCAAAAAACAGCAGGAAACTATTTTAGACAGATCGGTCGAAGAAGCCATTGGCGCAGACGAAGAACCGTGTTTGACAGCCAGGAAGTTTGGAGACAAAGCCAAAGCTGATTTTCTTCAAATTGCTCTCAAGTTTGCCGCGTATCAAAAGGATCAAAATTCAGCAGAAACATTTAAGAACTCTGAAACCTTAGAGGCTTTATCATCATCAATGACATCAATGTCATCAGCAGTAACAAAAATGGCTGACACCTTAGGATCAAAACCAAACGCAAGTGGTCTACAAAGATTACCAGTACCAACATGGGATGGAGCTCGCAGATCTTATTCTACCTGGAAAAAAGAATTCAATCATTGGATGGAGAAGTATGGACAAGATAAAGACGAGCAGTTACAACGTTTCAGAAACGTGATGCCCAAAGGTTCGTGGTGGACCGACCAAGTTAAAACCTGTAAAACCATCGACAGTGCGTGGAGCATCTTAGACACCGAGTTCGCAGACAGGCGAAAATTGATGGATCAATTGCTGTCTGACATAAACAATCTCAAGTCAGTCAAACGAGATTCCAAGTCCTTCACACAATTTGCCACAACAATATCTTGCTATGTAAACGATATGGAAGCTAATGGGTGCCCTGTGCTAGAGTCCTCTGAAGCACCATTCTTCATGTCTCAGCTTCTGTCTAAGCTTGATCCAAACGACAACTCAGACTTTGGTAGAGAGATGAATCGCGAGGGAAAAGAAGAAACCGTTAGCAACCTCATCACCTGGTTACATCAGGAAGCCAGCATTCGTTCTCGAGGCAAAAGTAGTACCAACCCTGAGGAAAGACAGAATGAACTAAGTCGCCGAGACAAGGGATCCAAAAAGTCAGACAATAACGCCGCGAGTGGTGAAGAAGCTGATGATGACACATGTCCACTTGGCTGCAAAACCAAACATCATCTCGCTGCCTGTCCAACGTACCATAATGCATCCATCAACCAAAGGTGGGAGATCGTTAAGCAACATTGGCGATGTCGCAAGTGTCTTAGAACGCATCACACAAGCGATTGCAAGAAGCCAGACGGTTCAACCTGCGACAAATGCAGAAAAAATCACCATCGGTCTTTACACAATGAAAAGACTACTGGCGAAACAAACACAAGCTTAAATCCTAAAGCACCTCCATTCCAAAGTCAAATACAAGGCTCCTCAACTATGGCTCCGGCTAGTGGCAATGTCCAAGGTAACGCTGTGAGTCAAGAAAGGAAGTTAAAACCCGTCACTGGACTGTGCCCAGTTCAAAAGGTTAAAGCAATGGACAGACATGGGAACTTTGTCGGGATTCTTGCAATGTTAGACTCTGGGTCTAACACCAGTCTGCTCTCCAAACCTGCAGCTAAACGACTTGGCTTAAATGGATCAGCAACTCAACTTACTATGAATCTGGCTGGAGGAAGGAAGAAGAGTGAACCTTCCCAAATAATCGATATCACGATTGCCTCGCCTACAGATGAAGATATTGCGAAGTCCATTCAAGTGTACACTGTAGCAAAGCCTTGCAGCAACGCAAAAATGATTTCTAAAGGTTCAGTTGGACAATACACTCATCTGAAAAACATTTCTGATAAATTGCATCTTTCGGGCGGAGCCATTGATCTCCTCATTGGCACAGACCTCGTGGAAGCCTTCATTGATATCCACACAATGTCCGGAGAACCAGGAGAACCCATTGCAAAACGAAACTGCTTTGGATGGTATGTCCTGGGACAGTTCGAGTCAAACAACTCAAGCATATCAGAAATTCAGTCAGTAGAAATCGGAACAGTCAGCGTTGTGGAGGATATTAAGAAGCTCCTTCAGCAAGACCTCCTTGGTGTCAAACCAACTGAACTGTGTGCATGCAGCGATAACTTGATCCGTGAAAGCAAGTTTGTGAAGTCTTTAGCAGCCTCGACTGCGTTAGTTGACGGTAGAATCCAAGTCAAGATGCCCTGGAAGGAAAGTGGACCTCCCAAACAAAGCAATTACGACATTGCTCTGAAGCGGCTGCTGTCTGCTGAAAAATCGTTCGCGAAAAAAGGTTGTTTCAAAGTCGTTGACGAGGAAGTCCAAAAGCTATTGGATCAAGACTTTGTGACTAAAGTTCCAGCTGAACAAGTTGACCATGAAAAGCCTGAATGATACCTTCCTTTGCAAGCCGTGTTTACACCAGAGAGAACTACGCAAGTTCGACTCGTCTTTGACTCATCATCAAAAGGTCACGATGGTTTGTCCCTCAACGACTGTCTCGAGAAAGGACCTAACTTCATCAATAGTCTCCTTGATGTATTGGCAGCATGGCGATGGGACGAGGTGGCTTACACTGGGGACGTGCGCAAAATGTTTAACCAAATATTGGTGCACCCAGACGATCAAGTCTATCACAGGTTCCTGTGGAGGAGTAAGCCAAGAGATCCACCAACTGTGTACCAATGGCTTAGGCTGAACTTTGGCGATAAACCTGCCCCTGACATTGCAACTAACGCCATCAACACGCTCGCAAAGTTATCTCAAGCAGAGTTCCCGGAAGCGGCGAAAGAACTTCAAGACCATGTGTACGTGGACGATGTCGGTGGATCTAGAGCAAATACAACAACAGCAAAACAACTCACCAAAGACATTGACACTATTCTCGGAAAAGGACACTTCCAGATCAAAACCTGGCATTCAAATGAAGCAGAAATCGACCAATCTAGCGATCACAAGTTCACAGATCTACTTGGCCTAAGATGGGATAAACAGACAGACAAGTTTACCCTGAAAAAGAACGACCTCGATCAGCTTGGTGTCCTAACAAAGAGACGTTGCCTAGGTCTTGTTGGTCAATTATGGGACCCTATCGGTCTCGTGTTGCCCGTAGCGATCAAGTTCAGAATTGATCTACAAGAATTGTGGACTTCAGGCTACAACTGGGACGAGATCCTACCAGTGAGCATCCAGAACCAGTGGGTGGAGAATGCACTAACCATGAATCACCTCTTGGCATTTGAATTCGATCGAAAACTGAAACCAAGTCATGCAGTTGGTGTACCACAAGTCCACGGATTCTGTGACGGAGGCGAAAAAGCCTATGGTGCAGTCATTTTCCTCCGATGGGAGCTAACAAATGGTAGTTTCAAGTGCGTCCCTATCCTTATCAAGTCCTTCGTTGCTCCAATAAAGAAGAAGACGATCCCAAGATTGGAACTCATGGGTTGTGTAACACTCACAAGAATGTACGATACTTGCAGAACATCATTGCAATTTGTGAACATCCAAGAGTGCAAGAAAGTCTTCTGGGTGGATTCTTCAACAGTATTGTCTTGGATAAGAACCCCACCGCGAAAATTTAAACCCTTTGTTTCAGCAAGAGTAGCCGAGATACAAGAAACTGTCGGCGTGGAAGACTTCCGCTACATAAGATCAAAGAGTAATCCAGCTGACACTCTTACCAGAGGAACCGAGCCATCGCAACTTACAGGTTGGCTAGATGGACCCACGTTCCTGCAATTGCCCGAAACCAAATGGCCCAGTTTTCAACTCGATGACCAAAGCATTCAAAGTGAAGTCTTAAAGGAAATGAAGACAACTGAGAAAGCTAACGTGTCCGTGGAACACACAGCAGCCACATGTACATCAGCAGTCAACGCCATCCCAGAACAAATCAAGAAAGAAGACACATGTAACCCTATTCTTCAACAGTTGCTGAAGACCTGTTCAACATTTCCAAAGTTAAGGAGAACTCTTGCTTACGTACGCCGTTTCCCTGAGAACGCAAGAATGAAGAATAGAAATACAGGCCCTATCACCGTCGAAGAATTGAAAGAATCTGAGAATTTTCTCTTCAAGTGGTGTCAACGTGACTTAGATCCTTCCGTTATCGACAAGAAGTTGATTCCAAAGATGGACGAAAACGGTCTACTCCGAGCTCACGGAAGACTGGAAGATGCCACAACACTACCACAAGAATTGAGAAACCCAGTAATCCTGCCACGTGATCATCCTCTTGTCAAGTTACTACTGCGTCACCTACACAACAAGCGTAGTCATTGTGGATACAAAAGCTTAATCCATGAGGTCAGAAGAAAGTATTGGATCGTAGGAGTCCGTAGCATGGCCAAAGCTCTCACCGCAAAGTGTATCACTTGCAGAAAACTTCGCAAGAAACCTCTTGACCAGCTTATGGGGCAGATCCCGTCTCTACGAGTGGCAGCAGGTTTCCCCCCGTTCTCCAACACCGCCATTGACATGTTTGGACCCGTGCATATTAAACTCAATCGGAAGACACTGAAAGAAGCTCAAGTAGTTATTTTCACCTGCATGACAACAAGGGCAGTTCACCTGGAGCTGGTCACCGACAAAACGTCCGATGCCTTCTTGATGGCTTTTCGCCGTTTCGCGAGTCTGCGCGGCCATCCCAACGTTTGTTGGTCCGACTGTGGAACGAACTTTGTTGGTGCGCAAAGTTACCTAAACGAAATTATGCTGAACTGGAACATGCCCAAAATTCAAAGCGTTCTTTCTGAAGACTTCTCATGTGACTTCAAATGGCAATGGAACATCCCTCACGCAAGTCATCAGAACGGAGTCGTGGAAACCCTCATCAAGTCTGTTAGACAGAGCCTCAATGCTACGTGCAAGGATCGACCTTTCACCGAAGAGCAATGGAGAACATTTCTCGCGGAAACAACCTATGTAATCAACGGCCGTCCGCTTTATCCAAGTTCCAACAACATCTGGGAAAGTCCGCCTATCTCACCCAACGATATTCTCATCGGTCATCATCTTCCACCTCCTCAACCAGAACCTGAAGAAAGGATCAACCCGAGGCATCTTCTGAGAAGCACGCAAGACCGAGTCAATGAATTCTGGAAGTGCTGGATGCGATACTTTGCACCAAATCTGTTACCCAGAAACAAGTGGTTCCGCACAAGAGAAAATGTTCAAGTTGATGATCTAGTTTTGGAGTTAGACCCGAGTCACAAAAGGTCAAAGTGGAAGCTGGCGCGTGTTATTGTCACCTATCCAGGAAATGATGGACTAGTGAGGAAAGCAAGGATAAAGACTCAAGATGGAGAATACGACAGACCAATCCATAAATTGTGTCTTATTGCAACAAAACAGGAACTGAATGCAGAACTTTCCTAAATCGTGCTAGAACACAGAAGTGATAGACATTGTGCTATTTTCTGACATTTCTTACAACTGAACGCTGTAACATCTATTATAGTCGTTACTCAATTAGAAATAGTTAAACATATCTAATTTCCATACTGGGGCGGAGTGATCTGCATTTCACGCGCCTTTCGGAATGTGTATTCAAACTATCGCCTCACTTCCGCGGAGCAGGAAAAAAGGTGTCATTTAATATATTCATAAATATATAAAACATGCAACTCAAGTAACGCAAAATTATAATTTAACGAAGCCGCGATGTACATTTCGACGAAAGTTACAGAAGTTAAGACCGCAACTCAACGGACTAAAGACACGGAAATAGAAACACAAAATGTAAGTGTGTTTAATCACTGTGTGGCCGAATTGTATAGAGAAATTTATAGTAATTTGTAAACGTTTCTATTTTTCAGTTGACTACTTCTTCAATAGTGCAAATAAACAGTCTAGTGTTAAAGTCCGGGCTGGTCTTCCCTTATTGCCGTTTCGATCGCTAACGGCGCATCACCATTTCATTAAAGTTCGATTACAATTAACATACTCACACAAGTTCGTTTACAATTAACACACACACAATACACACATTACATTCACAAAGACAGTACCAATATAAAGTAATCTATTTAGCAATATCAGCAATTGCATGTCAATTGCCGACCAGTGGACATTCATGATCAGTTTTTGTTGTTGCAATATTTACGCCATTTCCGTAAGTGAATGGACATTTTGTTTTGTGATTTGGCAATGATAGTTTCTATTTGATAAACCTTATTAAATCTTGCCAGGAAAACTCTAAGACCAGGTTTTGTTTTGGTGCGTCTTTAATTATAGATATACTGTTTACTAACCAATAAAATATGATTCAAAAAAAGGTGGTCTTCACATTCCTGTATACCAAATAATATATCCATATCTGAAAGGTTGTTTACTACTACACCCAGATCGCTACACCATTTAATAACTTCAGCCCAAAATTTCATTGTTTTTTGGCAAGATACAAAAATATGTTCAGGGGATTCATTCGCCATATCACACAAAGAACATAAAGGTGACGAAACTATGCCAATTTTATATAAAAAGGCATTTGTGGCCAGAAATCTGTTTAACAGTTTATACTGAAACTCACGCGATTTTGTATCGAGAGCCACTTGGTATGGTAAGCTATAAATTTCTTTCCAGTTCAAACTGTCATTTTCAAATTGTTCGATGTATTTCTTTTGAGCGGTAGGTTGGACGATGACCCTGCCCCGCATTTCTTTGTAAATACTTTTCGAATCAGCATTGCTTAGTAAAACATTTTTTCCAGACAAGGACAACTGCGTCTGCTCATTTAGATTGAAAGGAACAGGAGAAGTAAATACACTCCTCTTTAACGCATAACGCCATTCATATGGAAGAGCATCAATTACTGAAATAAGTTGAAATGCATCCAAAGGCGATACATTAAGTCTAGCATTCTCCTCGTTATGATTTCATTGTTTTTGGAAATAAGATCCCAAATCCTTATAATTCGTTTGTCTATGAGTCCTTTGTTATAAACAGATTAACCATCAATAGAAATAAATCTATTATTCCATAAAACAATTTTTGAAATATCCACCGCATCGACATTGCCTGGACTAGCTTTATTGGCCATCGAACATTTCGAGAAATCGTGTAAACATTCTTCATAAAAGGATGGAAGCTTAATGGGCAGCATTTTTACGCAACAGAGGATAAATTGATCACCAACCGGCTTGAGGTAATAGAGAAGAATAGTTTTCCAATTACTTTGATCATCACTCACAAGCTTTTTGCAGCAAAGTATTTTCTGAGTTTTAATAATGGAATCCAGATGCAGAGCTTTTAGTCCGCCATTTTCAATATCGCCAATGAGTGCATGACGTTTCACTTTATCTTTGCCTTTCCATATAAAGTCAAATATAATTTTGTTTACCTTGTTTACAAATTACTTATCTATACAGATCAGACTAGCACGGTATAAGAAAATAGGAATAATGAATGTTTAAACGATTTGAATTTTACCAATAGTAAGATCCCTCCATCTCCAGATTTTTAACTTGTCTTTAATGGATTTGGTGATTTCTTCAAAATTAAGTTTGCATCTAAGACGACGATCCTAGGTGAAATACACGCCTAAAATCCTTACGTATTTCTTAATCTTTATGTCCCTAAACAGAGTGTGGTAAAGATTTGGCGGCACAGAAGTAGAAATATTTCTGATTTATCATGATTTATTTCGAGGCCAGAACATTCACCGAAATGCAACACAAGTTTGAGGAACTTTATGAGAGATTTATCATTCTTCAAAAAAGCAGTCAAATCATCAGCGAACAGCCCTAATTTGATTTCTTCATCTTCAACCATAATACCCCGAATGTTATTGTTGAACCGTATCGTTGAAGCCAAAGTCTCTAACACAATAATAAAGAGATATGGAGAAAGAGGATCTCCTCTAACACCACGTTGGATATCAAAATGTGCAGTAGCGAATCCATTATTTAAAACACAACTAGAAATGTTATTATTAAAGGTATGAATCCATCAAATAAACGAAGGGCCGAAGCGAACAGCAGCTAGAGTGCGGAATAGAAATTCTCTACTCACTGAATCAAATGCCTTTTTAAAATCTATGGCAATCAATCTTCCGTTGATTTTGTATCTCTCAGTATACTCTAAGATGTCTTCTATTGTTCTAACCACATCAAAAATAGTCCTACCTTTAACATAGGCACATTGGTTGAAATGTATAATACTATGAAGGACAGATTCGAGTCTTTTAGCGATCACCTTTGATCCTATTTTAACATCAACATTAATCAGAGAAATTGGTCTCCAGTTAGAAATATCTCTTTTATCCTTATCTTTTTTCTCTAATAATGTTATGATGGCCTGCATTTGTGTATTTGATAATTCACCGAAGTCATAGGAATCATTGAGGCTGGCTACTAGTAGTTCCCCAACAGTATTCCAAAAACACTTATAAAATTCCGCAGTTAATCCATCATTACCTGGAGATTTGTTGGATTCAAAAGATTTGAGACTCCTAACACATTCATACATTGTTAATTTACCTTCACATACTTTAACATTATCAGGAGAGAGTCAGGGCATAAGCGGATTTTCCAAAAAGGAATTTATCAAGATTTCAGACGGCTCAAGATCATCCTTTTTGTAAAGATTAGAATAAAAACCCTCAATAACCCCCAAAATCTTTTTGGGATCTGTGACTGTAACACCTTCATTATTAAAGACCTTACGAATTGAAGATTTAGCCTTTCGATGAGATTCAAGATTTAAAAAATATTTATTGCTTTTTTCTCCCTTTTCATACCAAGTTGCCTTCGATCGAATAATTGCCCCCATTGCTACTTCTTCATAAACAATCTTATACTTAATTAAATCCCATAGAACTCTTTTATCGATCACCTCTTTAAATTCATCTACCCAAACCGGTACACTTCGGTTGATTAAAACTACAAAATTCTCATCAAGTAAGCTAGCATTAAATTTCCAAAACGAAGGGCCATGTTTTTGCTTCTCTATGTTATTGATATGAAGAAAAATCACAGAATGGTCAGAATTAATTGACGGAATAATGTCAGTTTTTTCTACATCTTCTTGACAGACATCGCTAATTAACCAGTAGTCTATGGTGGCCTAGCGTTCTCATAGCAAAATAACAGGTACATGTGAAAACGAACGCGGAAAACTGAATAAAACTGAAATAAAAATAAATAAAATAGTGAATAAAAGAAGAAAAAAGTGAAATAAAACAATACAAAAAATAATAAAAAAGAAATAAAAAGAAATTAAAAAGTAAAATAAAAAATTAAATAAAAATTGATTAAAAATAATTAAAAAAGTGAAATACAAAAATTGAAAAGAAGTAAATAAAAAATAAAATAGAAAAAGTGAAATAAAAATTAAGAAATAAAATAAATTTAAAAACATAATAAAAAATTTAGTAAAAAGATTCAATATAAAATTCAATATAAAAAAAGTGTAAAAGAAAATGAAAATAATAAACGAAAAAAATCACAACATGGTTTTCAATTCTTTCTTGAATTTGCTACGAGAACGATCGGCCACGAAGCGGCCGAGCGTTCTCATAGCAAAATGATTTTCAAAATGAAACATGTTGTGTATCGGCCGAGCGTTCTCACAGCCCGCTGTATCCGCGATCAGCGGTCTTCTAACCAAGATGGTGGAGAGCAGTGACTGGGAGGACGATGAACAACTGAAGTCAGATCTGCAACGTTATGTTATGTAAAATCTGAGGCGAATTTGTTCGCCGGGATTTTCCTGAATATGCCTGGAGTTTAGGAACTCTGAGCAGAAGACTGGCGTTTTTCGAAATACAATACATAACATACGATACTGACATCGAAGAAGTGGAAACGGCTGTACGCGAAGAAATTGAAGGGCCGAGACAGTTGCTTGGTTACAGTGCAATGCACAAAAAACTCAGAGATCAAGACAATCTAGCTGTTCCGCGTGACCTAGTACATGATGTTACGGAACATTTTTCGAGAAAAAAGGTAGATTTCAGTTAATTTTGAAACAGCATAATCTTCCATAATCGTTAGCTAGTTGTATAGGTGTTATGCACCTGCATGCTCTTAGAACAAAGCCTTCGAATAACAAATGAGCTCTAGGCTCTAAGAGGTTCTAAGGGCGTGAAAAGTAATATAATTAGAATTTCCTGTTTGTTCAGCTTACGTAAGTCAAACTGCGTTGTTGAAATACTATTGGCTACACTCGTTTATAACAATTGTCTGTTTACTGAGTAAAAGAGTTTTGCCTGTAAGTGAGTGAGTCAAGAACACCATTAAACACCATGTTCCTTGATGATGTTTTGGTCCACTTGGTATAAAAGATCCCGGAGGGTAGCAGGGCACCTCACGCTCAGCCATGGAGCTAAATTTCCCAAAAGCCCCTGTTACAATGATGTTATGGGGCTAGTCGACCCAGAAGGACTTTAACGCCGTGGGGATGTCGGTTAGAAAAAACGACAAGGTGCAACTGGTACACTGGTAAGACTATTATCTTTCTGAACTAAAGTAACGTAAACGCTTTATTACCCCCCCTCTCAATGTTAGGCCCCTCCATAATAAGCCCCCCCCACCTTGAACCACAGATTGCCCAAGCGCTATATGAGTGTCACAGTATTAAAACCATTACGTGACAGCAAAAATTATAAGGATTTGTATGGGGAAAACGGTCCATTCTAGGAGCTAACAAATACAAACAAGTTCCAATAAAAACTGCCTACTGTACCTTACTTCGCTTGTGTGTTTGCTTGTCTCCTAAACGCGTATTCATTTGGCCAACTTATCTTCAAAGGAAACCCTCTTGGTTCAGACTGTGGGCACGCTTATGCATATGTCAATGACACAAGAAAGTATGTGCAGAAGTGATGCGCAATATGCAATACTAAGGAATTACCTTAAGACCAGCACCCCCTCCTTCCATTAAACCACAAAAAGACACAGCCACTTAAATCACGTTAGAATCGCATTATATTCTTGATCTCAATATTTCCAACTTCCATTTTCATATGGAACAGCCCCCAAAACCCCCACACCCCCCCCCCTTATCAAAGGCCTGGCCTGTTTACTTCTATTGTGCTCCCATGGTTACAGATATGTATTCTAAATTTATTCTTAAAAGAGGCCTAATCACACCCACTCTGGAGAGGGCCATGATAAGCTCATGGGCTTTATGAAGAGCACATTTCCCCTGTTTTTAGTGGATATATTCTCTTCTTAAAGTTGTGGACGTCAAATTCCGATCCAAAGCTGGTAGGCAGATGGTATCTGGAACATCTGCATAAGACAAAGGGTAATGACACTCTGGCTATGTTGACTAGTGTATCCAATGGATAGTGAATGCTGCGGCAAATAGGATATATTCAATCTACTCTCGGCAGCATGAGACACTCATGGTGTTGAATTGCCAAAACAAACAAAAAATGTATTTTGGCTAAATGAGAAATGCATGCACACAAAAACAAATCTACTTGAATTCGTAAATGGATCATCTTGTAGTTAAAAACTTAAATTGTACCGGCTAAGGCTGTTTTACCCAGCTCTTACAAAAAGCTTTGACTTGAAATAAGTTACCTCCAAAAGCGATTATTATTCATCGATATTTCGTCAGCATACCTTTTTCTTAATTTGAGTTTACTTTAAAACAAGAAGACAATATAGTGCCTTTCAGCTAAGCTGTAATTTGTAGGAGTCTTGTAAGCTTTCGTCGACCTTGTGTCAAGAGTCACGGGTAACCTGATCATAATTTCCCGAGTTATTTCCTGTGGATATTCACACAACACTGAGACGGCCGAGAACAAAGCGCTTTCAGATTCGCGTAACGAACGTGTCCTTGATATTTCATGCCGACAGAGCTCATAAAAATAACACGGACCTGATTCGCATAATGAAAGTGTTTAATTCAAAGAAGAATATTCTTAATATTTCCATGGTTGTTACAAAAAGCACTTTGATTACAAAAACAATGTCCTCGTTATTTCGTGTCGAAAGAACTCAGAACTTCTATATATTTTGTTTACACACGCTGTCACTGTGATTCTCGCTACACAAGCTATAATGCCGCGGAGAACTCTGGCAAAAAGTGTGGTTAAATGCAATGCATTCTGGTAAAAAGTGTGGTTAAATGCAATGCATTCTGGTAAAAAGTGATGAATTCGAGAATTCGTCCCACCTTATATATCTCTCTTAAATCCTGATTATGTTGCCGCGGAGTGAGCGCAATAAATACATATATATAGATCATTACAATATTATTACTTAAACTTGATCACAAACCAGGAAAAGGATGTAAAGATGCTCACTGACCTCACTAAAACCCCAAATGTTAGTTTGACTTTATTTCTTATAACAGTTATCAGCAATCACTCAAGGCTTGACAAAGGATCAGAAACAGGGCACATTGCCAAGCGGCCATATTACATATAACATTCATTCATCCGCATAAAAAGTCGCCAAAGTCGCCACGAATCTCGCCAAGATAGGTTGTTTTGAACGTGCTCCACTGATCGCGGATACAGCGGGCTATGAGAACGCTAGGCCGATACACAACACGAGCCAAGCAACTGTCTCGGCCCTTCAATTTCTTCGCGTACAGCCGTTTCCACTTCTTCGATGTCAGTATCGTATTTTGTGTATTGTATTCCGAAAAACGCCAGTCTTCTGCTCAGAGTTCCTAAACTCCAGGCATATTCAGGAAAATCCCGGCGAACAAAGTCCAAAATCTCCTTTCGCCTCAGATTTTGCATAACATAACGTTGCAGATCTAACTTCAGTTGTTCATCGTCCTCCCAGTCACTGCTCTCCGCCATCTTGGTTAGAAGACCGCTGATCCCGGATACAGCGGGCTATGAGAACGCTCAGCCGATACACAACATTTCATTTTGAAAATCATTTTGCTATGAGAACGCTCGGCCGTTTCGTGGCCGATCGTTCTCGTAGCAAATTCAAGAAAGAATTGAAAACCATGTTGTGATTTTTTTCGTTTATTATTTTGATTTTATTTTACACTTTTTTTATATTGAATTTTATATTGAATTTTTGTACTAAATTTTTTATTTTTTTAAATTCATTTTATTTCTTAATTTTTATTTCACTTTTTCCTATTTTATTTTTTATTTACTTTTCAATTTTTGTATTTCACTTTTTTAATTATTTTTAATTAATTTTTATTTATTTTTTTTATTTTTCTTTTTAATTTCTTTTTATTTCTTTTTTTATTATTTTTTGTATTGTTTTATTTCACTTTTTTCTTCTTTTATTCACAATTTTATTTATTTTTATTTCAGTTTTATTCAGTTTTCCGCGTTCGTTTTCACATGTACCTGTTATTTTGCTATGAGAACGCTAGGCCACCATAGTAGTCTAACCTTCTCTGAATAAAGGGATTTTTTTGCTTCCAGGTAAAACGTTTCATTGTAGGATTTCGAATTCTCCAGATATCAACAAGGTCAAAATCAAGACACAAATCTTGAATACTTTTAACTGAAGCCTTTTGAATCGGGTTGCCTCCCGAACAATCAAGATTTGATTCTAATGTAATGTTAAAATCTCCTCCCACCACCAACTTAAGTTCCTTATCACTAACAACATCATCAATCATACAATTCAAATTTTCAATAAAACGACACTTCCTGAACTTTGTTGGGGAGATAGACATTCAAAAACAAAAAAATTGAACCCTGTACCTCAGCTTCTAATAAAATATAACGCCCTTCATTATCCGTCTTGATAGAAATCAAATTAAATTCTAAATCCCCTCTAACCAAAACCATTACTCCACAACTATGATTAGAACCATGTGAAAAGAAAAGCTTACCGTGCCATTGTGTTCTCCAAAAGTCTTCGACCTCTGGTGTGCTGTAAGTTTCTTGCAAAAAAATTATATCCGCTTTCTGTTCTTTCAACCACATAAAAAGGGCTTTTCTCTTTGTGGCTGAACGAATCCCTCGAACATTTAAAGATGATAATTTAAAATCTGTGTGCTCCTTATTATTGAATTGCATGTCAGAAAGAAATCTGTTAAAATGTCAAAAGCCGCACAAGAAATGCATAAATTAATATCACTGTCAAAAAACAAATAACATTTAACACTATTAACAATAAGCTATAATGGCTGCTGATAATAATATCCAATATGCAGCCCACGGGATTTAGTACCGCTTGATTATGCACAAAGTGCTCCCGCATTTTTTCAACATATGCGAAAAATAAAACCAAACAAAAAATTGCAGTGATTAGAAAATAACCTACAAGTGCATTTTTCCAATGAGAAAAAGGAAAAAAAATAATAATTAAGGAGCGTCAAACGTCCTTCAATGTATAATTTGTCCGGCTCTTTCCTACTAAAATAAGCTTTTTTACCCTCTTCTCTCGCACGCTTTAGTTGTGGCCATTGCTTCTTCTGATTATCTTGTATTTCCTTTGGTAGGTCCGCATACACCTTGACATCCTGAAGGTCGTTCTGTGCTTCGAAAGCTGCTTTAAAGACGTGCTCCCGATCAGGATATCAGAGAAACCGCGCAATAATAGGATGAGAAATACCTCTTACTTTTCTTCCAATACAGTGAACTCTCTGAAACTCGATTTTACGAGCATCTTCGATATTTAAATCTCTCTCTATGAAACGGTACACTACCTCACTTGAGTCGTCGACTGTTGACTCGTTCTTGGGAAGACCAAAAAATCGCAAGTTCTCTCTCCGATTATAAACTTTTTGATAAAGAACACGTTCTTTTAGATATTTTATGCTTTGTTGATTAGCACTGCTTTGCACTTTGAGGTCCTCAGCTTCAGCATTTGCGAATTGTAAACCTTTGTCCATTTCTTTCAGTTTGCTTTCCATAGAGTCCACCTTGTTTTTGAGGGAAGAAACTTCTGCCTGAATGCTGGTCATCGTTTTTTCTAGGCCAGTCACTTTGGCCATGACACTTTCAATTTTCTCATCCATTTTACCAAGCTTATCTAGGACTTGTTGCAACTTCACAGCTACCGAGTCCTTCGCCATATCCAGATCCACAAGAACTTCGTCAGTGTCGTTCGAATCCTCTTCACAAATTCCTTTTCCTTGCGGAGAAGTCTCACTATTGGAACCGCTGCTTCCTCTTTCCTTACGTTTAAATCTGCTGAGGAGGTCGGCCATGTAAGACAATTCCGAGATGATAGATGGATTTCAAATATTAAATTTGCGGGAGCGGTTTTCGAGACATCTTCACTCTTCCATTGCCGACTAGACCCCAGAATTATCGAGTCTGAAAGATGTAAATATTTCAGCGTAAAACATGAGCGGCAAGAATTGTTGCACCATAGCACTAAAGTTGTTGTTGTAAACAAGAGAAGGTTGTACAACTGACATTTATAAGACAGAAAGAAAAATGGCTCCCCCCTTTTCTCTCAATTAAGCAATTCAGGGAAAGCGTTATAAATTCCGATAACTTTTGTTGTCCATCTCGTTGCAGCAACACTAATCATAGGTGTATGTATAACCGAGGCAGAGAAACTAACATGGATTTCAATATAGTAAATAAACATTTCTGGGGTAAAATGAAACACAACACTTGTACAACAGAAAGTAGCAAAGTCCAATAAAAAATTTTATTCACTATCTGAAATGTCTGTGTCTGAAATATATTCAGTGTCTTCTTCCCTACATTACTCGCATTAAAAGTGTCTACAAAAATAAACATATACTTGCGTCCAGTCAAAGGGTTAAAAACACTGATTTTGTAAGGAATAATATCTTTAATGCGAGAAATAAAACAATTTCAGTGTCCCAAGTAATCTTTAAAACAATTTTGCAACTTAAGAGTAACATTAAATCCACTGCACTCGAAAACTGCATCGCTACATGTCCATTCACACCTTAAGACAGCTCGTACAAATTTGGCAAAACGCGAAGAACCGTAATATGCATGCACATTCTGCAAATCCACTGCAGCGGCGTCTAAAGCCGGCAGTGACTGTTGTACACTCTCTGAAAAAGACTTCAATTCTCCTTCTTAAAAAACCAAGCGCGGTTCTATATAAGGGTTAAATCGACTCATGTGGAAAACTCTTCCTATTTTAATAAGGCTCATTCTCACTTGCATATACCTGACAGAGTAAAGTCTCTTTACTTCCCGCCATGATCATCTCGAAACTGAATAATTATGGAAATGAGATCAGATTAGTCACGCATCAGAGTCAACATTTGGTCCTATATCCTCTTACATTACAACAATAGGTTTCAGAACAAATGATTTATGTACTTTCTGTCAAACTCAATCGGAATCCCTTTATCACTTACTCTACTTATGCTCTCATTCCAAGAAGTTTTGGAATGATTTCGAATCCTATTGATGCCTTCTCTCAAATCAGCAAGTTCACCTTACTCTACGAAATGTTTTGCTGGGAATAATAAATGTTACTACAAGCCCTTGCTTAGATTGCTAAACTACTTTACAATAATTGGGAAACTGTTTCTGTGGGATTGTAGAAGAAATCAAATTCTTCCAAAAATTGAAGGATTCCGACACAAAATTATAAGTAAATATGAAACGGAAAAACGTATAGTAAGAAGGATTTTGTTAAAAAGAAATGGATATGGATATAATATAGTTGGTAATAATTGTTTTTATAACGATATAGTCATAGAATGTATATATTATCTATATGTTTATCTGCTCACCCTATTGTCTGTATTGTGTAATTTAAATGTCACATTGTATTATTTTTTTTGTCAACAAAGTCAATAAATTAAATAAATAAATATTAGAGGGACTGAAATATAAAGTTTATGTGAAAACTAAAAAAAAGGAATATGTTATTTGTAAGCTTAATTTTGGCGCCATTTTCTAACACGATATTCTCATGCAAGCAATGTTCCATAATCCCTTGAAACTAAAGCTTTTGATAACTAATAAATAGCCTTTTTCAACTTTTAGTTCTTATTCAAATGAAGATTTAATATACTATTTTGTTTGGATTGAATCGGGCATTTCCTTTCCCAACATTTATTTATTTATTAATTTACAGAGCTCCACTATTTTTAGCAGCATTTTGGCATTGATCTCCATTTACATAACGTTACCCCGTAATATATTGACTCTCTTCTGTTCGGTTTTTGACCATCATCTTAATAATAATAGACGAACATGGCACAAATAATTTTAAAATTTAGAAGTAAATGTTTAAAATATGGAGGCCTACCTTAACTCAGTCCAGGGCTCAGCCGAGCATTCAAATTAATACA
Organism: Cladopsammia gracilis; assembly: GCA_022457155.1. Taxonomy (NCBI): domain Eukaryota; kingdom Metazoa; phylum Cnidaria; class Anthozoa; order Scleractinia; family Dendrophylliidae; genus Cladopsammia; species Cladopsammia gracilis. The sequence goes on from JAJGOT010000180.1 coordinate 906,761, forward strand.
TAAACATAACAATGAAAAACCCATTTGTTTGCGTTTTGTTGTCCTTGGTTAAAATTGGCCCAATGCAAGCATATTAAAGACTTGTGTAAGTCTAAGGAAAAAGACCTGACAAAGGTTTTTATTTCACTCCATTCATTAAATACAATGTATTTTAAGATTGCATTTCTTTACAGTGAAACAAAAGCCAAAACAATAGAACGCCTAATCAAAAACAATACATATGTACATAGTGTTGTGTTTATGTGAATGTTTACGCTTGTGTTGTGTTCGCCAACCTTCCTAAATACTTGTCACAGGATCTTGAAAGGGTTCAGAAGCGCGCTCTAGCAATTATATTTCCTTTCCTACCATATGCAAGCGCGATGGCTAAGGCTGGGATCCTCACTCTAGAGGAGCGCAGGGACATGGCATGCGCCAAGTTTGTAAGTAAAATCGCCCCCGGAAACCCCCTGCACCCTCTTATACACTCGCGGATCACTGGACAGTCCCCTCGCTATAATCTGAGACAAAAAGCGCATACCACTATAGCGGCAAAAACCGACCGATTTGGCAGTTTTGTCAGCGTAAAATATGCGCATAGAGCGCTCATCATCTAGTCCTCAGTTATTTCTTCATACATTCATGCGTGTGTGTGTGTGTTATAGAGTAATTTATTATCATATTAAATTATAGAGTAACTTACTGTTAAACTATCTATTTGTTAGCATATATTTATTATCGACCTACACTGTAATTCAGCCATAGGCTGCGAGAGTGATAAATAAACAAATCATCATCATCATCATCATGTGGAAATCTTGCCAAAACCTGTTTTTTCTTCTGCTTATTGTTGCATCACGCTTATTCGTGATTGAGGACAACGTGAGACAAAATAAAGTTTTATTGTTCTCATAACAGGAAAATACCAATTATCTGTGGATAGTTTGATGTTGAGTCAGCCCCCCTTTTGTCTTGCAGACTCTTCCGCATGTGGCACATGCAAAGCCACTGTCAACATTTACTGCTGCTGCTTCTGAAGAGGATGCAGGTTTAGAATTTCTGTTGGTGTACTTGTATAGATCTGCTATGGGAAGATGCTGAAGGCATTCCTTGGCTCTAGCAAGTATCTTGTGAACTTTTGTCACAGGCTTGCCATCATTGTCATCATCATCATCATCATCATCATAATAATAATAACTTCATTGTTTATATAGTGCAAAATACATTTATATGATCTAATGCACTTAACATGATCATAAAAAATAGATTCTATTCTAACTAATATATACTATCAGTTATTGAATATTAAAATAAATTATATCATTGGTAAGCCATTTTAAAAAGATACGTTTTCAGTAATTGTTTAAATTTATTTATAGATGATTCATCCCTTATATTCCGTGGAAGTGTGTTCCACAAGGAAGGAGTTGCTACCTCATCATCATCATCATCATCATCATCATCATCATCATCATCATCATCATCAGAGTTGCCACTGTCATCATCATTGTCTACGTCACCATCATGGTCATCACCACTTGTTTCTGCTCCACTGTTATGAATTCTTGTCAACAAACCTTTGTTGAAGCTACTGGTAAGTTCTTGTACTCTGAGGGGAAGCTGCTCAGAGCAAATGGCACAGACAGCACTATTTGGCATGGAGTAGCCATGATCAATGCAATTTGAGGATTTGCCAAGGCAAATTTTATGAAATGTGTGGCCACAGTTAAGACGTTGAACAGGGAGGTTGACATCACCTCTGCAGAGTGCAGCATCGCATGCCAACAGAGGGTCTGGTTCCTGTTTGTTCCAGGCATACCCCAAAAACAAGCTTCTTTGATCCACCATGGCATCAAGAGAGGGGAGGTAATATGGCTGGGATGAAAAATGAGTACTGAATTATTAGATGAATACATGTTAGTCCTAAATATTTTTCAGAAATTTCAATTCTCCAAGATTTCCAGGAAATTGGGAATAGCTAAACTCTTCTGGTGGACAAGGTCACTCAGTTGGCATAGAGTTGTCTTGTCATAGTCACGCCTACATTGGATAATGAACAATCGCTCCGAAGAAACCTTTCCAAAGCATCAAGCTGCTTTTCTTTTCTATAGGGAATCATAAATTATTCTCAACGAATTTGTAATGATGCGAACTCTACAATTAAAAGAAAAACTGGTAATGTTGACGATTCTTCTCGAGAACTCTTGTCTAATAAGAGGAAAACCTTCATTGTCTTTCTTGTTTATATTAATATAAAATATAGCTGAAGTGTTTACACTCGCATTGTTCATGCAGTTTTGCAAAGTTCGCCCGGTCGTCTGTGTGTTCATGTGAGACAAAAAGATTCTACAGGTTAATAGATTAGGTTCGTCAAATAAAATGTTTCTGTACTGGCCCTTTTATCGGCCGAATTCATTCCTGATCCAAATTTGCATATCGATAGTCAACTGAGATTTGCGTTGTCGAATCAAGTTACAAACAAAATTCTTTGAAAACCTGTTTCCCCAAAATAACGCGAAAAATGAAATATAAATTTTCCACGGATACCCTATGGTAGTCCTAGAAACTTGGTAGGATTTTTTTCCTGAAATATGTTTTTAAACCTGATAAAAAAAATTAAACCTGTTTTGGTCCCACGTGTCCGGAAAACACCTGAAATAAACATGTGTGATACCTTCTCGCAAACTTTCGCTCTGTTTAATTCGCATTAATGAAAACCCTGTTTCGAGCTTAGAAATTTGCTGTTGAGGTGTTTTCGAATTGTTTGAGTTCAGTTATAGACCTGTGAATTAATTTCTAAGATAATGGCCAGCCGCTAAATATCACTAAAATTCGCATGCTCAAAATTCTTGATTTGGCACACTTTTCAAACGGACAGTTTCTTTACCCGGTAAAACACGAAATCACTTGAAATTTATAACTATTGAAAGAGGAAATGTCGTTCTAAAATCAGATATAAAAATTAGCTTCGGGCTTTTTATCAGCGCCGAGTACAAACGCCCTAAAAGTGTCGATAATCACAAGAAATTTTGACTAAATTTGTCTGTAACGCAACGACTTCTCCACAAGTTTTTGTCACGCGATTACAAATATTTTTCGTGATTTAAAACTATAGCAAATCGAAGGTAAATAAAAAAAAGATTATTTATTCTTCTTTGACAAGTTCTTTAAAATATTAAAGTTTGGTTTCCTTCATAATCGATTTTTAAGTGCGTAGCACGTTTTGGTATAAAATGTTTGTTTGTTTATGAGACTTATTCGCAATAATGCTGGAGTTCTGCGTGAAATATCTTCACACAATTGTTTTTTTAACTTATAAAATAGACTGATACGCTTCATTCCATATGCTGACACTATTCACCACATACATTTCTCTATTGAGGTTAATACGGTGCATTGTGTCACGTCCCGAAAAACAGTACTGATTCACGTATTCAGTAAAGTAGCACGTTTGTCAGATTTTACAATTCATTTCAGTGTTTTTATGTGATCATTCAAGTTTCCGATAGTTTTAAATAGCAAACATATAACTATTTTCTTACATTTCACTACAGACTGTGACTTTTCAAGACGCGAATATTTCACGACGTGAATTTATTTCAGATATCTTTTTTCCAAGGCGTCATTGATTTCACTTTGGCGTAATAGTTTCAATCAATTAATTTCATGGTCGTCACCGTAAAATCAGCTTTATCGTCAAAATTTGCAGATGATAAAATCCAGATAATCGCGTTCGAAGAACGCAATTCTAATTTCGTGTTGGAGACAAATTTGAGATTTTTTGATAGACTGTCTTCCAAATGACCGCCCCTATTGGTTTTTTTCAGGGGCTTATTTCCGCCGGAAATTCCTTCGAACGCGTCTCCATGATCTGTGATTACTGCTAGTAATAATTAATAAAAAAAAACACACTTGCGTGTGGCAAACTTTTTAGGTTCGGCCTGCGGGCCTCTAGAGCAAGCCATTCATGAAAATAACAAAGTTGTACTGAAATCGTTTGATGCGACATTACAGGAAAATAAACAAAAAGTCGTAAGTGCCGATCGGCGCTTTAATAGTAAATGTGCAAAAACTGACAGACAAAAAAATTTTGGCATAAAAATATAATACCCAATGAAACAGAAGTTGCGAAGTTCTTAATCTAATTTTACTCATTGTCAAATGGTAAATTGAATTAGGTTATTTATCAACGCAAGTGTTCTTCAGAGTTCTCACGGTTCAACAGTACATTAATCTTGAGTAGTTGTAAATGGAGGTTATCTGTTCTTTTCAGAAAATAGTTGGAGGGGTTTGCGCCTCTGACAAGCGATATGAACGAGCAGTTGTTGTTCCAGGATCGTCATGTAAAAGAGAGGTTTCGGGGCACACGCACAGTAGTGTTGGAATTAGCAAAGTCAACTAGAAGTTGAGCTTATTTTAGCGCGCGCATCAGTCTTTTCACTTCCGCGCGACATTTCGACCTGGACCATTTGCCCAGCCCATCGTTCTTCTCTGGAAATTGGCTGGCGCAGAGAGGCTAATCGATGATAACGCTTAGCAACAAAGAGATCATCAAGATACCAAACGTCATCAGAACCCTGATCCCTGAGAGGGTAATAAAACAATACCTGGCTTACTGCTACGATTCCGGTTTCAAGTCCCTTCCTGCGTATCCTTGCTGTCTGTCCTGCCTCTGTCGGCAAATCATTACAAGGCTTGGACTACGTGAGCTCGGCAGGTGCGCAGGCGTTTGAAGACTTAGCTGACATCGTGGAAAGGCTCGGAGACGCAGGACAAGGCATGGAGTGGACTAAAGATCTACAGAGTTGCCTGCCAGCTGGAAAGCGCTACCTCAAAAGTGATTACAAGGTAGGTCACCCAACTTCTCATGGTAGTGGTTTATTGTTCTATTTTAAAGAATGTGACCGAGGTTTCCATTATTGATTTCTAAACAAATCCTTGATAAGGGTCTTTTCGATTGCACGATCTCTTGTAATCAAAAACACTCTTTTACAAAGAATTGATGAGAGAGCCAAACTGAACTCTGATCCCCCCAGTCTAGTTGAAATTTTAGCTGCGGCTGAAACTTTCCATGCATTCCCTGCTCTAGATTAGTGCTTGATAAACGTACAGTTCACAAATACTTCTAAAGATCGCAAATCTAGCCAAGAAAACTGTTTTACGTTTCTTTTGTACATTCGTTACTTATCAACGGTAATGCGATGGTTTACTTTTCTTGAGTAGAGAAATTGTATGGCTTCTTAGCTCTCAAAAGAAATGTAATCATGGAAGTCAGGCCGACAGTCACTGGACAGTGATCGTTTATTTTCATTTGTGCTGCAGGTGCATGTGTCCCAGAGCTCCACTGTGGCCGATCATGTAGATTGTTTGCCCTGAGTAACCCAAAGGAGCTCGTCTTCCAGGCTCAATGCGACCATGGCCACGAGGACTCCTGTGATCGCTGTGATCAATTGGCAACAAATTTTTTGTGAGATAGAGTCAGCGCGTATATTCGTCCAGGCAGACAACTTGCTTCTCGGAGTCAATGAGGAGCTTGCATTCACTGTGAAACAAGCGAAAGCAAACATTTTTGCATGGAAAGCTCACATACTGCGCTCTATCAACCAAGATTCTGCAAGGGTTGACGTCCTTGAGTCACTTGACGAGTCATCAGTGTTTGTTGTCCAGGACTGGGCCATGAAGTATTTGCCAAGGAAATACCGTGAAAGCCAAACTGATTGGTTTGGTAAACGTGGTATGCCTTGGCATATCAGCGTAGCCTTCAGAAAGGTTAGCGACCACCTTCAAATGCTAACCTTTGCTCATATCGTGCAGACGTGTAGTCAGGACAGCTGTGCGGTCCTCGCAGTGATGGCAGACGTCATTAAGAGGCTCAAGACCACCATGCCAGACAGTCAATTACCGCCAAGACAATGCTGGCTGCTATCACTGTGGCACCACCATAATCTGCGCAAGCGTACTTGGAGCAGACCTGGGAGTTGCGATCAAACGGCTGGATTTTTCCGATCCCAAGGGAGGGAAAGGAGCCTGTGGCCGAAAGGTGGCGACTATTAAGTCACATATGAATATCCACTTAAACGCAGGACACGACATCGAGACCCCATCACAAATGTGTGAGGCGATGTTATCGTCCGTTGGAGTTCCATCTCTAAGTGTGACCCTCTGCGAGTCAATCACAAGTCCTACAATGGCCGTGTACAAGGTCGATGGAGTTATCACACTCTCGAATTTAGAGTTTTCAAAAGAGGGAATCTGTGTATGGAGAGCGTATGGCATAGGAACTGGAAGGCTAATATCTCTGCAGAAGTGTAAGACCCCGTCAGCAGTTGGTCTGCCGTCCATAGTAGTGCTCCCGGCGCACCCCAGCTCGTTTACCCCAGCCGTAAAAAGAACGGCAAATACCGTACATCCAAGTGACACCCGCAATACGGAACATCAGGTGGAAACCGGAGAAGAGCTCTCAACATCAGGCGAGGCCCTGTTTACGTGCTCAGAGGAGGGATGTACCAAGACATTCTTGAGGCACTCCTCCATGATGCAGCACTTGGATTGCGGCAAACATGCACCAGTGCGTTCTAGAGCGTGAGACGGTCTTTGACAAAGCTTCACTGGCATATGCAGAACAACTTGAGGGGTAAACAACTCTGGTACCAGTAATTAACACGGTCTGCACGCGAGCAAGTCACATATACAGGCAAGAAATGGGCTGGGCAGTCAAGTCAAGTGGGTCACGGAGGACTAGGTTCACCCCAACCCAGAAGTCCTATCTGACTTCAAAGTTTAGGCTCGGAGAGCTGTCAAGAAATATGGCAGATCCTGCAGCGGTTGCACGATCAATGATGTGTGCTAAAAGGAAGAAATTGTCGTTCTGAAATATCGTTTTTATCACAATTTCCGGTAATCTCGCAATCTGATTGGTCGATGCGGATGGTAAATGAGAGTGCAAAAGACTACATGCAAGATTTTTCATAGGAAAAAAATGTTTTGAAAGTCACAGAAGAGTAAACTCATTTGATCTGATTTGTAAAGGCTCTTGATTTAAAAAAAAGGGGGGATGGAAAAATAGCTTCTTAACCCCGTGCGTCAAGATGTCAAGATAATAATTATAGAATGACAGCTTAATACAAACAACCCGATATTTAGACAATATCTTATCAAAGTGAGCTAAAAAAATTACCCTTTAACTGTGGTTTAGGGATGGACCATTAGAAAAGTGATGGGGGGGGGTGGGAACTTTGGGAGAGGCAAGAAATTTTTTTTTTGTCCACCTAAGGTGGAAATCTTTTTTTTTTTTCACTCGATGGCTGGAATATTTTTTTTTAATAGTTTATTTTTTAATTGCCCTTAGGCAGATTTTTTTTTTGCGATAATGCGTGGGAATTTTTTTTCCCTTAATAATTTACTGGGAAATTTTTTTTTTTTTGCTTTTGTCCAAACCCCCCCCCCCCCATCACTTTTCTAATGGTCTATCCCTTACAACTGAGTACTGAGTAAAACTTGAAGAAATTTCTAAGATTTTGATTATTTGACTGGCGGAATTCAAGGACTTTAATATTTTGTAATTATTGGTATTCTGGGAACGTTAGTATTCGACGCTGAAAGAAAGCCCGGAACTAATTTTTATACCAGGATTTAGAACGGCATTTCTTCTTTCAACAATGTTAAATTTCAAGTGATTCTATGTTTTACCGGGTAGAAAAATTGTCTCTTAACACGATAATCTTTTTATTTACCTTCGATTTGCTATAGTTTTAAATCACGAAAAACATTTGCAATCGCGTGACAAAACCAACAACTGATGATTTGTGGACAAGTCGTTGCGTTACAGACATATTTAGTCAAAATTTTGTTGTGATTATCGACAGTTTTAGGGCGTCAGTACTTGGCGCTGATAAAAAGCCCAGAACTAATTTTTATATCTGATTTTAGAACGGCACTTCCTCTTTCAATAGTTATAAATTTCAAGTGATTTCGTGTTTTACCGGGTAAAGAAACTGTCCGTTGGAAAAGTGTGCCAAATCAAGAATTTTGAGCAAACGAATTTTAGTCATTTTCAGCGGCTGGCCATTATCTTGGAAATTAATCCACAGGTCTATACTTGGACTCAAATAATTCGTAAACACTTCAACAGCAAATTTCTAAGCCCAAAACAGTCTTTCCTATGACGCGAATGTAATAGAGCGGAGTTTACGAGAAGGTATGAGACACGTTTATTTTAGGTGTTTTCAGGACGCTTTGGGCCGAAACACGTTTTAATTATTTTTTCAGGTTTAAAAACACATTTCAAGAAAAAAATCCCACCACGTTTCTAGAATTGCCATACGGTATCAATGGACCAAATATGCAGAATTTTAATTTTCCCATTATGTGCCAGGTATTTTCGATTTCGCTCGGTCTTAGTGGACATTCCCTCTTAACCGTTTTTCTCCCTTCAAAAAGGCGAAGACACATTTTGAGCAAAAAAGGTGGGTTTGATTGTGTTTTATCAATCAATCATTGAACTATGCTTCTTTGTAATGAAAATAGTCCAATTTCCTAATAGCACGTGAAGAGAATGTGGTGATGTGGTAGCCAGTAAAAAGGGAAAGAGAAAAGCAGAAAGAAAAATGTAGCCTATGAGTTAATCTTCCACTCATTTTCACTTTAATCAATATGTTACCTTGAAGTCCCTCTGTAGGTAACGTTTGGCATTCTTTAGTGTTTCTTGCCATGTTTCTAAGGTGGCACATTCTATCAGGTCTGAAAGCTGACTTAGGAGAGTAATCAGCTCGTCAAATGCGGAAGCACCATCTGCTGCAAAACAGTCTAAGCTCTGGAGACTCTTTCTTACAGTTGCACTACAAGCAGCCAATACGCGCAGCATTGTTCTTTTACTGAAGGGGGCAAAACTGACTTCTTTGCAATACTCTTCATATTGGATGGTGATTCACTCCGGTATCAGAGCCCGAATGACATTTGGCACTTCCAGTACATTGCCGTTAGACAGCCGTAGACACTTCTGACCAAACGGCAGGTTTTGAACGATATGCGGGCTTTTGATAAACTGCAAAAAGTGGTCAAGCTGCGCCTCGTCTATGCCTAGCCTCGCTGCATGCTGGGTAGATACGGGTGTCGCTATTCCGTGTTGAAGGCGATGTAAGTTTCCCACTGTGTACCTGTACTGTGACAGGCCAGGGATGTACTCTCGAACAGCAGCCAAATTTGCAATGCCAGTCATAATCGAGAGGATTTGGTGCTGCGTGTCCCAGCTGCCAACATTTTTGTACGTTTCAGCTATTGCTTCACGGTAAATACGCTGCGAGGGGAGCATTATACCCTCCACACCAAGCTCGCCATTGACAGCCTTTGATGCCTGAAGCGCCATCCAGAGGTACCCTGCGTTTTCTCGGGACACCACCTTCAACACCGCAACGAGGATATCTCTTGTGTGTTGTATGTACCTTCGTTTTGTTCTATCAACACTTTTATGCCATTCTTTTTGTGGACTGTCAATCATTTTAACGTCACACTCTTCAAGAAATGCATTTAGCAGTCTCAGAGGTTTATTGCTAGCAAGAACCACTTCACCAGAGGAGGTTGTACTTGTAGTTTCGGAAGATCCGGAAACGTAGCTGTCGTCAATAGAAAGGTGTTTGATATTCTCAACTACATCCTCCGTGCTACTTGCCTCAGTTTCCTCTTGAACGAAAAGGCAGAAATGTTACGGTATTTATTACCATGGGTAGCCACCAATAGACCAATAGACTAAATAACTGTTGTAACGTGAAATGTATTTACCAGTGGACACTTTTCCTGTTTCCTGTGCCATTGACAGTTCATTAACAACCGGAAGATGATGGTAAGTGAGGGTAGATGCTCCTTTCTGTTATGGTTCTTCAGAATCCGTGATAGATGCCATCATTTTGCTCAGATGCTCTCTGCATTGCCTGCAAATAGCTGGATAAAATAAACGCAAATCTAATTACGCTAAGTGAAAAAAAAATCAAACAGCTTGTAATCCGTAAGAAAAATTAAGACTGTGAACAATCTCACTTTCTTTTTTTAAAGATGATAGATAGTTGAGCGACATGCGTGAGTCGAGACTGAGCCGAGGGGAGATTGGGCTGGGGTTGGCTCCAGTCTCGTGCGCGCGTGATGAGATCTGCTGCTCGACTATCCAAGCTGGCTCTTTGTATATTTTTTGCATTCGCGTACCGAATATGCGCCTGTAAAGTGTATCATGTACCTTTTAAGACACGAACACAAAACGCTCTGCGATCGTTTGTTATTCACACAGCTGAGGCTCTGCTTATTGAGGGGAGAAACCGCTGAGCTCCACTGAACTTCCTCGGAGAAAAGAACAAGCTCTATAGTGATGGTGTAGTAGAGGGCGATGAGCATGCGGTGAGAGATGCACGCAAGCTGCAAGTTTACTAATATGCTCTTCGGCTGGTTAATGCACTATCATTCCTAGCATCATTGAACCAGACCATTAAAGAAAAACAAGATACTGTTCGCAGTCTGAAAAATTTTTTTTTTAGAGCTGGAGAACAAGGGTTTTTTTTTACGTACGTGAACCAGCTGGAACGAGCATTCCAGTTTCTTTAAAGATGAAACAAGACTGTTTACTGTTGATTCCACGATCTCCCCGGTTGGACGCCGACTTATGTCCTGCAACTTCTGTAGGTACACAGCATCATGTCTTGCCAGTTTGCCAGCAAATGCCGTACGCGTCCCTGTGTTTTGGGCAGACTGTCATGTGCAGTTGACATTCTTGTGCGATGAAAATACCTGTTAAAGAAAAGGTAAGGATTCAATCCAACAGCTCCAAGCGTTGTTCGATCAGAGAAAAAGAAGTCATGTGATACTACTCGCCTGCACATGCAAGTAATAATTTTCTTTCGTCGTTGATGCTTTCAACATTTGTCAAAATATTGGAACTCTTTAAGTGAGCTGTAACATCCCGATTACAGTCTTCTAAATTGACAAACTCAACCGCGTTTGGATTTTCGGGACTTGCACCACAAGCTCCACTAACAAGAGAAGCAAGGCTTCAAAAAGACATTCTTATTCCCAGTTGTTTTCCTGTTGATCGATGTTGTAATCTCCCGTACACCTTATTCTTTGGAAAAACTAAATCGAAACAAGACACCAAATTGTCCAAATTGCAACATCTGTTTCTGTATCGCATGTGTACGTGACTTGGTGTCCGGGCTCGGTCTCTTCAAAGGGTAGCTAATTATGCTTGCTTTCCAGTCGATATTTCAACAAAATGTCTTTCAGGAAAGATTATAAAACCAAAAATAAATGATGATACTCACAATGATCAGAATTAATGTATTTTATATCATGGTTATTATTGTTGTTGTTGTTGTTCTTCTTCTTCTTGTTATTATGACTTCTAAGGTCTCCGCATAGTTATATAAATATAAACTGTGTTCAGGTGTTAGTCATTTTCACGCATTGTCATTGTCATTATTTTTTTTCATAGTCACAGTGTCATGTCAATTGCTCATGCAGTTATAACCCGAAGGTAATATAAAATAAACATAGATAATTTGAAGGTTTTCAAAATTGTTTCTATTTGTGATAAAGCTATGAAAAAAAATGTCCACAGTTCTCAAATGTGAAAACATTTGAACTTTCCAATAAACCGTGGTCATGATGTTGCGTAACATTGCCACTTAAGTATACTTTTAAAAATTACTTCTGGTTAGAGTTATGCGAACATTGTTTAATAGTCTCGTACTCTCTAAACAACCCCTTGAAAAAACTCTTTCTTAAGAAGAATCAGCATCTTATGAAAACACTTTATTTAAAGAAAAATGCAGTTGACTTAACAGCTACGCCGCTCATCAGCTACACCGCTTATCAGCTAATGTATTTTTGCTCGTTGCGTTGGAATTTATGCGTTTGTAATGGAGATTATGTTATAATGCGTATCGCATTTTGGCGTGTTTATCACGCCTATTGTTTGGGTTTGTATAAATAGTTTTCACCACGTCCTGTGGTCTCACTTTAGGTCATCTCAGTGCCTTTAATCAACCGTCACTTAGTTTCAGTCTTTTCTTCCATTTCTACAGGTCGTTCAGCGTCCGGGTCCGTCAGCTGGTTTTTCTTCTACTGTTGCCTCTATTACTCCACGGAATTTCAACAATTTTCGTCCTCAAACGTCAAAGGGCGCCTTCGATAAATCCTGTTATGACATCTGTTTCTCCTGCGGCAAGACCGGCCATTGGCGTGCCAACTGCCCTAACGCTTACTTCACAGCCGGTGCCGGATCAACCTACAAACAGCGCCAAAGTTTCCCAAGCAAAGAGAGCTGCTCTTCTGGGCAGCAGTGATGCCATATCCGACCATAATGTGGTGAACGATACTATTGAAGGTATTTTAGACGACGGTTTACTTTTTGAAGAGTGTTATGAATTTGAGAATTCACCCAATAGTATTCAAGCAGTCAAGGGTAGGCTTAGAGCTCATTTTGGTTTTTGGTTACATACTCTTGGCGCAAATGATTTCATTCTCCAGGTTATAGACAAGGGGTATACCATTCCTTTTATAACAGTTCCCCAGTATGCATTTTTTGACAACAACCATTCAGCCCTCGTGCACTCTGATTTTTGTTTTAGAGGCAATTCAGGAGCTTCTTTTGTCAGGTTCAGTTGTTCAGGTGTCTAGCCCTCCTCATGTTGTGAATCCTTTGTCTGTTTCCATACAGAGTTGCGGTAAAAAGAGGTTAATTCTGGACCTCAGACATGTTAATAAACACATCTGGAAGGAGAAATTCAAGTTTGAGGACATCAGAAACGCCTGTGTTTATCTTCCCTTTGATCATTTTATGTTTAAATTCGACCTTAAATCTGGCTATCACCATATTGATATTTTACAAGAGCATCAAACTTTTTTAGGGTTTTCTTGGGATGTGAACGGGGCAAGGAGGTTTTTCGTGTTTACAGTTCTCCCTTTTGGGTTATTTTCAGCTTCATATATTTTCACTAAGGTTGTTCGTGTTCTTGTCAGGTATTGGAGAAGTCATGCTATAAGAATAACAGTTTACCTTGACGATGGGCTCGGTTCTGCCCACGATTTCGCTCGCTGTGAAGCTGCTTCAACATTTGTTAAGATTTTGTTTCAGCTCTCTGGTTTCCTTCCCAATGACAGTAAATCTATTTGGCAGCCAACTTCTTGTTTAGTGTGGTTGGGTTACTGTATTGATTTATCCATTCATACTATCTCCATTCCATCAGACAGAATTCTCAGTGCTGTTCTGGGGATTGATTCAATTCGTTCGCAGTATCCTTTTAGTACTGCTAGGAAATTGGCCCAGTTCGTTGGTAAGATTATCTCAATGGGTTTTGTTTTTGGTAATATTACTCGTATCATGACAAGGTATTCCCATTTTGATATTTTGAGAAGTCCTATGTGGGATGGCAAACTTTCCCTGTCGGGTTCAACTCTAAACGAACTTTTGTTTTTGGAAAGAGAATATCCCTTTCCTTAACTGTAGGCGCCTGTTGTCTGTTAAGTCTCATTATACCCGTGTATGTTATTCAGATGCGAGTTCTATGGGTTGTGCCAGTTATATTTTAGAATTTCATAACACCATCTCTCACAAGATGTGGAGTGTCGAGGAGGCTCAGAAGAGCTCCTCCTACAGGGAACTAAAGGCCATTTCCCTCGGCCTGGAATCTTTTTTGCCCTTAGTCAAAGGGCACACTATTAAGTGGTATACGGATAATCAGAGCATCTCCAGAATTGTTGAAGTGGGAAGCATGAAGGAAGATTTGCAACATTTAGCTTTGCGCATTTTTAGTATGTGCTTGCTCAATTGCGTCACATTGGAAGTTGAATGGATCCCGAGATCGGCTAATGACAGAGCTGATTTTTTGAGTAGAGTTGTGGATTATGATGATTGGCGGGTCAAGAGGGACTATTTCCTTTTGGCTGAGGAGAAATGGGGTCCTCACTCTGTTGACCGTTTTGCGAATCATGAAAATACTCAGTTACCCCGTTTCAACAGCAGGTTTTGGTGCCCTGGAACAGAGGCGGTTGATGCCTTTTCTGTTTCTTGGGCGGGAGAGAATAATTGGCTCGTTCCACCTATTTTTCTCATTCCTAGGGTCGTCAATCACATTGTTGCCTTTGGCGGTCGTGCTACTCTTGTTGTTCCACATTGGCCTTCCGCTCCATTTTGGCCACTGATTTTTACAGACGAGGGCATGTCTCCCATTTTCTCTGATTTTTTCGAGATCACCATGGGTACTGATGTTTTCGTTTTAGGTAATTATAAAAATGCCCTTTTTGGATCAAATAATTTCCGTTCAGGGGTTCTGTTCTTGAGGTTTTCTTAGAGAGGCCTTGTGGACTTTGCTACGCTCATACCACATGGTTTCCAAGTATTGTGGGATGCACTTGGATCCCCCCGTTTCGGTGGACCACTTGGTTTTTTCCATTATCCAGGGACCACTTGGGCCCGTCGTTGGCAAATGTGTTTTGCTCATTTTGGGACCACTTGGACCCAATGTTATTTTCTGTTTTGCTATATGTTTTTAATATTTTCTGTTAAATATCTTGTTTTTTGGCTGGGTTTTAACATTTTTTTTTATTTTTCCTATTTTTGCTTCAGATGTTAGAGCAGCTGCCAGCCGGACGTTTGGCGTTCTACTGTGTGAGAAGCTTTGGCTCTCCGTCTTTAATTCTCGAGCTGATAACACAGTTATTAATTATTGTAGATCATTTTGTAAATTTAAGGCATGGTGCTTGCGTAGCACCGGGGAGTTTTCTTTTCTCTCAGCTACTTCAGTCACAGTTTCGTTGTATCTGCATCATTTACTTGAAAGTTCAGTAGGTAGCTCTACCATTTTTACGCTATTAACTGGGTGCATAAGATAGCAGGTTTCGAAAATTGTAATCCATGTGACACAATCGTTGTCAAGTCTATTGTCGAGGCTTCCCGTCGTGTTCCTCGTAAACCTGTTAGGAAGGCAGAGCCCATTACACCAGAGATCCTTGGCTTAATTTTCCGGCAATATGGGGAAAGTAGTAATTTACTTGATATCAGGTTTTTCAGTATGTGTTTACTCGCTTATGCTGGATTTTACCGCATTTCCGAACTTTTAAGCATTAGGAGATCTAACATTGTAACTGAAGATCGTTATCATAAGATTTTTGTAGAAGTCACCAAGACTGATAAGTATAGAGAGGGTTCCTCGGTCTATATTGCTAAGACTGGGAATGTTACTTGTCCTTATTCATATCTTATCAAGTACTTAGAAGCTGCCAGGATTCCTTCGTTTTCCCAGGATTTCGTTTTCAGATCCTTACGGTACGACAAGAAATTGAAGAGCAATGTTTTGTCTTCCAAGCCCCTCACTGCCAGCAGAGCGGGAGAAATTCTGAAGGAGAAGCTGGAAACCATCGGTTTAGACCCCCATAAGTTTAGTAATCATAGTTTTAGGTCTGGAGGAGCTACTTCCGCGGCTAATCTGGATGTCCCAGACCGGCTTTTTAAAGTACATGGGAGGTGGAAGTCCGATTCAGCTAAACATGGCTATGTTGGCGATAAAGTCGAGTCGCGTCTTTTTGTTCCATTGCATATTGGCGTGTAACACTTATCCAGTCTTTATTACAGCGAGTTAAGATTCTTTTTGCATTTTACTATTTCTTGTGTCCTGTAGAGGGTGTGTAGCGGTTTGTATTTTGGCACCGCTCGACCTATTCCTCCAATACAACAATAAATTCATTATTGTGTATTTGCTAGTGTGTGATGTTTATTACAGAGGTTAGAGCATAAATAAGTTATTTTCGGTACGCAGTTTAGAAAATAACGCCGCTTTTGACTATTTATAAGCGGCCAACTTTACCTATTTCCTATACTGATTTGAGATATGTGACCCTCCATAGGAAAACACGTCTTATCAACAAAAGCGTTTTTGGGGGGGTTTGAGGTCACTTAGAAACCCTTTGGAAACCCGGTTTAGGAGGGTTTGAAACCCTTTGGAAACCCTTTGGAAACCCTTTGGAAACCCTTTGGAAACCCGTTGGAAACCCTTTGGAAACCCTTTGGAAACCCTTTGGAAACCCTTTGGAAACCCTTGGAAACCCTTTGGAAACCCTTTGGAAACCCTTTGGAAACCCTTTGGAAACCCGTTGGAAACCCTTTGAAACCCTTTGGAAACCCGTTCGAAACCCTTTAGGAAGCGCTTTGTAAAAATCTTTTTTGTAGTTCGCTTTGTAAAAACTGTGTATATCTCGCTTTGCTAACACTTTTACAGTCCTTGCAAATACTCTCAGGTGTTTTCGTGGCTATTTGAATAGTAAACTGAAACAACTACGCGCTTTAAATCACCGTGCGACCGCCGTCGCGACAGCATTGTTTAATTAACATCCAAGAGAAAGAAAAAACCCTTTCTGTAGGTTCGAATTTCGGCGTTGCTTCCTAAATTTTTCGTCTTTTAAAATTAGGGCTGTTGTCAATTCATGTGAATGGTTTCGCTTTCTGTTAAAACGCTCGCGCAATCGATGCATTTGATCATGTTACAAACGTAAACAAATCAAAACCGCGACAGTTCGTTTGTTGAACGCGACATGCATATTAGTTTCTTTCTTTGCTGCTCGAATAATTATTTTCCACAGTTTCGTAAGTTACATTGGGGCCGTTTCTTAACCGTCTCGAAGTTTTACACCACAATCAAAAGTTGTGCATTTCAAAACGTTCGCAACCTGTTCGATTGTGTTCAGAACGTAAATAAGCCAAAATCACGGCAGCGAGATCGTTTCATGTTTCGACACGCGTGTTAAACATAACCCCGTGTCTCGGAATAATTTGTTGTGTATTTCGGTTTTTTTTTTGTCATTCTGCTTTCGACAGTTTTCCTAAAGTTTTTCAATTGAAATAAGGGCTATTGTTAATTCAGTGGAAAGTTTATCTCTTTCAATTTCACTAGCTATTTAATTCTGTTCAGAATGTAAATAAACCAAAACGGTCTCGTGTTTCGATACGCGTGTTAAACATATCGCTGTGGCTAATGCGCTGTGGCTATATGGCCGGTAACCGGTCAAGGTTTTTAAAACACTAAATAGCCGGCAGTCCTATATTCTCAGTAAATTTCTCAAAATCGAAAAATTCCAGCTAATCTAAACTATCATATGTCGATTTAGAAAGGTCAAGCGATCCTGAAATGCTTTATAGATTTCAAGCCTAGTGTTTGGTTTACGCTGGGCTCAGTAGACGAAACCATGTTTTGTGACACTTAGATCTTTTTTCAGCTCGACTGCCGGTCAAGGTTTTCAAAACACTAAATGGCCGGCAGTCCTATATTCTCAGTATATTTCTCAAAATCGAAAAATTCCAGCTAATCTAAACTATCATATATCGATTTAGAAAGGTCAAGCGATCCTGAAATGCTTTATAGATCTCAAGTCTAGTGTTTGGTTTACGCTGGGCTCAGAAGACAAAACCATGTTTTGTGACACTTGGAACTTTTTTCAGCTCGACTGCAAAAACATGGTTTCGTCGGGGGTTTCGTGATCTAGAAATCCCACAAAACCGGCTCATTTGATCAGGATCACGACATATGATAGTTCAGAATGGCTGGATTTTTTCGATTTTGTGAAATTTACTGAAAAAATAGAACTGCCGGCCATTTAGTGTTTTGAAAACCTTGACCGGCAGTCGAGCTGAAAAAAGTTCTAAGTGTCACAAAACATGGTTTCGTCTTCTGAGCCCAGCGTCCCAAACACTAGACTTGAGATTCATAAAGCATTTCAGGATCGCTTGACTTTTCTAAATCGACATATGATAGTTTTGATTAGCTGGAATTTTTCGATTTTGTGAAATTTACTGAGAATATAGAACTGCCGGCCATTTATTGTTTTGAAAACCTTGACCGGTTACCGGCCGAAACATACAAGCGTGGCCTTTTGTCATTCGAAGTTTGAATTCTGCTTTCGAAAGTTTTCCTCAAGGTTTCGGCTTATTGAAATTAGGGCTGTTGTTAATTCATACTAAAGTTTCGCTCTTCAAGTTTTTCGCTATGCGCATTCGATTATGATCAAAATAATTTATAGTCAATAAATTATAAACAAACCAAAATAATGCAAATTCATGGTTTTGGTGCCACTAAATCCGCAGAGTTAGGTTTGCAAAACTGTCTAATTTCCTTATACAAGTAGTTCTTCCTTTCTAAATCCAGGCCTGCTGGATTTATAATAGGAGGAAGTGTATAAGGTGGAAGTTTTGTTGGATCTTTAAGCAAGTCAAACTCCACTTCTTCGGAATCAACATAGCGCTTACAGAACACCCGGCCCGGCGAGTCTTTACTGAAGCGAAAATGATGATAGCTCTTTACTCCTGGGAATTTCTTGAAGTATTGATCAAGAAAACTAGCCCAGTCGTATGTTGGAACGATAACTGTACCATCGTGAAGCCCGCAGAGTTGTGCGACATTCACGCCTGTGACAGTTGAGTTGTCGATTGTACGAGCTAACTCAAATAGATCCGAAATGAAAGTTTTCCTTATTGCCTGCTTAGCTAAGCCAAAACACCAGTCAGGGGAGAACTTAGTGTGGCCAGCAACCAGAAAAGAATACAGAATGTTGCAATGCAAACCAACAATTACTCTCCAGGCATAGTACCAAAGAAAATAATTGTTTTTGTTCTGACCAGCACAGTTGTCTGCGTGGATGTAGGCATCTGTCTCACCAAGCCCAAAGTTCTTAAAAAAGTAATGAACCAAACTGATGGTGCTGTTGGCTCCCTTACCGGTAAGAACTGACTCGTCAACTAAAAAGTTTACTTGACGAGGAATGGCTTCGCAGCAGACACCGAAAATACCACACTTTCGCGGGGTTTTGAAATATATAGGACCAGGCTGTAAAGGATTACTAGGATAATGCACTTGTTGTGCATAATCATACGAGTAATGCATCCCACCCTGCAAGGAACATGGAGGTGTGTTCCGTGGAACTACCCCATGGTTCGCAGTCAGTATTTGTTGCGCTGTAGCTTCGAGAGATTTTACGGTAGACCTGTAAAAGCTTCGCTCACTACTCGCCCTAAACAAATGCTCTTCCTGAGCGCGCACGACTGCTGACTTCGTGCTCTCGGGAAGATTTACTGATCGAACAATTTGAGTGTTATTGTGTTGACAAGTAAAACACAAATCACTCATTGGCCTCATGATAACTACATGAGGAGTGAGCTGATTCCAAAGTTCAACGAACTTTGAATATCCCACAGGTGTTTGACTTTGCGCCTCCTTTGCTGTTGAATACACACGCCAAACAGAGGCCTTTGACATGTGAGAAGGCAAAAGTCGAACATCAGTACGCTTAAAGCCAGGAACACGACCAGGCAAAACAAGCGCGTGTTCTTCAGCAAAGTTGCTGATGAACTTGGAAACTTCTGAGATAGCCTCAAAAGAGCACGTGTTTCTTGGCAGCCTACCTTTGTTGCCGTGAACACGTAGTGTGAGACCATACAGCTTATAATGTTCGCAAAGATTCGCGTACCGTTCCTTGCCAATTGCATGCAAAAACAAATAAGTGCTTTTGCAAATTTGCTGCCCATTGAAAAAAAAGTTACAAACAGAACGCTTTCGCTTTCTGCCTCCAACGTCTTTCCTGCGCAAGTGGCTTTGCAAATGAGAAAGAACAATTAAATCTAATTCTTCTTTACTTAGTTGCAGACAATTTGTACGGCACTCTAAAACATCACTGTAACAGAGTACTGAACTACAGTGTTGTCTCTTTGGCCCAAATTGACAGCCGCATCCTTCCCTCAGGAATTTTCTGATAGTTTCCAGCTCTTCGCCGTCACTTTCTCTTAGGTCAAGACAGGCATCTTGATCTGCTGAGCAAGTATCCGACCCTAAGCAGGTACTATCAGAATCTGACGAGCAAGAATCGTCATCGTAGTCACATCGATCAAGTTCATCAACAGGACTCGCCCAGTTGAAGTACTCGTCACTGACCTGATTTAGACTGGATCGAATAAACTCCTGATTAGCTAATGCACAGGAGTCTAAAACCGCCGAGCCCATATGACAGATTATAAATGGCTTCTACAGAAGCCGTTTCACAAAACCCAAGTTTAAATAATGAAACAAGTGCTCACCTGGTCTGTACAGGATCGACAACAACAGGAGAAGAGTTAGCTCATTTTTTTTCTGTCCATTTATGTTCAGTTTTGGATCGAAACAAACCAATAAGAAATCGGTGACAGACTGTTTCCTGTGCAGTACGATGCGCATGCTGTAGCGCGCGCATCGTACTGCACAGGAAACAGTCTGAAGTAATGCTTGCACAGATTACGCAATATCCTGTTCCAGGCGTTTGTTTAGTGGAGAGTGGCGCAAAAAATAGCGAGCGAAACTTTTTCAGAGCACGTCGCCTTAGCCTGTTCCTTTTTGGAACAGGCTAATTACGCAAACACCAATAAACAACTTGGTTGTATTTGGGGCAGGTAAAAGTAATGATAATGGTACTAATCTCTATAATGTCACCATGAGTATAATTTTATAAAGCTTGGGGTCTTAAGTGGTCGTTGGTCTCGGCTTTCGTTACTTTTAAGCTCTGTAGGGAAAACAGCTATCTATTTTTGTTTTCTTGTTTAACACGGGTACAGTTGAACGCCTCGATCTCGAATTCTGAAGAGAAATAAAAAAAACACTCGATATAGCTGATTGTAAATGACTAAATAAACAAGGGCAAGAAAAATAGGTTTGAATTCGAGATAGCGAGGTTCATCCGCTTTACCTCCTTTAGTGATCCACAAGTTATTTCAATGAAAAGTACTTGTTTATTATGTTATTATCACATATACAATAAGCAAACTAATTCCTAGGTCGATTCTTGATAACAAAACTATATATAAAATGAGTAAACTAATTCCTAGGTCGATTCTTCATAACAAAACTATTATATACAATGAGTAAACTAATTCCTACATCGATTCTTGATAACAATACTATATATACAATAAGTAAACTAATTCCTAGGTCGATTCTTGGTAACAAAACTATATATAAAATGAGTAAACTAATTCCTACATCGATTCTTGATAACAGTACTATATATACAATAAATAAACTAATTCCTACATCGATTCTTGACAACAATACTATTCGTTGGAAGTGAGTGAAACAGTCTCCCCTTCCTGTGCTGGATCTAAATTATTGTTCTTATTTTTTAGAAAACGACACCTCTTGTTTATCTTCACGTGTATGTCGTTCCACGCCCTAGGTACCTGGCTGACTTCAACTGGGAAAATATACAATGTCAATCCTAAGAAGAAATACAAAAAAATTACTATTAATAGATTTCTCCGGCTTGAAATACATTCAATGGTCTTCAATGTGACTAAATTCCACGTCCAAATTAAGTCTAATCAGTTATAATTGCCATAATTACAAATCGAACAATTGAAGTCCTTTCCTCATTTTTTGCGCCCGGAGGCATATGAGAACCAAAAATATTTGTCATTGTGTAAGCAATTGTATACCGGCGGGCTTAAGTAATTAAAAATGGCACTCACGTTTTATAAGTTCCAAGCGAATTCCATCCAGCTGTTGCTTTCCAAAGTTGCCTCCGCAGTTGGATGTTGCTAGTTCTTCTTTGGTAAATAGCAGCTGCAAAAGCTTGAGTGCGAACAGATGGCGTTTGTCGTTCTGTTGGATGGCCTGCAGTGTTTCGCCGATGAGATGGTGCGGAATACCGTAACTGAGTAGCACCTCTGGACTGACAGGCTCAGTTGTCCTTTCGTCTGCGGGAGTGGGCCGTGGCGTGGAAGATGGAGGAGGAGGCGTGATCAATTGACTGATCTCTCCGAGTGTGCGCTGACACACTGTGCTGTTTGTAACAGCAGGCGAAGTTGGTGGACCTTGAGCGTGAAGTGCTTCGGCACTTTCCGTTAAGGAAAGCTACAAAAAGGAAAAATAAATTTTGTTAATTGGTTTAAAAATAAACATTCAACACGAACCAATTAATTGAGTTCGGCTCGTGAAGTTCGGCGTTTGACTCAGTTAAGTTCGACTGATTGTATTTTGATCGGCTAGCCGTTCTTCACGGCTGGGCGGCTGATGTTGAATTCGGCTGAATTAAGTTCGACGTTTGACTCAACAGGTGACCTTAATTAATTTGAGTCGACCTAAACTGTATTTAAACGTTATTATAACTTATTTACAGTTTATGTTTACACTTTGCCTGAAAACCTCTGTCCTTTCGATTTGTTTCTCTTCAAACTGAAGAGTTCGGCGTCTGAATCAACCGGGCGTACTTTTGTTAATTTGGGTCGGTCCAAATTCGAATTAAGTTCGGCTCATGAAAAGTTCGGCGTCTGAACCGGGCTTATATATAATACGGTATTCGCACCAAAGTTAAAACATGTTTAAAAGCTGTTTAGTTAAACG
The DNA here is from genome assembly GCA_022457155.1 of Cladopsammia gracilis. Lineage (NCBI taxonomy): Eukaryota > Metazoa > Cnidaria > Anthozoa > Scleractinia > Dendrophylliidae > Cladopsammia > Cladopsammia gracilis. Next base: position 929,128 of record JAJGOT010000180.1, read on the forward strand.
CGGTTAAAATTGCTTTTTCCATAGAAGTTGCTAACTGATTTTTGTCGACTTCAAGCTTATCACAATAAAAAACACAGATAAAAGGTCATTTAAACTGTATGCAAAATTCAGTCTCTCAGTTTTCTGTTGCTGATTTACATTTTGTTAAACCTGGTTTAAATAAACATGTTTTGCTGCTGTGAATGGGGAACTAGAGAAGTCCCTGTTTACCTTAGAACGTCAAGCGAGAAGCGAGAAGCGAAAAAAAAATCTAGCGCGGACAACGGTAACTACAAATGGAAGTCAGGGGTAAATAAGCAATTCCGGAATATCAACAAATAAACGCTATTACATGTAAAGGACATCAATTTCTGACTCCACTGGCATGTTCTTTTTTTTTTTACTTTTCCCTCTGAATTCGATAGTGTGATTCGGCACAAAAACTACTCAGGTATATTTACCATTGAACTGATCGTCATATTTTCTTCCATGCTTGACAAACGCTGTTAAATTTCTTCAATGCTGGTGGACAGACTAGCGAACTGTTCAGTCATTGTGGAGGATAATGCCACTAGGCTGTTGTGCACGGCCGCAAGAACCTAAAATGGAAAGGAAATAATTTTAATTATTTGCTCGCTATAAACACTTTGATCATGTTTATACATGCACTTTATTATTCGACACAACATTCTAGAGTGTAAATACGCATCAAAACGAGTGCAAATATGACACGATATTATACTCTTCTGAGCGCGCGCTAGGAAAATCACTTTCAAAAACTTAGATTTAGGAGGTGACCGTCGTATAATAAACAATTTATTCAGCGAAAAGTTGTGTAATGTGGCTGGACATCAATTTTTTACTCGTCAGTTTTTATTTTTTCGAGCCTTAAACTACTCAGCCGTATTACACGACTTCACGCTAAATAACCTGTATGTATCACCCAGGTAATACAATTTGATAATAAACTAAGTACCTTCTCGATATTTGCAGTCGAGTTTGCTTTCATCTCATCTTCACGGCATTGCAGATCAGCAAGGCGCGTCGTGTACTCCTCTCTCATTTTCTGAATGCTGGACCTTTCCTTCTGAAGTTCCGCCTTCATCTTCTCGGCTTCCTGTATTTTTTTTTCTGCTTTCTCTCGTCTTGGTGACGCAGGGACGATTGCGATTGGAACCTCCTTGGCCGTGTTATTCTTAATTGACGAAGCTAGAACGGGAATTACTGTTGCTGGTGGAGTTTCCTTCTCTGATACGGTAGCCAGTCTTTTTCTGCGCTGCTCACCCCAGTTGTTGCGTAGGCTGCTCTGCTCCTCTAGGAATGCTTTGTACTGGTCTGTTTCGCGATGCGTGGTGCTGGAAATGTGGGCACTGAGAGGGATGTCCTCTTCGTCTACCTCGTCATTCGTTGCATTTGGGCTGGCTGTAAAAACGTGATACAGTACGGTTAAGTGAGTTCTGAACAAGTAATTATATTCAGGTGTAAAATTCTTGGTTATTGAAAAAATTGAAACTTACCTTTTCTTTTCTTTGGAGACCAATCCTCGCACACTATGACATTGTACCAGCGGCTGATCCACTTCAGTTTAGCCTCTTGTCCAGAACGTAATGGCTCATCAGCAGGTTTTATATCTTTTCTTTTAACGTACTGCTTAACGCCATTCCATTTATCTTTTGTAACCCACTGAATGAAAACTTGGTCGTTTTTGCCCATGATAACAGTTGTGAAACTTTCGAGATTTAACGCGAGTGTGACGCTGCCAATATGCAGGTGTGTGTTATATATAACAGACGGGTTGTTTATTTATAGCTACTAATAGTAAAAGCAGAAACGGTTGAATGATTGTGTTAGACAAGACTACAATAGTTGTTGATAATAGAGTATGATAAGCACTCAAACTTTATTGACATAAAATAGACTTTTCATGACAATACAACAACAGGCCAGTTCATTAGCACTACATTTCACACCTTTTGTCTTCGCACGCGCGGCGGAGGCAGGCCGGTTCATTTGTGGGATTAAAACTTACCTTACTCAAATGTAGTCAGTTTTACCGCAACAGTAAACAAAAGATACGGAGTTGAAAAGAAAACTTTCTGAAAAGGTCAAAAATCAAAGTCTGTAAAAAATATTGCTCCAATCAAAATCACAACGTTTCTATTCGAACCAATTTGCAAGCAGCTACATGAACGTTGTATCTCGGTTCAGAATCGAACCACTTTTGTCGAACACGGCGTGGTGTGTTTAAGGTTACAGTCACGCATTACCAGAGAAAACGGAGTACACCAGTCCTGGGATTATTATCTTCAGATTATCATTAAATTTCGCAACTAAAAATGTAGCTGATGCATTTTTTATTTAAGCTAGCAATTTTAATTTAGAGTATAAACATCAAAACAGCGTGCTGAAAAATATTTTTCGGCCCACAATTGATGCGTTCGCGCTCACCCGGCCGTGAATTTTTCGATTTTGCGTGAGTTTGTAAACGGCGGGTTCAGAAACAGTCTTTAACAGATTTCGACGAACTGTAGTTTATGATTGTTACATTTTTTGGCTTGGATTCCCACTAGGGGCAATTTGTTTAGAAGTTTTCATTATAAACCATAAGGTACGCGCGGCGGAGGCGGGCCGGTTCATTTCATTGACTATTCCGGTTTTGATACTCTAATAGTAAACAAAAGATACAGAGTTGAAAAGAAAACTGTAAAAAGGTCAAAAATCAAAGGCTGTAAAAAAAATCACTGCAATCAAAATCACGTTTTTATTCGAACCAATTTGCAAGCAGCTATTTATGAACGTTGTATCTCGGTTCAGAATCGAACCACTTTTGTCGAACACGGCGTGGTGTGTTTAAGGTTACAGTCACCCATTACCAGTGAAAACGGAGTAGACCTGGGATTATTCTCTTTAGATTATCATTAAATTTCGCAACTAAGAATGTAACTGATGCATTTTTTATTTAAGCTATCAATTTTAATTTAGAGTACAAACATCAAAACACTGTGCTAAAAAATATTTTTCGGCCCACAAATGAATTCTGAAGCTTGATGCGTTCGCGCTCACCCGGCCGTGAATTTTTCGATTTTGCGTGAGTTTGTAAACGGCGGGTTTAGAAACAGCTTTCAACAGATTTCGACGAACTGTAGTTTGTGATTTTTACATTTTTTGGCTTGGATTCCCACTAGGGACAATTTGTTTAGAAGTTTTCATTATAAACCGTAAGGTACGCGCGGCGGAGGCGGGCCGGTTCATTTCATTGACTATTCCGGTTTTGATACTGTAATAGTAAACAAAAGATACGGAGTTGAAAAGAAAACTGTGAAAAGGTCAAAAATCAAAGGCTAATAAAAAAATATCACTGCAATCAAAACCACAACGTTTTTATTCTAACCAATTTGCAAGCAGCTACATGAACGTTGTATCTCGGTTCAGAATCGAACCACTTTTGTCGAACACGGCGTGGTGTGTTTAAGGTTACAGTCACGCATTACCAGAGAAAACGGAGTACACCAGTCCTGGGATTATTATCTTCAGATTATCATTAAATTTCGCAACTAAGAATGTAGCTGATGCATTTTTTATTTAAGCTAGCAATTTTAATTTAGAGTATAAACATCAAAACAGCGTGCTGAAAAATATTTTTCGGCCCACAATTGATGCTTTCGCGCTCACCCGGCCGTGAATTTTTCGATTTTGCGTGAGTTAGTAAACGGCGGGTTCAGAAACAGTCTTTAACAGATTTCGACGAACTGTAGTTTGTGATTGTTACATTTTTTGGCTTGGATTCCCACAAGGGGCAATTTGTTTAGAAGTTTTCATTATAAACCGTAAGGTACGCGCGGCGGAGGCGGGCCGGTTCATTTCATTGACTATTCCGGTTTTGATACTGTAATAGTAAACAAAAGATACGGAGTTGAAAAGAAAACTGTGAAAAGGTCAAAAATCAAAGGCTGTAAAAAAATATCACTGCAATCAAAACCACAACGTTTTTATTCGAACCAATTTGCAAGCAGCTATTTATGAACGTTGTATCTCGGTTCAGAATCGAACCACTTTTGTCGAACACGGCGTGGTGTGTTTAAGGTTACAGTCACGCATTACCAGTGAAAACGGAGTAGACCTGGGATTATTCTCTTTAGATTATCATTAAATTTCGCAACTAAGAATGTAGCTGATGCATTTTTCTTTAAGCTAGCAATTTTAATTTACAATACAAACATCAAAACAGTGTGCTAAAAAATATTTTTCGGCCCACAAATGAATTCTGAAACTTGATGCGTTCGCGCTCACCCGGCCGTGAATTTTTTGATCTTGCGTGAGTTTCATCTGTCCGAAAGTATCTGCCCGAGAGAGCACGCGCCACGATTTTTTAAAGTTTTAACGCTGACGTTAACATAAATGTGCTTCGATATTTCTACACAGAAATTAGTTGGAGCAACATGTTGCAGGTAATTTTCATTATGTCTTCTTAGTTACCGTCGTTGTGGTTCTTGTACGTAAAGAAGGTTTCGTACAGCTTTCAACGAGTTTGCAAACCCTTTCGGAAGCGCTTGGACACTTTAGAAACGCTTTAGGAACCCTTTGGAAACCCTTTGGAAACCCTTTGGTAACTCGTTGGAAACCCGTTGGAAACCCTTTGGAAACCCTTTGGAAACCCTTTGGAAACCCGTTCGAAACCCTTTGGAAACCCTTTGGAAACCCTTTGGAAACCCTTTGGAAACCTGTTCGAAACCCTTTGGAAACCCTTTGGAAACCCGGTTTCAGGGGGTTTGAAACCCTTTGGAAACCCTTTTGAAACCCGGTTTCACTAAATTACAATGTTCGATAAGACGTGTTTTCGTATGGAGGGTCACATATCTCAAAGCCGAAAATAATATAGATAACTGCTAAGATAAAATCAATAAACCATCTAAGTATAGATACAGGCATATTTTTCATGGATCGATTTGGCAGTCTATCGTATTTCCTTAGAACGTATAGTTTTATAGTATTCACAATTTTGCTAATTTATGCAAATTTGACAATAGCGCGTCATAAAGTTTTCGTTTTGTCAAGGCGAATCTGAATTGCCCAGATTTTTTATTTCATATTGTTTCAGTATAAGGGCCGAACTTTATCCTGGTATACATTTTGATTTGATATCGGACATGCCAAGATGGATTTCGTGCCACTTAAGTTGTTCAATTTTTTCCTTTTCACAAAATGCACAAGATGGTATTTTTTAAAGAAACCGTGAAACTTTCTAAATTGCTGCAAAACTTTAAAAAGGACAATGGCCAAAAGTAGATGATTTATACTAAAGAAAAAACATATCCCCGTTTTTTAGCGTTGCACCTTGTTTCAGCACAAGAGTACTGAAGTTGGTCAATTTAACTGTGATTGTTGCATAATTAATTAATAATTAATTGTGAGAGGGTAAGGGGGTAAGAAGGAGAGTGGATCAATCCGACATGGATGGAGATGACCTGTCTAAGTAAAAGTCGACCCGACTCACCGGAAGTTATTTTGTGAGAGACTTAGAAAAAATATCACGAGAGTGTAAGAGGGAGCTGAGGGTGGAAAATATCGGTGGACTGACTCGATCCAACATGGATGGAGACAACCCGTCTAAGTAAAAGTCGACCCGACTCACTGGAAGTCATTTCGCGAGAGACTTAGAAAAAATATGGCAAGAGGGTAAGAGGGAGGGTGGAAAATATCAGTGGATCGACTCCATCCGACAGAGATGGAGACGCCCCGTCTAAGTAAAAGTCGACCCAACTCACCGGAAGTCATCTTGCGAGAGACTTCAAGATCATGCTGTTTTTCGTTGGAAATGGTCTCGATCCAAGACTTGCGGCAGAGTGGGTGATGCTGTCGCAGAGCTTGGCGACTTGAAGGAAGTGTATTTCGAGGCCACATTTGCCTTAGGGAAGGCAGGAAGAAGGAGTGTACCGACTTTGTGTGAGGAGCCGCAAGAAACCATCAAAATTGATGACTATGACTCCCAAGAAACGGATTGCCTAGCAGTAGCATCAGACAAACCACCGGCAAAAAAGGCACGAAAAACTGGAATTGTCGCTCAGTAATCCTGACCCTGATGAACTTCAATTACTTGAGGAGTCAAAGCCTTTTGATCCTGAAACAGAAGGAACTGCCATTCTCAACAAGTGGAAGAAAAGGGTGCAGTCAGCGAGTGAGAAGAAAGCCAACGGTTCATCCAACCAAAACCGTAAAAAACCAAGAAACCACAGCCGCAAAATTCCGTTGACTCAGTGAAAAAACCCAAAAGCCTACAGTAAAGAAAACGGAACCAAAAGCAGAGGAAGATAAAATAAAATCGGCACAAAAGAATGCGCGATCTGAAACTGCTGAATCACAGTCAATCAGTATTGACAAAGCCATGTACCTAGAAATGAAGTTACTTCTACAAGGGGACAATAACGACACACCAGTGGAGTTAACTATTTCTGTTGTGGCAGAAATGACGTTCGAGGGGTAATAGGTCAATGATAACCGTCAAATATAGCACCTGCTACACACTATCATGTCCATATAGTTGTATATTTAACGTACTTATAGTACCTGTAGTACCTGTAGTACTCGTACTACATGTACCTGTTGTACCGTAGTATCTGTAGTACTCGTAGTACCTGTTGTACTCGCAGTACATGTAGTACCTGTAGTACTACAGGTACTGCCTTTAATACCTGTAGTGCCTGTTGCACCTGTAGTAGTTCGTGCTGTTCATGTAGTTCGTGTAGTACTTGTAATACCTTTAGTACCCGTGGACCCAAATTATAGTTGGCGAACGAGCAGTATCTAGTGTAGTTCGTCTTGTTTGTAAAGCACCTAAGGGGCGTGAAACCTATCATTTCGCACAAAGGCAAGACTAAAGGAAATGTTTATGAATAGGGATCTTTTGTTTGCAGTTTATTCGTTATTACGTTTCTGTTTGTCTTCATGATTACATAGATTACGGTTAGATTAACTTTTAATTATTTTGTATATCGCTTGCACACTCAAAAAACTTTTATTGATTCCTGATTTTAATGCTTTTACTAATAAAGATGTGGGGCTTAATTACCCATGCATCCTAGGTAACAGGAACGTTAAATGGCCCCATTAAATTCGGTTATGGGGATTGTGATTGTTTTCGAAACAAACTAGCAAAGTAACCTCGTTCTTGTTTTTTCAGTTGTTTTTGTTTTGTTTTACATGGGCTACTGTGCTATGTGCACGGTTCCGTAATTCATGTTGTTGGCGTTGTTTTATGCAAGTTCCAACACCGACATTATGAATAGTCTTCAAAGGGAATGGAATTGGAGGCGATTCCGTTACACTCATCAAACTAACACTAAGGAAGAAAAGAAGACGAAAAAAGAAAACAGAGACTGTTAAATTCAACCTTCGGTAACATTTTGACAACATACTATTTCAAGTTCATGTTGTAAGCGAGAGGATTATAACTTGTCTAAAGGGGTTAAAATAAGTGATATAAAATTTTTCAGAACCAATTGGGGCTTAAATCATTAAGAAACTACAATAAGAAAATGAAGAAAGCAAAATTACAGTTAAGTAACATCGGTTTCAGTCGACAACAGATTATTGCGGAGATGTAAGCATGAAATGATGAATTTCATAATTTGAATATTAACAAATTAGGGAAGTTCATTAGTGTTTTGGTTGCTTCTTTAGGAGATAGTTGATTGATATTCGATCGACAACACTATTTTCCTGTAAAACCCGTCCCTGAGAATTGCGTATTTAGGGCATTGGAAAAGGAAGTGAATTTCATCTTCAATTTGATTACACCCGCAAAAAGGGCAAAGTCTATTTTTCCGAGGGATTTTATATCTACCAATTTCAATCATTAGTGTATGATTACTTATTCGAAATTTTACTAATTTTTTTCTTTCATTTGACTTCCTTGTAAAGTCTAAATAATAAGAAGGCGTATATTCGTTCTTAAAGGTGTTATAAAATTCGAGTTTCTTAGAATGTTGAATAGTATGTTGGCAATATAGAATATACTTTTGTTGCATTAAGTTTACATAGTGTTTGATCTTATCGTCAGTTAAGAAAATAGGGTCAAAATCAGGCAGATTATAGAATTCGGACATCCTCATAAGATTAGAATAGAAACTATTTTTGCCTGAGGAATGAAGATCTGCCGACATTAAATAGATCTGTTTAACAACAGAGTTATTGTCCTTAATTTGAAGATATAAGGTGTAATTAATTACTTTCTTATTAATGGCTATAATATGGCTATAATAAGAGGAAACCATCCAAGTTCAGCTCTACATGTCACATTTGATGCCTTATTGCTTACTTCTTGATAACGTTTGCAGAATTGTAGATGGACTTTTTCAATTTGTGAACTGTACCAAGACTTAAAATCAGATTTTGTGTATACACCCCAGAATTCGCTGTTATATGACAAAATTGGAGAGATCATTGTGTCGTAGATTTTACTTCCAAGGAATGGCGATTTTCTGAGACTGAAAAGAGCGCGAAGAGCCTTCTCTTTTAACTGATCTGGTGCCATTGGTGCCAGTGTTCCTAGATAAGTGAAGTTTTGAGCGATTTCAATAATTTCATTGTGCGTTTCTGAAAAATCATAACTGTTTTTTTTTAGGATTGATACTTAACATCCACGAATTACAATAGGAAGATAACATGTTAAGACAGTTTTGCAATCCCGGTTTAGATCTTGGCAGTATGACCAAATCATCCGAGTATAAAAGTAAATTCAATTTTGTACCGTTTGGTAGAACAAAAGGATCAGATAAAATTTTTTCGAATGAGTATGGTACGTTATTAATATAAAGGTTAAATAGCAACAGACTTAAAATACAACCTTGGTGTATGCCTCTTGTGTATTGAAATGGTCGTGTCCTGCTTTTTCCTATTTTTATGGAACATGTAGAGTTTGAATATAAACTCTTTATTAAATTGTAAAAGCGACCTCCTGAGGGTTGTCCAATACATCGGAACTGAATCAGATCGACTAAGGCTGTTGTCAACCCGACTCACTGGAAGTTATTTCACGAGAGACAGAAAAACTACAGCGAGAGGGCGAGGGCGAGAAAGCGAGAGGGCGAGAGGGCGAGAAGGCGAGAGGGCGAGAAAGCGAGAGGGCGAGAGGGTAAGAGGGTAAGAGGGTAAAAAAGTAAGAGGGTAATAGGGAGGGTGGATCGATCCGACATGGATGGAGACAACTCGTCTAAGTAAAAGTCGACCCGACTCACTGGAAGTCATTCGCAAGAGACTTAGAAAAAATATGGCAAGAGGGTAAGAAGGAGGGTGGAAAATATCAGTGGATCAACTCGATCCGACACGGATGGAGACGACCCATCTAAGTAAAAGTCGACCCAACTCAACAGAAGTCATTTTGTGAGAGACTTCAAGATCATGCTGTTTTTCGTTGGAAATGGTCTCGATCCAAGACTTGCGACAGAGTGGGTGATGATGTCGCAGAGCTGGGCAAAGGACCATGAGAAGAGCAAGAAGAGGGCTACACAAGTGGATTTCATGATCTTAAACATGGAAAGGAAGAAGGGAGAGTGGTTTTACTTCGACATATACCATCAGAAGCTTTTGTTCCTGAATGGGGATTTGAAGAACTGAGTAAACCATGTAATTCGCTTAAAGGAAATCTACTGGGAGCAAGAACCAAAAGAAAACAAAAAAGGAAAAAAAGGCTCCTTTAGGAGCCACCAATTGCATAAAAGTTATGACCAAGGATATCTATCAATACCAATTCTTTGTATTCACAAAACAACACCCAACTGTATGACAGTTTCCTTGTCCGATGTTAACTGGTCGCTAATTCTACTTAAAAGTGAGGAAACTAAATAAATGTCTTGAAAAATGATAAGAAATGCAATTCAAATAGCAAAGCGATATAAAAATGTCAGGCTGATTCGGTTTAATAGCATCTAGAAAGATGAAATGGAAAGAATATGTTTACTCCCTGAGCGTCATATTAGAGTATCAAACCATTAGACATATGTTTTAAATTTTGTATCCAATGCACAAAGCAAGGTAAATGTTCATGCTTCAAGTTTTCTCGAAGAAGCGGTTTATGGCGAACTTGCTTGACAACTATTTACATTTATCGAGATTGTTATTTGCTATCAAGATAGTGGGAAACGTGTTTCATATTTTCGGTTAGTTTATTTCAGTAGTAAAACAGTTTGTTTACGGCGAAAATCCATAGGAAGAAGAGGAGACTGGCCAGCTCCTCGAGATTCGAACATTTCGCGCCGAAATGGAATGTCTATTACATATTTGCCCAGCATAAAAGGAACCAGACAACGAAGAGTTTAAAAAATTCCACGATTTCACTGTTGGTTGTGGTTGTCCGCTTGGAACTGTTTTAGTCAGCGAAAGACAGGGAAATAAATCTGACCGCAAAAGACAACAGTTGGATATATAAATTATACAATTCAGAGAATTTGTTTTTCAAAGAAATTTTTCAATGTTAAACGCAAAGTAATCCATAAAGACTACATGTAAAACGCATAAACAGAGGAGGATGCGGTGAAGCGGGCGAAGGAGGCAGCGATGAAGAGGGCGAAGGAGACAGCGACAGCGAAGCCCAAGGAGAAAGCGGCAAGGATGGCAAAGGAGACAGCATGATGAGTAACATAAGGGAGCCAGCAGTGGGAAACAGAAAGAAATGGAAAAAAGAAGAGAGGCAAGTTTAAGCATTCTTTTTTAATGAGCGCATTCCGTGGCAGATGCAGTGCTAGAACAAAGCAAAGGAACGTTTTCTGTGCTTGATTACAATACTAGAAATGAATATGGTTATTCATCTGGCGAGCTTCCGTTTACCCCCCATTACTCCCCCAACCCCCCCCCCCCCGCCCCCCCACGCACGCACGCACGCACGCACGCACGCACACACACAAACAATCAATCAACTTTATTTCAACACGGTAAAATGCCTAGGCTCCCGGACAAAGGCGCAGGTCCACATCACTTCTATGTCCTCCTCTAAGAAGGCCTAAAATTCATATCCGTGGTTGCCCTGTTCGCCTATCCTGTTCCGCGCCTTCTGCCGCGCTATTTGTTTCGCTCCCCTTTTCCCATGGTAGCCTGAAAGGGTGTCTAATGCCTTAGTCGGATTACTGATGCTCAGGTTGCCATCCCTTGGGTGGGTCTCTCAAGAGTTTCCCGCGCACAATCGTTTGCGTTTTCCCCAAAATTATGCCCTGTTCACCACTCAAGGGCTGGCAGCCTTTATATCATATATATTTGCCATGTAAGAAGCCGTCCTTACCAATTGCAGAGCATCCCTTTGTCATCCGCTTATGCTAATCAAAAGACTCCCTAAAAGGAGTTTTTTAGTTTTTGAGTTCTTTGCCGGGATGCAAGATGTTTTCTGCCACGCGTATTGAGCAGATTGCGAACTCTACTTCACAGGATTACAGTCCCACCTCCGTTACTATCTGCAAGACCCTCAGATTTACGAGGGTAAACTCTGCACAGCTTTAGAGCCGGGGTGGCCATTACTTTAGCCTTCACTCTAGACGCTATAGCTCATTTTGGTTGGTGCCATGCTTGCTCCTACCGCATCCTATAACATGAATGCTGCACAAGACCTTCGTTTTACAGGACCATCGGAGTTGCTGTCTCGCCATGTGTCCTTTAGATTTGGGTGGTTGGATGGGATTTTCTGGTTTGGCGTTTGAGGTTTGAGTATTGGCAAGTGTCTCGGGTTATTTGGTGTTAGGCCATTGTAACGTTTAACATCTGGGCACGGTCGCATATCTCCATCTCTTATTAAGCAAGCGTGAAAGGGGCTGTCGCGAATAGTATGCTATTCGCTCCAGTCCCTTACAGAGTGAGTATAAATACGAGCTGTGCATCTAATTTCGGCCCAGTTCAAGTAAGAATCCTTCAGTTGTTGACAGCTGTACTTGCTATCTCTCTCTTTCGCGCTTGCCTCCTATGCCTCTGTGCTTTTCTTTCCTCTCTGTCCCTTTCCCTATCTGTTTTCACTTCCTACTCTATCAAGCACAGTCGCATATCTCCATCTCTTATTAAGCAAGCGTGAAAGGGACTGTCGCGAATAGTATGCTGTCGTTAATCCACAAGAAGTGAAAAATAAACTGCTATCTGATATTTTTAAGTCAGATGTAGTCTTAGATAAAAATATTCCAGAGAAACATAAAAATAGAATAAAAAGATCCAATTTTTGGGCGCTCCAGGAGCTCCTGTCATTTGATATTTCCTGGTTCCTTTTAGCCTCCCCCGCAGTCGTTTTTAGGGTCATTGTTACCCTCCTCCCCACACCAATTAGTTGTAGTACATGTTCAGAGGTGTGACATTCACAAGGAGTGGTTCAGTGTAATCCAGTAGGTCAAAAGAAGTGCACAGTGCTTACAGGGGAATTACAGTAGGCAGGACGACAAGTTTAAGAATGGCGAGGCAAATTCAACGAAGTAAAGATTTTATCTTTAATCTTATATTAGCGACACAAATTTAGAAACCGTGAAGTAATCGATTTAGTGGAATCATGCACCTTGTTTTAAAGAAATGTTAGCTTAGCAGTGAGTAAATCAAGTGAAGGCAAATGTGACTTCGATTCTTGCACGCCACCTTTTAAAGCTAGACAGCGTTAGAGGGGTAGACCAATGGCTAAGTTTATATTGTACAAATGCCAGACGACAAGAATGAACCATTTACTTATCCAACCATTGGAATTACCACATAGTATATTTATGTGAGTAATAATCTCTCCAACATCTATGATCTAGTCAATTATCAGTGGATCACGTTTATTTTGGGCATTTACGATGGTTGGCAATAGTTTCCATCTTTTTCTTTTAGCACTTCTACTTTTCTTTTTTCCTGTTGACCCTGCAATGATGGTATAAAACAAATATGTATTCAATGTTGTTCCACTATTGTTTTAACTACCCAATTTTATCTTTACATGATTTGTTCAAACTTTCTTAAAATGCCGTAATGAACGATTATCCTTTGGTAATTATTGCGTAGCTAAACGCCACAGGGTGCTGTAGAAATCCTACAAGATAAGCCAATCAAATATCCCGATTTATTAAAAATACTTCTGGAATTTTTTCCTGTGGATTAAAAATATTTCTGGAATCATTTCATGTGGTTATCTATGACATTTCGACGTGGACGTCAATGAAACTGGTCATGGCCGCAAAAAAAAAAAAGAATTACAAGGGGCGAAGCGCAAATGTGGAAAGATACCTGAACAGTTGTGGCCGCGAAACGGACATTTCTGAGCTGATATTGCCAAATCTTGCAGCGGGAGCTAGGCTTGCAGCCAAAAACGAAAGCCAAGCTCTGGATGAGAAGATGTCCAGAACATACGAGCTGTGCCTAATTGTACCAGAAGAGTTTGCCAAGAAGAACAGGGATGATGCTGTTCTTTTTGGCCCAAACAAAAGGCCCTTCTTAGCGGTCATATTGCAAACGTTCATGCGTAAGTTAAGTAATAATCAATTTAGCTTTCCACAAATTCCGCATTTACTTCTATCGGCATTCTTTATAGAACCCTCCATATTAAACACAATAGTTTCATATTCAATGCTATTTAGTTCATATGTCCTGTATTCTCAGTTTAGTGTAGACTGGTTCCTTATTTATCGTTGGAATGATGGTTCGTGGATGACGACTAAATCAGTCAAAATAATCACACTCCTTTTGTTTTTTATTGCCGACATGAATTGATGAATTGAGACTCGAACGGATCTGCAACTGAAACATGTGGCGTGCGATACTTTTAAGTTTATCACTGAGCTTCAAATGTGCCTATAATTTGAGATAAGAGTAGGTGTATTTACAGCATTTTTAACTGTCTACCGATCATAGGACAATGCGTTGAACATTTAGTTCTCGTAAGTGGTCTCATACAACACCATTACGCTTTTGAAACCACATTTTGCAATAACGCAAAACCTGGAACTGTGCACTGCACTATTCCAATGTACTCTCTTATTTCTATGGTGTTGATAGTCATCTTAAAGCATTTCCTTTTCAGAGGTGATGGGTGAAACAAAAGGAAAAAAGCTGGGAACGGTACGTTGTCGTGGGCTAAAGCCTCCGGTAATCAGGGGCTATGCAGCCACATTTAATTACTGGTATTGTGCATTTGGCCACGTAGAACCATATAGCGAAGCCATTGTCACAGCTCAAGATGGTTCTCAATGGGTAATCCCAAAGGGAAATCCGATGTCTTCACCTGGTAAGTTTTGGATTAAATGCTAAATGAATTATTTCAGTTTTCTAAGAACATGCAGTACTGTTTTCTAAATTTTATTAATTTACGTACCGTACCTTTGACAAAGTAAAAGGCACTAATTTCCTGGGGAGCCTGTGCATCATCTTTTCATCGCCATTCGTTCCTAGTCTTCCCAGAGCCGTTCGTCTTTCTGAAACGCGATGCCTGCACGTTTTGCTTGTTGTTTTACCGGCTGCTTCACGGTGTTTCTTTGTTTGTTTACATTTTATCACTGCTAGGATCCCATGTCAGTGTAAGTTACTTTTTATAAAATTCGATGGTATTAAGCTCAATAGCGTAATAAAATATTTATTAAGACAAGCTTATTTGTTTAAGCATAAATGCTCGAGTTTGTACGTATGAACTAATAAGTTAAGCTTAAGATATTTCGAGTAAAGCTTTATGTACTAAAAAATACAAATCGAAAAGGTGAAGGGCAAAACGTCATTGTTATTGAAAATGCGTACTAATGTGTGGAAGGGGGAACAAAAAAGATTCAGCAAGGCATAAAACAGCATCTATGCTGTTTCCTTCAACTGCTAACTTGTCCAGAAAGTTACTTAGGACATTCTTGCCCAGAGCCCTTCATTTATTTCTCTTTATTTGTTGATCATTTCCTTAATTCTCGTGAACTTTAATGTAATTGTCTTCACAGTGTAAGCTTTTTTTTTATAAATTCTGAGGAGTAATTTGATGCTGATGGTCACTCTTGGGGATTAAAGAGTTTACAAATAATTTTCCATTGTGTTTTAGCTGTTACTCAGACCATGAAGCAGCTGGTCAAAGGAGCCCCAAGACCCACTGCCAAGGACACTCAGTGTGGGAGGGTGCCTTACAAGCCTAAGAAGGCACCACCTTTTACACTACAGCAGATGTTGCGTATGCGTGCATACTGCTTAAATACAATTGAGGTAATCATAAGTAAAATAATATATTTCAAATGGCCAGACTGCAAATCACATTAGTTGCTAAACAAAAAAATATATATCTGTGTCGTAACTGTTCATCAGTAGGATGTCTAAAATGTGTGCAATTCTACAATTGGTTTCAGCTCCATTAAATCCTATACCAATTGCAGAACATTTTAGGAGGAGCCAC
The DNA here is from genome assembly GCA_022457155.1 of Cladopsammia gracilis. Classification (NCBI taxonomy): domain Eukaryota; kingdom Metazoa; phylum Cnidaria; class Anthozoa; order Scleractinia; family Dendrophylliidae; genus Cladopsammia; species Cladopsammia gracilis. Next base: position 944,453 of record JAJGOT010000180.1, read on the forward strand.
CCAAAATGTGAGCACAGTCATGAACAACACAAACAAGTAAGGAAAATAATGCAATGCAATGTTTTCAGGCACTATTTGTTGATCAGAATGATTTAATTAGACAAAAAACCTTTCAATCATCTTCGAAACCTAGCCATCTGGACCATATTAGTGCATGATTGTTTGTAGAATGTGTTATTTTAATATCTTTATCTTCTTTTGCCGAGAAACTAAAAAAATTGGCCGAGCATGCGCGTAGCTGACTGAAACCCTCCCTTTATGGCAAATATTTCATAAGTACCCAGCACGACCTTGTAAGTGTCAAATTTAATACTAAGATTGAGAAGATCATATATTTTTTAAACTGTAACTTTAACGGCTGAGAAGATAAAAACAACAACAATTTGTGAAATTTCAATTACTTAAATGTCATAAAAGCATGCAGGTTTGGCAAATAATACAAACTGTGTTGTACTTGTGTACGAGAAAAATGGCATGGATAGTTTGTTGAATTGTTGCGACAATGGTAACAGCTGATATTTGTGTATTTGTCACGCGACGCTTTTTTGTGGGAAGAACCATTGCGTGATGACAAATGACGACTTCTACTTTCTACTGCGTAGGTGTTCAATTAATTTAGTGTTTCTTGTCCTTAAACGCATCCGTAACTGCGGTGTTACATTGGAATTTGTTACATTTCCCCTGATTTCCGGTTGGCATTCTTCATTGTCTGAAATGCCTTCTTCACATTGTTGATCTTCAGCTGAAGGGTGAATTTCTTCATACGATAACAATGCCCGTGCCGTGGTCATTTCCATTGGCATTTCTGCATTCAATTCCTCCCTACAGTTCGGACATGGAACTCCACACTTGAAACATAATAGGATGTTGGTGTTCCATGCCACAGTCAACGGTTCATTGTCTGCATAAGCTGTTGCCAGGTGCGGAAGACAAGGCTTCTTCCTTCTCCATTGATCCTGGCACCAACATATAATTTTGTCTGTTGCCTGTTCCCAAGAAGTCCAATTTCCTGTTGCTTCTTTGGTTTCTGTCTGTAACAGTTTTTGTTTCACGTGATTGAATGCTTGAAACTCCAACAACTTGCACAAAAAAATTGGCCACCACCTTGTGCATTCCCAAGGTAAACTTAATGTGATCAGGTTGTCCTGTTTGTATGCGCTCACTTTTTTGGCCAGACATAAGCAGAAACTGCCATACAGCGATGTCATAAAGAGGACGCATAAACGCAAGTGGATTACTCGATGGCATTCTGTCGTGAAAGTAAATCCTTGGAGAAATGGAACAACATCTGTATATCGACCCACATGTACGCGCGCAGTTCCGTTTCACGTGTACCAGTTTCCGTTTTTTTTTTCATATTTGGAGGTGATATCCTCCTGCACCAATCAAAAGACGAGCTCTCTGAGCTGCGAAATTGGAAACAAACAACAAGGCATAAACACAGCACTGTCCACATCACTACATTTACGATGGCATTGACGTCCAGTTCCTCGAATTCAGGTGAAAAATCTGTGTGTAGCTTCTAGAAAACGTCTCCCAGAGGGGCTCAATTATTTGCTGGATGTAGCAATATTCACTTTCACCTGCCAGACAGGACTAAGAAGCAACCACAAGGTTTGAGAAAATCCGGTCTGGGAAGGCGTAAGTGCCTTCTTTGGCCAACTCATTCTGACTGCGAATGAGGAAACAAAAAGACAAATAGAGGAAATTTCTCCTGAAAGATTGGGCAGATGGCTACCAGGTGAAGCGCCATCGCCTCAGCTTTTAACACTGGTGTCCTCACGGATGAAGACAATGAAAACTAAACAGGCGATCCGAAAAGACACCAACCCGGTGATACCGTCTCTGCTGGTCGAGAGAAGAGAAAGCATTAACGAGGAGGAGAGAGTGAGGACCACAACAGAGTAAGTCGCATATTATTATTCTCTACACTGCCCAAATATGGTCATAGCGCTGATGTTATCTGTCATCTGTTGACGATGGTAATCTTGTACCCAAATATTCTCTCTGGAGAGAACATATGGTAAAATCTGTTGCATCCTTCAATCTGATTTGTTAATGACGAGCATCACCATTTGTGCATGAACTTTATTTTGGACACATGCACATACGCAAGCTTAAAAAAAATATGTCAAAGCACTTTTATATTTGTGTTTTCTTCCAATGAGTCGAATTAAGCGTTTCTCTAAATTCTAAGCTTCGTATAGAGTGTTTTCACTCACGTGGTCTGCAGCTATGCTAATTCATTTGAACAAAACAAAGTGTTTGCATAAGAAGAGAGTTCAATCCCACAGGATTAGCTTGGGACACCAATGTGGCCGCCGTTTTATTGTTTTCGGACACCAACATGGTTGCCGTTTCGAAATGTTGTAACAAAGTTTGTAAATCTTGTGCATACAACTGGCTTGTACGTGTAACACTTATGCATACACTATTTTACACCGTTGAAAGCTGGGTTGAAGATTTTAGCTTTATCAACAAAATGTGAATGACGGCTAAGTTTTTCCTTTTTTCAGACTGTTGACAAACTAAACTTAAACTCACTGATCTTTCTCTGATAGGAAAGTTGTTACCAACATGTTAGCGACCAAGCTAAAGTGAGCTTGAAAATGTGCCTTTGCATGTTCAAGGTGCCACATGATGACGCGTTCAAATCAGATTTTACCAGATGTTATCTCGCAGAGAGAGAGAAGATCTGGGTACGGGATTACAGGTGATGGTTGTAATTGTTGACCAGAAGCTTATAAACAATACAAAACTGGCAAACCACTTTAAACATGTTTTAACGCACAAAAAAGCAAAATGATAATAGATCCATAATGTTTACAGGCTTACAAAGCTATAGATGTGTTTGTCGAAAAAATGGCGAAATTGCTAGAATTGTTCACAAGTGATGTTTTGCAGCATGAGCATCCTCGATCGATTTTTGTTCAAAACTTGACCACTAAATGTTCACAATTTTTTCACTTGCTTTCATTTGGTTCATTGTGTACATATGCATTGAACTGTGAAAATTGAAAACATTTTTTTAAAATGGCCATGTTAAATTTCCCATGCAAACAAACCATACATCTCTGTATGGTAGGAAATCTTTAATCTTTAATTGAGCAGTTGTTTCCAGAGGTCCTTAGCTTGAGCCTGCAGGAACATAAAGTGACTTAGCAAAGAGACCTCTGCTCATGCAGGGTATTTTTACAGTGGTAACAAGAAATCAAATTAGCTCTCACCCAGGTGAGTGACAAAACTTCTTGAATTGGGCGAGCACACTGAGTCTAGATTTCTTAGTGTATCGCTGCTTTAGCCACTTTCTTTATGACAGTGAGTGGTACCAAATTTAAATAGACCAATTTCGATATTTTAAAATTCAACTTGAAACAATAGGCATCACTACGGGGCTTAGGGGAATAAACCATCATTCCCCTGAGTCTCGTAATGATGTCTATTGTTTCAAGTTGAATTTTAATATATTGAATTTTTTTAAATTTTATTTTGAACAATACATTTGTTACATCACTGCATTACAATATGATACTTCACGAACCACGCAAATGTACGGTTACATTTACAAATTTACCAATATTAATAGGCCATTTGCAAGATGACGTCATTTGACTACTACTACCAGAATCCTTCAGTTTTTTTGTTTTGTAGTGCAAATTAGGGCTATTGTTATTTAAACCGCACTGGGATTACAAAATTTAAATAAGAAAGGAAAAACGAAATGAATTCTGGTAGTAGTAGTCAAATGATGTCATCGTGCAAATGGCCTATTAAAGAACAACTAATTATAGAAGAACTATCCACTTTCGGCAAAAAGCAGGCAAGCATTTCTTTGCAATTTCAGTTTCTTTAATTATCTCAATTTTTTTCTTGGATTCGCAGCAGGAAGTTACAGAAGTATAGTTCACCTTGGCGCCTGTTTGACGTGCAGAATATATAGTATTTTACTATTAGAATTGAGTAGTTTAATGCCTGCCAGTATTTTGTATTGTCAAAATAGCCGTATAATATGCTACCGTGTTTTAAAGAAAGTCTTTCACGTGCTTTTTCAAACCACCACTCTTGAAACGTATTCCAGAAGGAGAGTGATTTACTACATTGGATTAACATGTTTTAAAGTTTGCTTCTCACGCCCACAAACACATTTGATGAGACAGTTAATAAAGTAAAAAGAGATTCACTTGAAATGGTTGCATGTACATGTTGTGTAAAGGCCCTCTGATATTATTTTCAATTTACTCTTGCAGCATGGCATCACCATTCTTAGATGTCTTGGAAAAGGTGATGGAGGGAGAAGATGATGATGACAATGATGATGATGACCACAATGATGCGAACTCCGGTGATGAAACAGAATGTAGTGATGACTACAGAAACCTGACTTCGGATATTGATTTTCCAAATGACGAGGACGAACAAGATGCCAGTGATGAGAATAATGGCAGAGATCCTGCCAATGAAAGTGAAGAACTGTTCTCCGGATCTGAGGAAGACTGAGGTCATGACAGAGATTATTGTTAGTGGAATGTGCAATTCAGCTCACTTTTTAATATTTCCTTTTTACTGTTTATCTGAAATGGTGCTTGATCCTTCAGCTGAAGTGCTTTGAAAGTTTTTTGGTACTAAGAGATTTGCAATACTAGGTTGCACGTGGGTGTTAATTTCACTTTGAATGCCTTACAAAGATTTATTTTAGAAATATATTCTACTTTGCCAGGCCAGCATTACATGCAATTGTTAAATTATTTAATAATTGCATGTCTGGTTACACTACAAACTTAATCACAGCAAATTAGGTTTCACAACAGCAATTTCTTTACCACACACAGACGAGAAAAAGAGTGTCTTTTGTTAGCATAATACCAGCGTGCTGGCATGCAATCAATTAAATATTGATTAATCTTCTTAATTTGTGTTATGTTTCTTAATCTTCTTAATTTGTGTTATGTTTGGGGAAATATTTGACCAAAAGAGTATATAATGACATTCTTTCTGAGAATCAAACAGAATGATTTCCCCTGAGATTTTCACTCAATCTGACTATTTAGAATGAATTATATAAACAGTTCTATGAGGATACTATGTACTCATTTCCCAGTAACGACTATTTGATATATTTGTTTCTATCGTTGTTCCAAACTAAGCAATTGCTGTTTGAGAAAGAAATGAAGAAACGTGTTTTAGGCAGCAGGATAATTTCCTGCGACCACACTTTCAAAGTCAGCAAGTTTATTGGCGCAGGGAGGCCCATTGACGATAAATTCGTGAAACAGTTCAAGAACCTTTACATAGCGTTAAATGAAAACCATGAAATTATTGGGTAACAAAGTCGACGTCGTTCGAGGAAATCTGCTCTTTACTACAGGAATTAAAGGATCGCATGAATGCAACCTGTATCATGGTGGATGACTGCTGTAGAGTAACTTTATCAATCAGTATTTCCTGCCATGGAGGTCAAGCTTGACCTATTCCGTGCAGTGCAACGAGTAACGAAAACAATTCCAAAGGGAACGGAATTATCAACGCAGTTTTCTAAAGAGTTTGGGATGATATTCCGGGCCAATGGTGAGTGTAATGAAGTCCGTAAAATGCCCACACCTCAACTAGAAGTCATCACAAACAATCTAGAAAACTTTGTGAAACGATGGGGAACTTTACTGAATCACGATAAAATGGAAAGAACTTTGACTGAAGTCCAGCGTTTACGTGAGCACATTAAGAAAGGTTGCTTGTCGGACTTGAATCCAGGCGAAGACACAGAATCGAACGAAAGCCTTCACGTCTTGAACAAATCTTTGCTGTGTGGTGCTACCACCAACGGTCCAGAATTAGCCATTGCTATTATCACTCTTTTATTCCATATATAGCATCAACTGTAAGAAACGAGGTAAGAAACACAACAGAAAGTCTTGAATCGTACTTTTCATTCCCCTTATAAAGCATGGAGCAGATGACAGCGTTTCAAGTAAATGCATAGCTCACGATGCCCATGTTAGGTCAGACAGTGTAGAAAAGCCACAGTTGGATTATATGTGGAAAGTCAGTTGTGATGATAACAAAGCTGAACTAGTAACAGCAACACTCAGGATGAGTTAGTAGTCATTTCCGATATGCATGACATGTATAATAACACTATCACCAAATTACTTTTGAAGAACATGGTACAATTGCTTAGTATCTTAGAGAACATCAACAAAGACAGTCAAGACCGATGTTTCAATGTGTACAATGAGCCCCTAATGCAGCTCAGCAGCGTAAAACCATCTTTAATCACAGATGATAACATTTCAGAAAACACTGATGTGAACCATCGTGAATTGCCTCGAAAACATCTTGCCTCCTTCAATTTACGTATAGACGCAGTCATTGGTGATGTTGATTGTGCCTTCAGAAGTATCGTTGTGCAAGTTCAAAAAAACTAGGAGTGGAATGACGAGGGATGAGCTCTTTGTTTTCACTTCCTTAATCTGGGACTTGGAAGAAATGTTGATGAAGATGTTTCATCTGCGCCACTTTTTCGTTGATGGTGTCCAAAAGTAACGACTACTACCAAAACGCTGACTGGACTTCATAGTTCTGATATGAATGCTGAAACAGAAAGATTTCGGGATCAAGGTTCATTTTGTGGTGGTGTCGGAGACTTGGTTATAAAATATGTTCTGACCTTCTCCGAATACCTATTGTTGTCATCACTAGTCTCAGTGGCACTCCATTTGTTCCCTTCATTCCTGATGATGCTGTCATTGACCAAGTCATCTACATAGGGTATACTGCTTTTGGTCCAGGCCACTACGATGGAATGGCGGTAACTGACGAACCGAACATTGGTAAGATTCACAGCTATAATCATCATCTTATTTAGTCGACTGAACACCTCTCAAATTTTAAACTACTCCTTTAATTAGCCAAAAAAGAAAATTAAAAAATGTACACTCTAAAAACGGATCAGTTATGGTAACCTTTTAAAATGGTTATAACCCAAAACAATTAGGTTATTGTAACCTAAATTTAATCCGGCAGTTAAAAATGATATATTTGATATTGGTTTGATTAGCCAATTACCAAATGTTACTTAAACCATAAAAAATAAATGGTTAAAACAATAAATGGCCAAACCAACCATTTTTGTTGTTGAATTGGTTAAAAAAAAACATTATCTAACGGTTATTTCAACTGAGAAAAGAAAGGTTTAATTAACCAATAATTGTATGGTTATGATAACCAATAAACTTCGGCTTACCTCAGATTTAAACTATTACCATTTTTTTGGTTATGATAACTGGTCAATGATAACTGGTCAGCTTTTACAGTGTAAAGCTTGAGCCTGAGCTTGAGCTTTAATCAAGATTTAGTCCAAACCTGCGAGTGATCACCCCCATTTTAGAGCTTGACGTAAATGTTGATGCATGGAAACAAAAGTAGTTATGTAAGGGACTATAGGTCACTTTTCCATTTTCAGTGTGTTTTTGTCGTTAATTTGATGTAACTCGTATAATTATAGACGATTCATCTATAATTATTCACTATAGCACACTTTTCAGATCTAGTGTGTTTTGTCGTTAATTTATGAAACCCATCATTATAATTTAGTGACGGTATATATTTTAATCGATACACATTGTTAACACAGCACAGTTTGAAGAAAAAACTTCATCTTCTTCGCTTTCTTCAGGTATTGTAAGTGGTGAATTTGGTGGGTTAACATATATATCATGTACCGTAACTTGAAATGAAACTTCTTCTTTGCTGATATAAATACTATCGATTAACAGAGCCAATTTGACTTTTTCTAGCTTTCTCATTGCGATTCTTGTTAAAATTTTATCTTTTTGTTTTGAATATTTTAGTAGTTTAACATTAAACATTGTTGGATATATTAACCCACAAACTCTTGTACCCATACCTTCAAAATGAAAACCATAAAAAATACCTTTTATTTTATTAGCTATTTTTTCACCATAAACACCTTTTAAATGTTTCCTACAAATATCTCTAATAAAAACCATACAATCAAAAAACTTTTCTTCTTCTTCTGTTGGCCTTCGACCACCGTATAATTCAACAGGAATGGTGTAACCAAGTAGTTTACTACTTTCGTTTTGACTATATGCCTCTTTTACACCTAAAATTGTAAGAAATGGTGAATCGATTACTAGCGGACCTTTATTGGTGTCAATTTTAATTATTTCAAAACCGGTTTTGCTGTTTTTTACCGGTTTATGGAAAATAATATTTGATGAATATTCTAAAACTTTTGAAGGATTCATATTTGTTATATTACCATATTTATTTTTTAAGACGATTTTTTCATTTCTAGTAAAAGAAATGAAAAATAAACAGATATTTAATCTTCTTCATCATCGCTTTCTTGTATCGTTAATAACGATTCTCGTTGAGGTAACGGTTTGAAATATACCTCATGAACCTTTACTTGAATTGAAACAGCTTTTTCACCAATATAAATACTATCAATTATCAAAGCTAATTTCACATGACAATATGAATTAAGATAGTCGAGCGGTTCAACTCTTTTGTTTCCTTTTGTTTTGAATAGCGTTAAAAATTTATCAGACTTTTCTGAATAATTGAGTTTAGCATATAATATTGGTGGATTATTTCCTATATTACTGTCCTTGTAATATAAAAGGTTATTTAATTTATCAGCTATCTCTTCACCACAAGCCTCTTCTAAACGCTTGTAACAAAGTTCTTGAAAATTTTCCAAAGAAATATAAAACTCATTTTCTTCCGGTGTCGGTTCATCGTCTTTGGACCATAAACAAACCGGAATAGAATATCCAAGTAGCTCACGAGTTCCGTCTTCTTTACTTCTTCTTTCGGTTACACCAAAACTGAAAAGAAACGGTGTTTCAATGACTAAAGGACCTTTTTTATTATCACCGTAATCGATTTGTATTTTAATCCTTTGATAATTGTAAAGGTCATTTTTTATCGGTTTGCTGAAAATAATATCTTCATTGCGAACATCTGAGAGAATTGACAGTTGCATGTTGTTATAATTACATATTTATTTCCTTAAGACCATTTTTTCCTACCTGCAATCCTTACAACAGCGTTTATCTTTCTTGTGAATACAGATACCGTTTCCACCGCATTCTTTGCAATAATATTTCACTCGATTGTGTTCACAAAACTGATTTCCACCGCACTCCTTGCAATAGTACTTGTTATTTCCATGAATGCAGATTCCACTTCCACCACAATCTTTACAAAAATACCGTCGTCTACCGTGTTCACAAATCCTTGATCCCGAACACTCCTTACAATTGTATTTATTTTTCCCGTGTGGGCAAAGTTTTTCTTTACGTTCTGGTGATTTCACAGGTTCTTTCAATTCTACAGCTTGTAAAGCATCGATGAGTTCGGCTTTCCGCATTAGATACCATCCTTTAATTTTCTGCTCTTTTGCTTCAGCTTTCAACTCTTTCACAGACTTTTCCATTTTGTTTTATAAGGTACTTTATATTTTTAATACCATTTTTTGATAAACAAGCGCTTTCGAGTCGTTTGTTTATCGCGACGTTTTTCCGAGAAATCGGTCTTAATTTATTCATCTTTTCCGAGAATTCAGCTCATTTGCATACGTGTTCATTGAGGCGAAACGAGTGTAAGGCGTATGCGTATGCGTATGAATCGCTTTGCGGTGCGTGACACTTGACACGTACCACGTGTGTGAGCGCGATAACTTCTTCCTATATATAGTTCGATCGAACTATATATATTAATAAGTCTGTAATTTGGTAGAACTCAGGGAGGTGACGGTTGGCCACTGTCTGAATCCCGTTTACGGTTCATGCAATGTCAGACCTACGGGGTAGCAGTGTAGTTGAGTCAGTTGACTACGCTCTGGTGAACCAGCCCAGGGCTTCAAGTGGCCTCCTGCCAAATTATAGGGCTAAAAATAGGGTCTTTTTTTCAAAAATATAGGGAGAATATAGGGAATAGGAAAAAATATAGGAACAATATAGGGATTTTTTGAAGCATTTACAAGTGATATACAGCAAAAATTAACATTTTTATTAAAACAAATACAATGACCTCCTCCATGCCCCTCATAGCCATTAATAACCATCACACTTAAAGCACAAGATATTTAACACAAAGTTGGAAACAAACTCAAATTTAACATTCCTGACATTCAGTCTAAAAAAAGGCAATAAGTGCACATCATGTCCTCAACATTCAGTAAGTGTCCTTTCGCTTCTTGGCAGATACATGTTTTGAATTATAGCCTTCCAGGGGTCTCTTCTTTTTTTGTCTAGTTCATTTCTCTTATTTGAACACTGTTGGGTTTGCTCCATTGCATGTTCCATCATCTTCTTAGCAACTTCAAGTGGCCCTTGAGCTAGCTATACTAGCCTCGTTGGAAGCCTTTTTGTTCTTAATTGCCTGTGAAAGCATTTCATTTGCTTCTTCATAGAGTGTTTTAGCCGTTTGCAGCTCACTGTCCTTCTGGTCTTCCGACTTCATCAGTTCTTTTTCTCTCTCTCAGAAAAATTCAGTCTGCTTTGAGGGGGGGCAAGGGGGGGTCTTGTCACAAAGTCATGAAACTTAATTTTGCATTTCACGAATCACACAGCCAAAAAATTCGTTTTCACAATTCTCAGAAATACTGGTCCAAAAAGTTACAAAAGTAGTAAAGTCATTTAACTTAGTAACGTAAAATACCTCTAATCACGTTTTGTACAATAGCGCACTTTGCTTCAGTTCTTTGCTCCATGGTTTTCTTGAGTGGCATGTGCATCTTTTGAAAAAAATCTCACTCGCACAGCTCGTCCACTTCGAGTTGTTACTGCCCTCATGAATGTCAGTGTATCATCATCATCATTAATCATCATCCACTGCATGTTCACGTTCACTATCCGTGTCATATTCGTCCCGTCCTGGAGATTGTCCGTTTTCTTCTTGCCCTTGCTCCTCTTCCTCTCTCTCTTCCTCTTCATGGGCGATAATTGGTGCGTCTGGCATATGATTCTGGAATAGGCTAACCTTTTCCTTGGGGTAGTCTGAAAGGGATGGGCGGTACATATTTAGAGGTAAGGTGCCAGCTTTGAACCTGGTTGTTTCTTGCCTGACAGTGCGTTGGCGAACGCACTTGCCATGCAGCACTGCCCATTCCCTCATCATCTGCGCTTGCTTAGAATCCAAGTGCCTTGTTTTACCAAGATGGGGAAGTTTTAAAATTTCCTTCAATGAACAAGAATTGTCGGGAATTGGATAATAGGAGGTGGGATGTATGAAATAGTAGGCTGCCCAGCTCGTAATCCTTTTGATACTTTCGTATACAGAGTTTCCCAGATTGCGAGCAAAGTTTAGAACTGTAGGAAATTCATCCTTAAAATGACCAACGACATGTAAGTTTTCCACTCGAGTGGTAAGGCAAGAATGGAGATCAACGTCGATCTCTTTGTTAATCGCTTGGATGGTTGATTGAAGTGTGCCAAGTTGACTGTAAATTGGTAGCTTTCTGAGAGTTGAGTGATGCTTGCACTGTACTGACAGTTCCTTCAAGAAAATTCTTCAGGTCACTAACTTCCTTCATCGCTTCAGCTATCGGTAAGCGGGGAACCGTTTCATGTTTCAGATGAACAGTTTCCAGCTATCATCTCAACGTTGCATTTCTGATCAAGATACTTGACTTGGAAGGTTCCTGCATCGTAGAACAAGACACCGTCCTGATGACTTGCTATTTCTGTACATTCAGAGCAGACCTCTGTATCATTCCGTAACAGAACAGAAGTTGTTCTTGAGTTGAGATCAATTGAGAGTAGCCCGCCCTTTTTCTGGTCTTCCTTTACCCCTTTGAATGCCACTGGTATGGTCTCAGCACTTTCGTCACTTCCGTTAAATTCCCTGGAGGACCCTTGAGAGGAAATCAACTGGTTTCGAAACGGACTATTTTATCTTTGAAGTCTTTGGATGATATATGACCATGATGACAATCTATTTCATTAGGTGAGGCCAAATAAGTCAAATCAAGTCGCAAACTCGCGATTTATTTTCTTTAATATCAACGTGTTCACGATTCACAGTGAAAGATTTTAGCAGATCACGTTTCACGGAATATACTTCAATCACGATTCACAGAACGGTTTTTCAGTAAATCACGATTCACGGACCACAGAAATGGCCAATCACAGAGTCACGAAAATACCCTTGCCCCCCCCCTGCTTTATTCCAACTTCCCTGCTTCCCTTTCTCTCTCTTTCTCAGCATCCCTCAGCCTTCTTTTCTCTGCATCTTGAATGCTCGTTTTCTTTGCCAGATCTTTTTCATCAGAGAGCCTTTTTGAATAAGTCCTTTGGTGATGTGAACATTTTGTGGCTCTCCGCACTTCTTCACATGACCTTTGACAGAACACAGACGATTTATTGTGCAGTCATGTATCGAAGAGAAGCCCTGTCTGGAGTTACTGTCTTCTTGTTTGCAGAAAGACTTTGTTCTACATCTGCAATGACATGAGCTATAGAGAGAAGGCTTTTGACAAGTTTCTGAAGAACAGGATACTTAAATTCACCCTGCTGAGATTTCTTTTGGAAGACAGCTGCCGAGTAATGGTCAACCCCGGCCTATGCATGCTACTATCTGCATCAACACCCCCTGCCTTGTACACCTTCCACTCATCTGTAACCAATGCAACTTCCTATTCTGATATTGTTGGCATCATGACTGCTTGTCTACGAATAGCTTGCGTGCCATGCTCACTATCTATGAGAAGTGGATGTAGGAAAGAGACATCTCTTAAAAGCTTGTTGTCCATTGGTAGATGGCCAATCAGATACTTTAATTGTGGTGCCCACATAGAACTGTTTCATACCATGAAGAGCTTTCTTCTGTTGGTCACTAGACAACTTAGACAGGACAGAACGAGATTTCTCTCCCACTTTCATCTGAGAAATGGACAGTTGGTTGTCTGGCTTGGAATAGTCTACTGTCAGCAGGCGCTTCCCTCTCTGTTTTTCAGGGCTTGGCTTTTGAGGAAGCGACCCGTAAGGGACTTCAGAAGCTCACACATTGTATCACACAGTAAGTGAATCAGTGGCCCTTCACTCTGGAAGAAATATAGAAACTTCTTAAACATTGGTTCCACAGATAGTAGAAAAGCCAGTTGAACTGAAAAGAACTTCTTTTGTAACTTTCTACAAATATGATTGTACCACTCATTCTTCTCCAAGGGCTTGAAAGTCTTCACCTGTGTAGCTAGATTGGGCAATTCTTCAAAGAAGTATTTCTTGATTGCCTCCCAGTTCTTGACAATTCTGTCTTATGCTGGAATAAGGGTACGCCACCTGCATTGTATATGTCGGATGAATAGGTCATCATCAAGCCCCAGATTATTCAACACATGGATGTAATCTTCTCTGCGAGGTGAGCTCTTCAACCAATAGAAAAGATCTATGGCTAGTTCCTCAGATGCCTTTCCATATGCATTAATGCATGAATGGAAAGCATTATGCACAACATGAATGTTGCAAGGGATGAATGGCAAAAGACCTGCAGGGAGTCCTTCATCTAAGAGTGTTATTGACTGTACTCCATGTTATTGACTGTACTCCATCTAATGCCAAACTTACTAAGCCTGAGAGAGGCAGCTGGCAGCCCTATTCCTGAAGTATGTTGACAATTTTCTTTGCAACATCATCATAATGGCATGACCAAGGATTAGTGTCTGCAAGAATCTTACACTGATCTCATTTTTCTCTTGAAGCAGTTCATTGGTGACAAATATTGGTACATTAAACAGCAGCTACACATACTGAACTTACTAGTTTACTCTTTGCTTGACCCAGGAAATTCACTGCCTTTGTTACATCCACCATTACAAAGTTTATTAGCTTAGCAATATTTTTTTCCTTTTTTATTCTGAATAAAATTATAGGGATTATAGGACATTTTTTAACTATATAGGAAGATATAGGGAAATTGAAAAAATATAGGAAATATAGGAAATATAGGGACACTTGAAGCCCTGCCAGCCTCGGCCCAACTGATAACAGGGGGGTGCTCAAAGATCTCTTCGGAGAACTTAACCTCACCCAGAGGTATAAAATGGGTGACACCCGCTTTGTCAGCGGGAAAAGTCCTCACTTCGGTGAGGCAAAAGTCCTCACTTCGGTGAGGCACAGAAACAGCCAACCGAGCACCCCCCGACCAGGGTTTTGCACTTTTTTATGAAAACTTTTCATCGTATCTTTTTTCAACACGGTTATTTATTGTTGATCAATCACAAAATTTGACTTTACGAACTTTTACTAGAGGTTCATATATATCTAATTCAGCTAAAGCAGAAAGTAATTTAGCTTTTCGCATTAGATACCAACCTTTGATTTTCTTCTTTTTTGCTAAATGGCGCAATTCTTTGAAGGTATAATTTGTTCGATTAATCAACGGTCTTTCCCATCCATCATCCATTTTATTTATTTAATACCAAATCTTTATGTTCATTTGAATTTTTTATCATATCGATCTTCGATTCGGCTATTTATTGGTGGACATAAATCGATGATTATCTCATCGATCAACCTCATATCGTTAACAAACGATTCGTGATCGAACTGTTTTCCTCGCAGACAAGAACGTAAGTCAACCAAAACTTTCTGGTATGTCGTAAATGCAAATTTACTTATCTCAATCCGTCGGTTATAATTTTTATAATCGGTAAATGTTTTGACCAACAAGCCTGCACCGGAAATGACACCTAAAATTATTGGGTTCAACGTAATTCCGCCGGCAATCGTACCGCCTGCGATAAGAGACGACGAACTCAATTTACACAAGAGATTCATCCGTTTGAGATGTCTAAAAGTCTTTTTATAACACCACCATTTCTTGTGATAAAAACTGTAAAGGGACTTGATCACCATTAATTTTGTCTCGTCGATCGATGTATCGATATGGTTAAATGCAAAAAGATCGTATTTCATTTTATAAAGATTACATTCTAATTTTAAAATGATCGCATTCATTTTCATTCTTGTCTCTTTTATAAATGACACCACTCCAGAATGGTTACAAGAATGTCGAGAAATCGCGAGAGAGGTTGTAGAAGCATTGTAAGAACATATTGTATTTTTTATTATACGAATCGTATAATAAAATTACTCTTCATCTGAAGATTAATCATAAGCATATTCACATTCGAGTTCAACAGGTAGTCCGTGAGCGCAACGGTAAATTTTAATGTAACTGATCAAGATCTCTTTTGGATTCACACCATATTCTTCTAAAATTAACAATAGATTGTCAAATGATAATGACTCAAGATCTTCGTTTGGAACCTGAAGTATCTGATTTATCTTTTCTAAATATTTCATTTGTGCATTCATTGTTTTATATAACACAATATTTTCTTTAATCCTTTTTTTACATCGTCTCAAGCCACACACTTACCAAACATTTATTGATGGTAGTTCCTTGTAAACTTTGTATTCTCACATGAAATAAATCACATTCTTCCAGAGCGATATCGTTAGTCAAGTGACAGACCTGTTTCTTACCACCCCCTCCTCTTCCTATCACATTACTAATCAACACAGCAATATGAGGGTATGTTTCGAGCGTATCGAGAATGTTAACGCAACATTTTACAATTTTACTCTTAACCGGAACCATAGCATCTTTTTCTCCTGAAAATTTAGCAAATGTTGAGTTTTCAGTTCTATTGTAAACACCGTTAATTACAAACACACCTCCACCGCTAGGGCTTAACGATGGTGAATTGATAATTGCGTGTTTGTTCATATCTAAAACGGTCTGCATAACCATTTTACGATTCTCAAAAAAATAAGGAGAATCGTAAACATTAGATGGAACATCTGAATGGTTTCCTTTTATTCCGTATATCACTAGATAAGCTTGAGCTTGCGAAGCCGATGTTGGTGAGCCGCTACATTTTAAATCGACCCTAATATACTCCGGCGGTGAAATATCCCACTTATGCAGATTGATAATGCTTCTACTGTAATTAGTAAAGTTTTTTGTCGATTGTTTATTTATATTGATAGAAGCTGATTGAACATCGACGCTAACACCGCTCATCGTAGGTGGAATAAATTCAATACAAACGGTATATTCTCCATCTGGTAATTTATACAAATTAAAACCGATTCTTGAAGCGTAGCTATTTAGTAGATGCTTGTGTAATAAAAGACTGTAAACTTTTTTGTTTAGCGTATGCGGCGACTCCAACAGATCGACTATACCGGTAACAGTTATATCATGCTCGGAAGAACTTTCGTCAACATTTTCCATTATGTACCGGAATTCATCTTTCATATCTTCCGAAGTACTAATATGCGATTCATCGATATATTTTTTGAGCTTATTTTCTACCTCGTTCGTATGAACTACCACATCCCCTATCATGAGATTAAGCTTTTTATCAGCGCCGTCAACGTAAGATTTATTACATGCGTCGGAATTATTTTGCGGATCACCGAGATTGGTAATCTTATGGTTTGACATATCGAAATCTTCATCACTCGGATTACTCAATTTACCGGAAATTATATGATCCACGTATCTTTTATTGGCCCCTTGGTCGGCGACCGTCGGGTCCTTTACATTATAAACCGTATTATTACCCATATCTAAACTTGTCTCCATCGGAAACATCTCTTTTCGAGATAAGAAAATATTCCTAACATCGTTGTAAGAGACAAGATTGTTATAATTTGCTCCTAAATCGTGATAAGTCTGTTGTTTCGATTGAACAACATTGAAACGTTCTTTCAGATCGATATTTTTCACGACCTCATGCGTTGGTTCAGGAGCGTTAGGATGAAATTTTTTCAGAGTTACCATATTGACAGTGCACAAATCGTTATCTTCGTCCGTATCCATATTGGTGATAAGTTTTCTGTTCATATCGATCTCTCCGGGAAGAATCAATCTGTTTCCTCGAAGATCTAAATCACCGGTCATATGAGTCGATCCATCCAAGTTCAGAAAGTGTGTTTTAGCGGTACCCCAGTTCGTTACATCCTTTAAATTTACCGGTTCACCGACATTCACCAATCTTTTGTTTTGAATATCGTAATCACCCGAAGACGTTAATTTAAAACCGACACCCGGTAATCCTTGCGGCCCTTGTTTTCCTCCCGTTTTAGGTGCTATACTTATGTTGTCTGATAATAGCCCATTTGAATAGCTCATTTTAGATTATATTTTCATTAAAATTTTTTAATATTCTTTTCTTTGGTTTGTCAATATATAGAAAAGAATATGGATCTTTTGTAGCCATTTCATATTGATTTTTATCAACATTATTTTCACGACAAAACATAGAAACTTCGTTATTGCTTGGAAATTCAAAAATACAAAAATGTGAACAGTTTAGACGTATATCTTTTGGTGTTTTATAATAACTTTGTGAAAGATAGATAACGCTACAATTTTTATGTCTGCCATTGATAAAATAATCAATCAACGGATCTTGGTTCTTTTCACAAACAAAATCATCGAATATAACTATTTTTTGGTTCTCGTCCGTTAATTCAGAAACCGGTATAATATAATCGTTACTTGCTTCTATAACATCAAAACCTGCTTCTTCACTAATCGGTTTAAATTCTCGTAATAAGAACTGATATTTAGATTGATCTAAATTTTTCGCATACAGATAAGCCTTGTCAAAAAACAATAAACGAATAATCATATCTAGCAAAAGATTTGTTTTTCCAGAACCTGAAGGGCCACAAATCAACATTCTGAAATTCTGTTCTGGCATGAAAGGTTGTCGCTGCTTGTAGCTCGTAACCATATCATCCACATCATAGTTTATAAACTTCATCTTACTGAAATAACAATTATAAAATTTAAAATCGAATAATAGTAATAAAATGAGTTTAATTAAGTGGAAAGAACTTGCAAAACAACAAACTAAGTTGGGGAATAAGATTAATTTTGTTCATGAAACGCTAACAAAGAAAAAATTAGGCGAAGAGACAAGTCAATTGGCTTATGAAAAAATATTTAAGCCGATAACATCAAAATTAGATGTTAGTAATTTACCGGTATCAACACCAACATCAACAAGACCAAAGAAGAAAAAGCAAAGTGCTAAAGATATTGATTATTATCCAGAAGTAGATCCATATGAAGAGATGGATGTAGAAGGTTTAATCGATTTTGGTGAAGAGGTTTTACCAGAACAAGAGAAACATGCGCAGCCATCGGCTTATGCAGATTCACCACCACCGTTATATTCACCGGGTCAATATATGAAAATAAGACAACAAAGAGCTCTGGAAGAAAAAGAAATATTTGAAAAATACGGTTTGCCTATTATTGAAACTACCGAAGAATCACCAGAAGAGACGCTTGAAGCATATGATAGCGCGGTAAAAGATCTAGGAAAAGAAAAACGAAAATTAACGACTTTAATCAATAAATTAGAAGATTCTACAGAAAAGGAAAATCTCAAAGAACAAAGAGAGCGACTGCAACGAGAAAGTTCCGTAATTACGGTGAGAAGAGATAAATTAAAAAAGACCGGTAAAGGGCTTGGGAGAACAAACCTAATATTTTTCAGCAATCCTAAAGAACTTGTCAAAAAACTTGAACTGATAATAGGTGAAATTATAGCCGGTAATACAAATATCGAGATGCGTAATACCGGAGTTACAATTTTAGACGAACTTTTGAAATCATCGCTAATCGATAAAAGGCAGGCTGAACAGATTTATAAGAAATATTTTAAATATTAAAATAATATCACCACTATAAAATAGTATGGATAGAGAAATAGTGTTATCATCATATTCTGTCAAAACACAAGCCAACAACAAACCTGAAGATTTCACAACAAATTTTACTGAAGCAATTGTTTTGGACCCGAATGAGCAATATGTTATCGGTCTTAACAGAATTATCAATATGAGCTTTACATGGTTCAATATTAATGCTAAATACGCTAATCAGTTGATCAGATACAGCTCTGATGGTGGAAAAACTTTTTCTGATATTTCTTTTCCAGGCGGTGTTTGGGATTATGAAGATATTAATCTACATATTCAAAAAGAAACTGTCATAAAACAACCTAGAAAAGACGATGAGTTTCCGATCAGCCTGGTTTTTAATACCACAACTTTTAGAGTAACAATAACGCTGAAAGAAAATTATCAACTCGATCTAACACAAAGTAACTTTAACGAACTGATCGGTTTTGATAAAAAAGTTCTGAAGGAACAGTTAAATATCGGCCCCCGAGTTCCAAATCTGTCTCAAGATACAGATATTTTGAACGTTCATTGTGATCTGACAAATAAATCGCTTGTTGATGGCGAAGCTACCGATATCATTTATTCCTTTTCAACATCTGTTCTGCGACCATCTTATAGTTTTACTCTTGAACCAAAGAGAGTAACATATAACCCTGTGAATAAAAACACAATAGACAGTATCCGAATCCGTATCACGGATGGAAAAAGAAGAAAGGTCAACCTAAATGGAGCCGATACAGCTTTCTCATTAATTTTAAAAAGAATATAATATAGTAATGTAATAAAATGAAAACTTATGAATTTACTCGTTATTATAATCCGAAGATGGGTAGACATGTTTACAAGCACAAAGGAACAGGCGTCATTATCGATAATATTTTTAAACCGATGAAAGCTGTCGCATCAGCAGTTTTCAAAAAATTCGCGAAACCTATTGCGAAAAAAGCGTTGGAAGCAGGAATTTCTCATGCTGGCGAAAAACTAGGTAAAAAAGCAGTTGAAAAATCTGGTGATCTGATAATGAAAAAACTAGGTAAAATGAGAATATCTCCTAAAGCAACTACTAGTGCGACTAGTACTAGTAGTTCTTCCGTTGGTAGTAGACCATTACAAAAACAACAAGAAGATACTAATGTGATATTAAACAGATTGATATCTGGTAGCGGTATAAAAAGAAAAAAATAAAATCTATAATAAAAACAAATGGCTTTCCGAGCGAGTGAAAATTTACGAAAAAATCAATTGGTAAGATTTCAACTGGATAGTGTGATTAGAGCTCCGGCCAATGGAGAACAACAAGATAAAGGTGGTTATATATTCACAATTAATGACAGGTCGTCGTATTATGACTGGTATAATGCTTATTTTGAAGTACAATTTCAGTTACAAAAATTAGCAGACGGTGCCGGTTATGCGGCAGCTGATAGAATAACAGTTCTTAACGGTGCTCATTCATTAATTAAGCATATGACGATTAGATCTTCGAATAATTTATGATACTGATAATCTACATAAAGTTACTTTTGTTAAAAATTTGTTGGAATACTCTGATGACTTCAACAGATCCACAGCAAAAAACAGTTTCTGGTATCTGGATACGGATGCAACAACCGCTAATACGAATGCAGGATTTGAAGCGAGGCGGATACAAACACAAGCGGTTCAAAACAATGGTGCCGGTGGCGCTAAAAACATTAATACGATTATACCTCTGTATCGTTTTTCCTTTTTCGAAGAGTTGGAAGATAAGATGCTTGTACCTATGCAGCTACAATTCGAGATTGAGCTTCAAAACGATAGCGAGCTGATTCATATGGCTAACGGTGTTGATGAGGGAAGAGTTGTTGTGAATAGGTTTTTGCTTTGGGTTCCTAGAATAACACCCAAACTTTCGATTTCGACAAATTTTGTCAACTCTTTTTTGAAAGAAAAACAATGGAACTATTTAAGGGAGAAGTATGCAAAATCACCTCCTACACTAACATCAGGATTTTTTCAAATAAGCGCTGGTATTGATAATGTTAAACATGTTTTCGTTTATCTGAAAAGAGCCGCTCCACCTAATAATGATAATGCAGAAGATAACCCTTATCTTATGGACACGTTCAAATTAAATGCTGCGGATAATAACTCATCGCTGGCAACTTGCAAATTAGAGTATGGAAATGGGCTTTATTTCCCGGATACACAATATAATGCTGAAAGTAAGATAAGAATATTAAACGATGTAGCGTCTTACGCAATGAGGAAAACTGATGTAAACAGCGGGACACAGCTGAATTTCACCAATTACAGCTCTCTCTACGGTCTGATCTATTTCGATCTGACTTGTCAAGATGAAAAGATAACAAGAGATCCCAAACAGTTATTATTCAGATATACATTGACAGCAGATGCAACTGCAAACTTTAACGTACATGCGATAGTTTTGTATGATCAGCTGATAAAAATAGATAAGGTTGGAAATGAGTTGGTCATCGCGTAAACGCAAATTCATTTTAAACAAAAAATTTTGTATTTACAATACTAAATACAAAATGACAACATACCATCCTTACAAAGTAAGTTTATCTAAAGGTCAGAAAGAAAAACTTGCAAGAGCATATAAAACAAGCAGCCCCATCACAATTAGGTTGGCGAAGTCACAGACAAGCGGTAACGATGAGCTACTGCTAACGTCTACACAGATCAATAGAATCAGTAAAGCGAAATCGCTTGGAAGCGGTGTCGAGATAAAAATATCAAAAACACAGATTAGAAAAGTATTGAGAGAAGGTGGAAGTCTATGGAGCGCAATTATTCCGTTAGCGAAAACGTTAGCACCGACTTTAGCTAAAACACTCGGTTTATCGGCGATTGCCGGTTTAGCGAGTGAAGGAGCAAGTCAAATTGTTAAAAAGATAAGCGGTAAAGGTCAAACCGGCGGTTTCCTCATCCCTCCAGATAAGATTCAACAACTGATCGATTATAAACATTTGCTGACAAATAAACAGAAACAAGAAATTCTGAGCGCTCTTCAATCGGGAGGACGAGTACTAATAAAGCCGACAAAAACACAATCTGGAGGGTTATTAGGAACGATATTAGCAAGTATCGGTATTCCGCTGGCTGTTGAAGCGTTTAAAAAATTGACCGGTTCAGGTGCACCCAGAATGGGTAGACCTAAAGATGGAAAAGGAGTACCGCGTCTAAGCGTGGGTAGGTACCCTTATCAACCTCCTCCATTTTATGGCCAATGGGGGAAAAATACTGTTGGTATGGGAACTAAAAAAAAGGGAAAAGGGTTACTTTTAGGACCGAACAGCCCGTTCAACAAGATACCGTTAGTAGGGGCACTCCTGTAAGGAGTGTAAGGAGTGTAAAGCCTAAATTCATAAACAAACCGCTAAGTAATGCTGATCTGATGAAGTGGATTTCATACCTTAGAATTCCTAATTTCAAAGGGATATATTCAAGGGATGAAGTTATGCCTAAAAATCATAGTCCATGCATTATTAATCTCGATTCGCTTGAAAATGCTGGAACTCATTGGGTTTGTTGCGCACCATCTCACGATAATAACTTCGTGTGGTATTTCGATAGTTTTGGCATGGGTTATCCCGAAGAATTTACAAGTGGCAGAAAACAGATAATCTATAATTCAAGTCAGTATCAAAACATAAAAAGCGTCCTTTGCGGTTATTATTGTCTTTATTTCCTTCATCAATGGTCACTCAAGAAAGATTTTTATGATATCTTGCAGCCGTTTAGCTTAACAGATACATTGTTCAATGAAAAGTTCATAAAAAAATATTTTATGTAAGCGTATTTAAAATTAATTTTTTATTATACAGATCGTATAATAAAATGGAACCGCTAACACAAAAAACATTTTGCGTCAAGGAAAAAATAAAAACCAGCTGTACTGAACCATCCGGTTATAAGATAGCCGCCAACGGTAGGACTTATTTTTGGTGCACTTGCGCTAATTGCGGAATCAAGAAAACCCGTTTCGTTAAGAGTTCGGAAAACTAGTTCAGCCCGCCTCGGGGGCGGGCTTTTTTGATGTGGAAGGTAGTCATAGTCTTGGAGAGATTGCCATGAAAGCCGGTATGAAAGGTCTTTACAATTTAGGAAAAATAGGAGCGTCAAAAGCCATCAAATCAGACTTTGTAAAGAAAAAGATTAGATCAGCCGCAAATAAGTATATAGATCAGGCTTTGGACAGTTTCACGGGAGACTTATCGAAAAGACTCGATCCGCTTCACCACGGTAGCGGTGTCGACATTCATAAAATGATCGGTAAGCTTCCGAAACCGAAAGGCGGTTGGACATTACCCGGACATAAATACACAGGACCATATAATGACTTGGATACACAACTGTCGTATGATCCGGAAACAGGTAAAATACTGGAGATCTACGAACAGCCGACGGGTAAAACGGATGCCATAGCGATGCAGCATGACGTCGATTATTCTGTGTGCGCAAATAAGCCGGAACCGCGAAAATGTAAAAACGAAGCGGATAGAAAAATGGTGAAAGCCTTGGATAGCGTGCCCTATAGTGATCGACAATGGGGTCACTGGTTAGCTAGAAATACTATCGACGTAAAACAAAAACTTGGGTTGGGAAACGGATAAGGCCGCCGAGTAAAAACGTAGAGACGTGGCAAGAAAAGCTTGCAGATGAGCTGCATAAACCCATAAGACGAAAGTTTACTCGGCGGCGTGTTATTGTAAACGGAATCGATGAGATATGGTGTTCTGACCTTGTCGAGATGCAGAAATTAAGTAAGTGGAATAAGGGATATCGATATCTTCTCATGGTGTTAGATGTTTTCAGTAAATACGGTTGGATTGTACCGTTGAAGAATAAAAAGGGAGAGACCGTTAGGGAAGCGTTCAAATCGTTATTCAAGAAAGGAAGAAAACCGAAAATGCTGTGGGTGGATAAGGGTAAAGAGTATTACAACAAGAATATGAAAGAACTGTTGGATAAAAATAAGATCGTGATGTATTCGACAGAGAATGAAGAAAAATCTAGTGTTTGTGAAAGATGGAACCGTACGATAAAAGAGAAAATGTATAAACAATTTACCGTTCAAAACAATACCGTGTATTATGATATATTACCGATGATATTGAAAGAATACAATAATTCAAAACATCGAAGCATCGGTATGACGCCTGTGGAAGCGTCGAAGAAAAAGAACGAAAGTGCTGTTTACTTAAATCTGTACGGTAAGATGAAACGGATGAATACTAAACCGAAATTTAAAGTTGGTGATAAAGTTCGAATATCAAAATATAAACGTCCTGTTTTCGATAAAGGTTACACACCGAATTGGACTGAAGAGATTTTTACTATCGATAAGATTCAATACACTAACCCTATAACTTATAAACTGAAAGATGAGTTGGGTGAGGAGATAACGGGTTCTTTTTATAAGGAAGAGCTGCAGAAGGCTAAACAGACCATCTTTCGTATTGAGAAAGTGATTCGACGAGATGCTCGAAATGGTAAAGCGTTAGTGAAGTGGAGCGGGTATAGCGATAAATTCAACTCTTGGGTAGATCTAAAAGATCTGAAAGATCTGCGGTGAATAGAATTCTTTTCATTTCATACCGAAGGTCGTGAAATGAAAATTTAAAATGGTATTAAAAAATAAAATATATTGATAATAATACTTACGTATGGATTCAAAAACTGTTCAACAGCTTAGGGCAATTGCACGTGAGCTTCGCATGAAAGGTCATTCACGTTTGAGGAAGGCGGAGCTGATCAAATTCATTGAAAGTAGTATAAATACTCCACCACGCGGTATCGTTAATTTTATAGATGAACCTTCACCTCCCCCACCACGCGGTATCGTTAGTTTTATAGATAAACCCTCTCCACCCCGAAGAAGAAGAAGAAAAAGACAACCCTCACCATCACCGCCCCGAAGAAGGAAAAATAGACAGCCCTCTCCACAACCCCTAGACGATCATCAATCAGAGATACCGTTAGAATCTGAAGATTCTGAACGTAAACGACAAAAGAAGAGACAAAAGACCCGTAAAACAAAGAAGGAGAAGAAATTGGAAGAGGTCGAAAATAGATCTGAAGATACTCTTCAATCGACAAATAATAAGAAGAGACAAAAGAAACTAAAGAGGGAGGCTGCCCGTCTAACAAAGAAAATCAACCGTGCACAAAACAAACGTGGCGCACTGTTCTTACAAGAAAAACTAAACCAAGTTTTGAAAAAGATCGATAGCCGAAGATTACCCTATGAGATAATCAAGATAGGTGAGAATACAAGTAACAAGTTCAAATCGTTTTTCGACATATTCAAAGTTAAAATAGTAAACCCTCGTGAAATATTCGATATTGATAAATTACTGTTAGAAATAGGGCTCAGAGTAATAAAAGAGAGAGGGTTACAAAACGGTGACAAGATTCGATGGATACTTAGTCATCCGAGTTGGCATAAACCGGTCAGTACAAAACGAATCACAATCACAGATCACCTTGGGACGGATCTTGTCGAAGAGATAGCTAGATTCATTGAATACAAGGATGTACCGCTCCCCGAGGTCAAAATAGAGATTCAGTCGGTAAAGGTTCCCCGGGGAATGGGCCGATTACGTGTGACAAAATTAAATGCCAGCGATAAAAAGAGTATAATCACAATCAAAAATAATGACTCAATCTGTCTTGCGCGAGCAATAGTGACGGCTCGTGCAAACATAAATAAACAAAAATGGACAAAATCTGAACTAAGTAATGGATTTAATAAGTCGAGAAAACTTCAGAAAGACGAAGCTATCAAACTTCATAAAGAAGCTGGAGTCGAAATTAACGAGGAAACCGGTTCAGATCTGGAAGATGTAAAGAGATTCGCGGAACATCTTAAGATTCAGATAAACATTGTAGACGGCGATCGATTCAATGATCTGATTTTCACTACTGAAAATGAGCACGATGGACAGATGATATACCTTTACAAAAACAAAAACCACTTCGACGTTATCACAAGTATGCCAGCGTTCTTGAGTAAAGATTATTATTGTCACACCTGTAAAAAGCCGTATACAAAACGCAATTGTCATAGATGCCCCGCAAAATGTACAGCATGCTTCAAGTACTTTCCACACGGAGTGAAAAAGTGCTCTAAACCGCCAATTCCATGCGATAAGTGTAATAGGTCTTTCTTTGGAGTAGATTGTTTTATGGAGCATCTACGTAACAGATCCACATGGGGTAGTAAAGACACTGTGTGTAAAAAAGTAGGTAAATGTTTGAAATGTGAGCGTACAATTACATCTTCTGAAAATGATGGCCTAAAGAATCACATCTGCGGATATTCAAAGTGTAGTAATTGTGGGGAGTACTGTGATATGAATGAACATCTTTGTTTCATGTCTCAAACGAATTGTAAGGGTGGAAAATGTCAAGGTTACGGATGTAGTCCTGGAAGTTTGTGTTATCCTTGTCAGACAAGAACCGATAAATACATGTTCTATGATTTTGAAGCAACTCAGGAGACCGGTGTTCATGAGGTCAATTTAGTCGTCTGTCACGATTTTTATGGTAATAAATATACATTTGAAACGCTCGACGAATTTTGTAAATTTATTTTTTACAAGGATGAGCATGTGGGGTATACCTTCATAGCTCACAATGCAAAAAGTTACGATGCTCAGTTTATTCGAAATTGGTGTATAGAGAACAGAGTGAAACCCGATATTATTTACAACGGAACAAAGATTATGTCTATGAAGGCTGAGGGTGTTAGATTTATTGATTCTATAAACTTTATCGCTGCGGCGTTATCATCGTTCCCAAAGACATTTGGTTTGAAAGAGTTGAAAAAGGGGTATTTTCCACATTATTTCAACACAAAGTGTAACCAAAACTATGTAGGACCGATTCCTGATAAGAAACACTATGGTTATGATGAGATGAAACCTTCAGCGAGAAAGGAATTCTTAAAATGGTATCAACAACGTATTGATGAAAACTATGTGTTTGACATGAAGAAGGAGTTGAGAGATTACTGTGATAGTGATGTAGACATCCTCAGAAGAGGTATGTTGATTTTTCGAGAACAGTATATCGAGTTAGGTAACATCGACCCTCTTCAATATATAACCATCGCTTCTGTATGCATGACCATGTACAGAAGTAACCACATGCGTCGTGAAAAGATCGCTGTTGTAAAGGAAATTACACGTGGAGAGAACTACAGTAAAAGTAGCATCGCATGGTTAGATTGGATTTCTCAGAGAGATGGTATTAAAATAAAACACGCTCTGAACGGTGGTGAAGAGACTTTACCAGATATCGGAAAGGTTGATGGTTTCTGTGGGAATACGGTCTACGAATTTCAAGGATGTTTTTGGCACGGTTGTGAGAAGTGTTATACATGCGACACAATCAACACAAAAAATCAGATGGATATGTTAACTCTAAGAAAGAGGACGGTAGCGAAAAACGATAAAATTAGAGCTGCCGGGTATGAACTGGTTGAGGTTTACGAATGTGAACTGAAAAAGGAGAAAGAGTTTAATAAATTTCTAAAAACGTGGAATCGGGAATTTGTGGGACCTCTTAATCCTAGGGACGCATTTTTTGGTGGACGAACAAATGTAACAAAACCGACCTACTGTGATAGTGATGTAGACATCCTCAGAAGAGGTATGTTGATTTTTCGAGAACAGTATATCGAGTTAGGTAACATCGACCCTCTTCAATATATAACCATCGCTTCTGTATGCATGACCATGTACAGAAGTAACCACATGCGTCGTGAAAAGATCGCTGTTGTAAAGGAAATTACACGTGGAGAGAACTACAGTAAAAGTAGCATCGCATGGTTAGATTGGATTTCTCAGAGAGATGGTATTAAAATAAAACACGCTCTGAACGGTGGTGAAGAGACTTTACCAGATATCGGAAAGGTTGATGGTTTCTGTGGGAATACGGTCTACGAATTTCAAGGATGTTTTTGGCACGGTTGTGAGAAGTGTTATACATGCGACACAATCAACACAAAAAATCAGATGGATATGTTAACTCTAAGAAAGAGGACGGTAGCGAAAAACGATAAAATTAGAGCTGCCGGGTATGAACTGGTTGAGGTTTACGAATGTGAACTGAAAAAGGAGAAAGAGTTTAATAAATTTCTAAAAACGTGGAATCGGGAATTTGTGGGACCTCTTAATCCTAGGGACGCATTTTTTGGTGGACGAACAAATGTAACAAAACCGACCTACACATTCAAAAAAGGTGAGAAAGGTAGATATGTCGACTTTGTTAGTTTATATTCAACGGTACAATTCTACAAGGATTATCCGGTAGGTCATCCTACAAAGATATTCGATCCTCCTCAAGAGTACGATAAGGAGTGGTTTGGTTTTGTGAAATGTAAAGTTTTACCTCCAAGAGGTCTTTATCATCCTGTGTTACCGGTAAAAATAAAATGCGATAAGGCTGAAAAGCTGCTATTTCCGCTCTGTAGAGTGTGCGCTGAAAATAAGATTCAGGAATGTACACATACAGATGATGAACGATCATTCATCGGAACATGGTGCACAAATGAATTGAATATGGCTATTTGTAAAGGGTACAAGGTACTAAACATATACGAGGTGTGGCATTTCGAGGCTAAATCCGCTAACCTTTTCAAGACTTATGTAAGAAAATTCATGAAAATCAAGATGGAATCGAGTGAACTGAAGACCGGTCAAGGTTGTACATATAAGAGTGTTGATGAGTACCGGTCAGTTGTTGAATCAAAGTTAGGAATTGAGCTTGATGAAATTAAGTACAATCCTGGAAGGAGGGCAATCTCAAAGTTGTCTCTGTGTAGTTTATGGGGAAAATTTGGTCAGCGTAATAACATGAATCAGACTGTGTACGTCACTGAACCAAAAGAATTTTACAAGATCTTGTTAGATGAAAGCTTAGACGATCTGAACATTCAATTCTTAAACGAAGATATGGTTGAAATGACTTACAACTTGAAAGACCAGTTCGTTGACAATAGTAATAACACAAACATATTTATTGCTGCCTTCACAACCAGTCACGCTAGAATGATGCTGTATGAAGTGTTGGATAAACTCGGTGACCAGGTTCTCGGTTTTGACACCGACAGCTGTTGGTATATCGAACGTGAAGGGGGACAGCGTATCGAAACAGGTGACAGCCTCGGTGATCTAACCGATGAGTTAAACGGACATTATATTACGAATTGGTGCGGTTCTGGTCCAAAATCATACAGTTATAGTACAAGTAATGGGAAGATGGAATGTAAGGTCAAAGGTTTCACTCTGAATCACAAAAATAGTCAAAAAATAAATCAAAAAACGATGAAACAGATCATCGAAGGTCAAAAGGAACGAATAACAACCGTAAACGAACGAGCGATAACTCGGGATCCTTCTACAAAACAGGTTGTAAATAAATACCAGAAAAAAGACTTTCGGATGTGTTACGATAAACGGTGTATGGTGAAGACTGAATCTGGTATCGAGACGTTTCCATATGGATATTAATGAGTATCGATTAAAATATATACCGTCACTAAATTATAATGATATTTTGTAAATTAACGACAAAACACACTAGATCTGGAAAAGTGTGCTATAGTGAATAATTATAGATGATTCGTCTATAATTATACGAGTTACATCAAATTAACGACAAAAACACACTGAAAATGGAAAAGTGACCTATAGTCCCTTACATAACTACTAACAAAACTTAATATAAAGATATCTTTTTAAGATATACCGCAGAACAGCAAATCTCAACAAAATTATCAGCAAGACAAGACATTAGATTAGTTTTAATTATTCAATTTTGCTTTCTTTCTTCTGTTTCTAAGGGTTAAACTCAAAACCTTATGATAAAGCATGCTCTTGTGGAAAGAACAACACCAAAGGGGATAAGTCGTCATGTACCCAGGACGACAATGGACACGCCCATTGTCCCTGCATAATTTCGGGGAATGCTTGTTCGCGATATTGCAGATGCAAAGGGTGCGAAAACATAACAGTGCAAGCTGCAGCATCTTGGACGAGTGAACCTGCATACACTAATGTTTCTTGCAAATGTGGCCACAACAAAGTAAAAGGTATTAACTACATTGCTTGCCGAGATGGCCCTTGTAAGTCCAAATGTCCATGTTTATGGATTGGCCAGCAGTGTGGATCAAGGTTAATCAGTGCAGTGTTGATCAATTTATAACAACTATTCATTGGCCTCTTTTCATATCTCACAATCTCAAGGGGTAAACACTCTTTCTTGTCTCAAATACCCTCTGAAAAAGGCTCCGAGTTAGTTAGAGCCCTGGGGTGGGATGATGTATCCTAAGTATTGTTTCTCAACAATAGGCTATTGTAAAGAAACAATACTTAGGATACATCTTAACCTAAGAAGGCTTTGTGAATCCGGCCCCTAACGTTTTTTTTGGTGAGGAACAAGAGATTGTCTGTGCTAACTATTACAGTGTTTCAGTCTATGGTGGTTCGCCAACAGACCGAGCAATTGCATTTAACAGCTGAGTGAAAAAAACGTCTGATTTAAAACGGGCGTGCAGATGGTTGTTGGACATTTGGAACGGAAACCTTTTAATCTTAGTTTGTTGGCGTTGTTTAGAATATTACATACAACAGGCAATGCAAGAAATGTACCCTGACTGGCATGAAAAACCATAAATTATGTAATATGTTAATGTAAAAAAATGCCAAAAATTAGAAATGTTTCAGACGTTTCGGGCTTAACCCTTCTTCAGTTAAATGTCAATTTTTCCACTTTTTTCCAATGAAAAACCATTATCATTTGCTGTCAGTGTTATGTGACCCTCCAGCATGACTGTAACCTACTGCGAACTTGTAAATGCAATTCATGGTTGAAACTAGTAATAGTTCTCACTGAGACTGCCCCCGCTGTTGACTGAGCATGCTGTGAATGATTTATTAGCAACTGTTTGCATTTTAATAAAATCTAATGTGAATGATCGACTGCGTTTTGCTTTTTTGTATACTTAAATACTATTTTTCTCTGTTAACGTTTAGCATAATGGCTGACAGATGGAAAGTTTAAGCTTTTTTGAAGTAAGTGTATTCAAGACTGCCACGATTTTGGTAATGACAAAGCAGTTGTTGTCCATATTCGCCGTTTGGTTTTCTCAGGAATATTATTGAAAACAAAAGTTGTATTGTTTCTATTTTACAGGAAATACAAGATTTCAAAACTAAAATCACAGCCAGATTTGTTACCAAGCAGAAATGGAGTGTTATGTTTTGGGCTTTTTACACGATCAGTAAACGGCGAAACACAAAGATCAAAGCTTTATTATGGTCTGTGTTATTGTGTCTCCATTTAAGCCCTTCAATTACTACTGATTAAAAACTTTCCTTTCGAAGTATTCCATCACTATGACCTTTCCATGGCCACAAAACAAAATTACCAAACTGTGCCTTAATAACATGAGCTCAATGCTGAAACATGGTCTGAAAGTCCTAAAAACTGCTCTTTTTAAAACAATATTGCAGGTACTACAGCTACTACAGCTACTACATCTACTACAACAGATACTATAGATACTACAGCTACAGATACTACTACAAGTAACGATGCTGTTGAGGCCAACACACTGTACCACTCTAACACATATGGGTGTGGACCAGGACATTATGGGCAGTCTTACACCACATACTACCCACCAATATACCCTTTTCAGAATGAAAAGGGACTGGGAGTGATAAACGTGAAAACGAGGCTACTTGGACTTTTGCAGGTCACAGCTCACAGGTTACAGGTCACAGGTCACAGGTGAGCTGTGGCCTGCAAAAGAAACCTGCTGGATAAAAATGGCCGCCTGATTGTTGTCCCAAACTGTACCAAAAAGAATTACCGGACTGAGAACGGGGAGAAAATTTCTTACTTGAAGTTTCCAGAGGACATGAACCTCAAAAAACGCTGGCTCCATGCTATTCGTCACGATGAAAGAAAGGTGTTTAGAGTCAAACCAAAACACAAAGATTTGCTCTCGTCGTTTTAAGTCTGAGGACTTCATTAAAGCTATTGGAGGTCAGCGTGTTTATGTGAAGGCAGGAGTCGTTCCATCGCGATTTTTTGGTCAAACAGTTCTCTGAAAAAGAGAAGGCCTCCCAAGAGTCGTGCCCTTTCGTCCAAAACAGAATTTTCGAACACCAAGTTGCAAGTATCTCAAACAACTAGTGTAACTGAAACCACTGCTGAAACCTGCACTTCATCGGTGGCTGTTAGTTCTCCTGACGTGAAAAATGGCACAGATTCGCGGGGAGACCCAACAGATGTCAAAAAACTTCTCGAAAAACTGCAAAATTTGGAACTTGAAATTGCTTCATTTAAGGCTGAAATAGAGGTTTTGAAATGTCAGAAGGGCTGTTAGATTCAAACGCCTCACTTTATTTCGTTTATTATATTACATGCGTGTGACTTAATCCCTTTATAGTTTACACGCGTGTGCCAGCGTGTTAGCTTGTGATGCAATCAAATTATTTGTATCAGTTTTCACTTTGTTGCACAATCATCACGTGTTTTAATGTCCTAGCTATCTGTTTCTGTTCACTGCTGTTTTGTTCATGTTCATATTCTGGTTTTCTACGTTTCCACCGGATCAGGGGAATATTTTTAAGTTTTGTTGATTAAGTCAGTTTTTTGAATTAGTTTATTAGTTTCTTAGAATTATTGTAATCTTTGCCTTTCAGTTGAACCATAATCGCCATAATCTCCCTTGGATATGCGTTCGAATCACCTCTCTGAACTGTAAACATTAAATAAATGGAACTTTGAATTACACCACGTTTGGTGCTTACATTAGTTCGAAAATAGCTCTAACGTCGCTCAACTCAATGAATGTTGCACAAATCGACAAGAATATGGACAGAATCAAAACCGAAGATTCAACCAGCGATAGACAGAAAATGGAATTTCTGGCGTTTGAGTGCCTACGATTAAGTCGGAAATTGAATATTTCTGCGGCACGAGAACAACAGGGTTAGGGCCTGGGCCCTTTAGTTAAGGTGCATGACGGGTAAAGAGGCGTGAGTATTTAAGCTTGGGATTGCACATGGGCAATCATTCTAGGCCGGCACCACTCACGTATTGCTTAGTTTATTTCGATTCATGGTGATGGAGCATTCCGAGGTTGTAAAAGTTGTTGATGCCGCCATAGCAAAGAACAACGACAGTCTACTCGATTCCATGAAGAAGACCCTTAAGGACTCCTTATCCGATATAAAGAGGTCTAATTCCGACACAGCCGATTCGCATCTTCGCGAGATTAAGAAATTGAAGTTCGAGGAGCCCCGTCGCTTCAAGAAGAAAGCTAATGAAGATCAATTCAAGTTCAATTCAAAGCTTTCAGATGCACTGAGCGAAGCAAAGGTTTCGTGCTCTGCTAACAACTTGGAAAAAGTCATAGAATCCCTTGACAAAGGTGAGAATTTGCTAGCCGAACAACAAAAACATATTCTGCTAGCTGACAAATCTGATTATGGTTGGACGGTGGTTGAAGAATACAAGAAGAACGACCTTGCCGATGATTCAGACGAGAAGAAAATAATCAGGGCAGAGGCGAGAGCGAGAACCAAGCAGAACTCACTTAAAGTCAAGTCCAAAATGGCTGCTTCAAGGCGGGAGCTTCCCAATAGGCAGCGAGTCACGTTTGCTTCCAGCACGGATGCCAGTTCGGAGTTGTCCAGGCCAATTCCAACCATTGATGCTCAATTCAGAAACCAAACTAAGCCGGGATGTTGTTTCGCTTGTAACAAGCCAGGCCACTGGAGGGCCCAATGTCCGCTGTTGCTTGCCAAGCCGCGTGCAGGTCAATGACTAGCCGACCACGAGGATGGACAAGATCAAGGTGTAGTTGTTTCCAATGTTTTTCCTAGTTCTGTAGATGTTGTAGGCAATGTTATTGAGGCGATATTTTTTATTCACATTATTCATCGTCGTTTGTTGCTGTTAAGTCCTTGACACTTTGTGAATTTGATTCAGGTCAATCCAAAATTTGTTCAGTTCGTGGGAATTTAGCTAAGTGTTATCAGGAATGGGAGAAGATTGGCGATTCAGGTTTTATTTTGGGCGTCATACGTGATGGGTATAAAATTCCTTTCATCAATTTTCCACCTCCCAAAGTTTGCCCAAACAATGGTTCAGCGCTGGGGGAAAAAGAATTTGTGTCCAAGGCTATTTCTGATCTTCCTAGGAACAAATGTGTGGAGGTGCTCGATCACCCACCTGCTATAATTAATCCACTATCAGTTTCTATTCAGTCTTCAGGCAAAAAGAGGTTAATTTTAGATCTGAGACACGTGAATTTGTATGTTTTCAAACAGAAGTTTAAGTGTGAAGATCTTAAAGTAGCCCTTAAGGTTGCGTCTAAAGGTTTCTATTTGTTCAAGTTTGATCTTAAGTAGAAATTTTTCCAGATCATAGAAAATTTTTGGCGTTTGCCTGGGAGTTTGGCAATGGGGTAGTGAAATATTTTCAATTTGCAGTATTGCCTTTTGGTTTGTCGTCCGCTCCCTATTTATTTACCAAATTGTTACGTCCTGTTATTACCTCATGGAGATGCAAGGGCTTACCTATGGTCTAGGGGGTGGCGCTAACAAACTGGAAGCTAAGATTAATAGTTTGACAGTTCACGCCGATTTGCTTAAGTTTGGTTTTGTCATTAATGAGCAGAAGTCCGTATGGGAGCCAGTTCAGATAATTACCTGGCTGGGCACTGTTTTAGACACTAATCAAGGCTTTATTTCTGTTACTGATCAGGGAATTTCTAAGTTAAAGGCTAATATTGATTCTGTCCTCAAAGGAGATTCTATGGTTGTAAATGTGAGAAATTTGGCAACTCTGGTAGGCCAGATTATATCATTAACACCTTGTGTAGGTGGCGTGACAAGAATTATGACTAGATCATTGTATGCGGTTGTTAATACGAAAGTGTCGTGGAATTCTACTGTAGAGTTAACACAAGAGGCTTGTAACAAGTTAGTGGTTTGGAGTCCAAATGTCGACTCTCTTAATTGTCGTCGTCCTTGGCTGCCCTTGTCTCGGCCAGCTAAATTAGTTTATTCTGATGCGTCTGATCATGCTTGTGCTTCAGAGTGAAGGCAAAATTTTTCAACAACATTGGTCTCCTATTGACAGAAAGAACAGCTCCACATGGAGAGAGCTGAAAGCTGTAGAGTTAGCATTGAGCAGTTTTGCTCCTAGTCTGTTAGGAAAACAGGTGGTGTGGTTTACCGATAATACGAATGTTGTTAGTATTGTTCATTCCAGGAGTAAGGTTACTAAGCTTCAAGATTTAGCTCTTGGTATTTTTCACGTTTGTGTTAGTTTTGGAATTTCGCTCCAGATGAAGTGGATCTGTAGGGATTTAAATTCTTGTGCTGACCATTTAAGTAGGATTATTGATTTTGATGATTATACAATTACTGATGATGTTTTCCAAATTCTGGATTTACGTTGGGGTCTGCATACCATTGACAGATTTGCATGTAGCTACAATGCTAAACTTTCCCGTTTTAATTCTAGATTTCACCAGCCGGGTGCTGAGGCTGTTGATGCTTTTTTGCAAGATTGGGAGTTTGAAAACAATTGGTTACTCCCTCCAGTCTCGCAGATTTCAAGAGTTGTTGATCATTTGAGAGTTTGTAAAGCGGAAGGAACGCTTTTTATTCCTAGGTGGAAGTCTTCGTATTTTTGGGTGCTGCTGTGTAATGATGGCAGACATTGGAACCCCTTTGTTCATGATTGGGTTGTCCTGCCTAAATTTAAGCATCTCTTTGTTAGAGGCAAAGCTAAGAACGACATGTTTGGTGCCAGAGAGTTGTCTTTCGCAGTTGTTGCACTGCGTGTTAGCTTTAAATTGCCGAAGAGTTTTCTTTCAGGATTTTGCAATGATGATAGTGGTAGTTGCTCTTTATGCCGCATCAGTTAGGGTTTTTGTTACCCAGTTAGTTGGAGTCTATTGTTACTCCATTGTCCGATTTCATAATATTGTGATTTGTACGATTTGTTAACATTCCTTCAGAGAGCAGACAGCCTTTAATATTTTCTAAATTGATAGTTACCTTGGTATTCACAATAAAGTTGTTTGTTGCTCCTGATTTCTCCTTTGTTTTATTTTGTCTTTTTTGTATATAGGTTTTCCAGGAGGGACTCTGGAAAGAATCTTCGTTTGAGGATCCAGATTTACAGTCCCTCAGCTCCAGACTCCGGACGACCATTTTGTCAGCAAGGGCCCCTGGGACGGTTAGCAGGTATGACAGAGCCTTCAGGAAATGGAGGGAATTCGCCTTGAGCAAGCAGGAGCTGTTGTATTTCCATGCAAATTCTATGCATGTGGCTGTTTATTTACAGCATGTTTTAGAGTCCACCACGTCAAGTGCCTCTGTGGACGCCGCTTATTATAGCATTAAGTGGGCTCACGAGTCAGCGGGTCTTGTGTCCCCCACGGATAACCCTTTAGTTAGCAGGGTGCGGGATGCAGCTAAGAGAATTTTAGGCACCAAAAGAGGTAATAGAAAAAAACCAATGGCTATTGAAATTCTCAAGGATGTTATCGAGGGCTCTGATTTGACCAATACCCTTCAGCTTAAGAATGTTTGTCTTTATGTGCTTTCTTACGCGGGGTTTTTTAGGTCGGGAGAGGTCACAGGAATAAGAAGAAGTCATATTAAGTTCCACGACAACCACATGACAATTAAGGTTGCAAAGAGTAAAACTGATCAGCTTAAACAAGGGGACGAGGTTGTAATTGCCCGATCAGGGGGAAGCGCTTGTCCAGTTTTCATTCTTCAAGAGTATTTGAGTAGGTTGAATATAGATCCTCATTCGGATGAGCTAATTTTCAGACAGTTGGCCAAAACCAAGTCATCTTATAAGATGGTCAACAAAGACAAACCAATTAATTATTCCACTTTTAGAGATAATTTGTCCAGGAGTTTACGCAATGTGGTCCCTGACCCTTCCGTTTATGGGACCCGCTCGTTTAGGTCAGGCGGGGCTTCCAAGGCAGCGAACAGTGGAGTAGGCGATCATGTTTTTCAGAGGCATGGGCGTTGGAAGTCTGTTTCAGCCATTAAGGATGATATTGCATCTAGGATTTCTGTCTCCAAATCTTTAGGCTTTTAGCTTTTAGTCAAGTGCCTACTTCTTCAAGCCCTTTCTTTGGCTTCTATATGCTCTTACGTAATTTGTTGTACGCTGGTGCTCGGCCGAAACTTGCAAAATAAACCTAATGGTTCCATATTGGAGTTGTCTGTTCTCTATTGTGTAGTGAAGCTGAAATATGGAATTTCTGGCGTTTGAGTGCCTACGATTAAGCCGGAAATTGAATATTTCTGCGGCACAAGAACAACAGGGTTAGGGCCTGGGCCCTTTAGTTAAGGTGCATGACGGGTAAAGAGGTGTGAGTATTTAAGCTTGGGATTGCACATGGGCAATCATTCTAGGCCGGCACCACTCACGTATTGCTTAGTTTATTTATTTATTTTTATATGAATATCTACGTAATTGGCCTAGTAGGAAGGCTACATGAGCTTGGGCCTGGTTCCTACCCAGATTTCCTGTCATTTTTCCCCATGGGTTTTTTTGTGGCAGGTTTTTTCTGGCCACCGTTCAAACTACTGGGTTTGTTAGTAGTTGCTCAGCTCTCGCTAGTATTTTCAAGTGCTGTGATAGCGTTTACACTGAGAATGTGATGTTGTATTACATGTGGATTGGTTATATGCTCTTACGTAATTTGCTGTACGCTGGTGCTCGGCCGAAACTTGCAAAATAAACCTGATGGTTCCACATTGGAGTTGTCTGTTCTCTGTTGTGTAGTGAAGCTAAAATCAACCAAATGTGACTCGACCTCGAAGGAATCCAACGTGAAAGTTTTTAGCTTCGCAATAGAAGTGCTGCGAAACCTAAAGGTCACCGAATGGATGTCAAACCCTGGAAAAATAGATGAACTCAGAAGGAAAGCAGAAGAGTTTCGTCAAGTCGCCAGCGATTTCAGAGCCATTCACAATGTTTACCATGCCTTCCTTGACGACGAATATGAAATTCAAGACTCGCAAGAGTACTACGAGAAAAGAATCCGAACTTTGCAGCAAGCCAGAATGCGAAATTCAACTGGAAGATTCAGCTAGCAATGTCAAGTCGAAGTCCCACGCTCAGTCGAAATCATCTCTCGGACGGTGTCGGTCTGTAGGGTCATCGACCACAAGCCTGAGGGCTATTGCTATTGCAAAAAAGGCAGCTTTGGCCGCCAAAGTCGGCACACTTCACAAACAAAAGGCTCTTCAAGAAGAGGAACTTCGCCTAAAGCAGGAGGAGCTTGAGCACAAGCAGGATCAAGAAGCTAAACTGCGACTAAATCAATGGAAACAGGAACTGCAACTTCAAACGGAAATTGACAAAGTTGAGGCTGAGGAACAAGCCTACGCTATGGCCGAACTCGGAGATCAGCTTTTCAAGTCACCGTTATACTCTTGTCCCCAGGGCACCTTGTCTTTTTGGCCCTCTCGAGGACCACACCTACCACGCCCTCTCAAGAGTTATCCCTGCCACATCCTATGCCTCTTTCAAATAAGGAAATTGATCCGACATTGGTGGTGCCTAACACTTATGGTCTGCCTCAACCCAACAGCAAATGCACTATTCTTAATTTTTGGATTGTTATTCCAAACAAAGTGACAAATAGCTTGTTTCACCGAGGCTATGAAGATCGCAGGAAATTTAAGTACTGATGTGTTATATATAAGTTTTGATAATAATAATAATAACAATCTTTTATTAGGAAACTCCATCACAAACTGTGGTTTTCATAGAGGTCCTAGAGCGAGGGATTTTAAAATAGTTATTCGGCCATACAAGGTCAAGTTTCTTGGCTTCCATAAATTTAATACATTTTCATAGATTTTAATTTTTCTTCAAAATTCTTTTGATAAGATTCTTTTTCATTGTATGAGAAATTAATTCCAAGTGCATATATTGTTCCTGAGGGCCAAGTAATATTAAGAGGTGTTGACTCGTTACCTTTATTTGCACCTATCCACATTGCTTCCGTCTTAGATGTATTGATCTCCAGGCCGGAGCATTCTTGAAAGGCGTGAAGAAGATGAAACAAATTTTCTGCAGAAGCTGTGTCAGACACAAAGGCAGTTGTGTCATCAGCATATTGAGAGATTTTGAATTCTTTGCCGTAAATTTTAATACCCGAAATATTTTCATCATTTCTTATGGCGTTTGCTAAAATTTCAGCACAAAGAGTGAATAGGATTCCTGATAACGGACAGCCTTGTCTAACTCCTCGTTGTAAGGCGAAAAATTCTGAAACGTGTCCATTATTTATGACACAGCTGGAACTCTCATTATAAAAAGTTGTAATTCATCGTTTTAGTTGTGGGCCAAAGTTAAAAGCTTCTAATGTTTTAGTTATAAAGTTCCAATCTACTGAGTCAAAAGCTTTTTTGAAATCAATAAAAATTGCTATGCCAGGAATGTCTTCCAGCGAAGTTACTTTCAATATATCGACTATCAGCCTGATGTTTTGCCCAATGTATCTGCCTTTAATATATCCAGTTTGATCTTCGTTGATGAGTTTCGGCAGAAATTTGGAGATCCGACCAGCTATGGTTTTTGCTGCAATTTTGTAATCAATATTAAGAAGTGACATCGGTCGCCAATTTTCTAGATAAAGTCGGTTTTTTCGTTTTTTTGGCACGACTTTAAGAATTCCTTGTTTCTGTGTAATATTTAGGTGACCACTCTTAAAGCCATAGTTAAAACTTTCAACCATTGTGTCTCCTAATAATGGCCTGAAGTGCAGATAGAATTCAACAGAAAGCCCGTCGCTTCCTGGGCATTTGCCTTGCCTTTGAAAGATATTGTATTCGGGGAACTTCATCAAAGAAGGAAATTATTAGCTTTTGTCTTCTACTATTCTGATTGGTTAAGCACGAACATTTCCCAAAATTTATTTGACACAAATGGATTTTCTTTATTTTTATGAAATATAATTGAAGGGCTCAGAATAACACGGTGCTAAGTGACATTTTGAAAAAAATTTCTCCAAATTAGCAGGTTTTTTTGGCATACGGACTTATGTTGTAAACATTGCCCTGTATGTTTTTCACTGGTTTTGTGCTTCATTTTCGAGAAAAAACGGTCCAAAAAATGTGGTCGGCTAATAAACCTCAAACAAACAATGCAACACTTTGTCTTTGTGTACTTCATTCACCTTGGGATTACTGTTTTCACTGCTTTTTAACCGCTCAAGTTGTTCGTTTCACTTGATAAAACTGCAAGCTGTTCGTTAATCTGCTGTTAAACCGCTTAAGTTGTTCGTTTCAATTAAAAAACATGCTCAAGTTATTCAGGGTTACGGTTACTGTTAGGGTTAGGAAAAACACGGAAAAAGCGCAAGTTGTTGGTTTCGCTGCCTTTAAATAGCTCAAGTTGTTCGTTTCACTTGGAAAAAGCACAACTCGTTTGTTTTACGGCTTTTAAAGCGCTCAGGTTGTTCATTTCACTACGGCTAAAACGCTTTTGTTGTTCGTTTCACTTAACAAAAACAAGGAAAAAGCACAAGTTGTTCGCTTCACTGCTTTTAAAGCACTGCAGTTGTTGGTTTCACTGCTGTTAAACCGCTTGTGTGTTTCACTTAATAGAAAAATACTACAGTTGTCCTTTTCACTTAAAAAAGGCAGAAGGTGTTTGTTTCAGTAATTAACCGCTCAAGTTGTTCCTTTCATCAATAAAACTAAAACGAACAAACCACTGCAGCGTGTTGTCTTTGTGTACTATATGCCCCTTAGGATTACTGTTATGAATACTGATCAAGTTAGACATTTAAAGGACTGGGTGCATAACCGTTTCATGTCGAATGTCAGGCATTTTTATTTATTCTTGCTCAGATTTGCCTCATCTGTCTGCCACTGTTGCAAAACATGTCGGGAAATTCTATGGCAAATCCAAAATGGAGTTCCCGCCCTAAGAATTATAGCAAAATATTATAAGTCTGGAAGCACTTTGGGTATCGGGCATTTTGACCATGGCACGGGATGGCAAATGAGCCAAAACTCACAACACTGCCCCTTTTCTGATCTGAAATGGTTACAGACTTTCCCACTGGCTTGTCTTGTCCACCAAGGTCCATTTTTCACCACGAGCACTAAATGGCGTTTTAGACACAAGGTACGACAAGAAACGACTCATTTCTTTGAGAGGTGCTAGAGACTTAAGGATTTCTGGACTTCATGATGTCCTTCCATCGCCAAGTGGGCCTTAAACGTGGCTTAAACCAGCTCTCAACCACTGAGTTGTTGGCTGTTCAGCCATGTTGTCGGCCAGGAGGATTGCGGTCGCATATTCTCACGTCCAATCTGCTTTTACTAATGGCGTTGTTTAGAAACTTCTAGCTGCAGTTTTGAAAGGAACTAAGGTCAGATTGTACAGTCAAAGCACTAGAGGGCCAGAAGTCTTTTGCCGGTGACATTTGTCAAATTCCTTAACGTTAGTGCCAATTCGACACTTCAGCAATGTTTACGACAACGAAACAAGCACGTACATGAGAAATCAACAATTTTTAAGCAAAATGAAAAAAAAAAACACCCAAAAATGAGTTTTACGTAGATTAAATTGTTTCAAACTAGTTTATTATCAACTGTCTAAAAAGGGATTATATTTTATGGGGTGTGGTTAAAAAATAGGGGCATGGCTTTTTTAGGGGGGATTCTAAAAGAAACAGTGAGAAAAAGATATTCTCTCCTTTTCACGTATCTCCTCTACTCTCCTCCCCTCTTTTACCCCCCTAACTCCCACACCCCCGACTCCCATGCCGCGCCCCTTCTCACATTAATAAAGAATGAATTTTTTTACCTACTTACCAAGAGCTGAACTCTCGACCTCCAGATTTGTAGTCCACAAAAATTAGAAGAGGTAAAGCAGTCCGGCAAATCCAAAACTACTACAACAACATTATTTATAGACGACTTTTACGAACAAGCAAAAACGTGGCTAAATTTGTCTGAAGAACGAAAATGCTCCAAACTCTCAAGTGCAGCAAAAACGAAAATTGCACGCAAAAAATGGAGTCTGGATTCTGAAGAAAAATTGTCAATGATGAGAAAGCACATACAGCATGGTACTCAAGCCTGTGGTAGTAACAATGTTTATTAAGTCGGGAGAACCCATCTATATAAATGATTCTTGCAAGGAATAAATGAAGATGGCTACGGAAATGTTGGGAGTCTTAAAGCTAAGTTTTACATGGTGTAAAGGGTGGCGTAACATCTTGGGCAACGTGCCTTGAATTAAGACGATCTTTGATTGTTTATCACGGATTTGTGTGGGTCACAAACAGTAGTGTGTTTCAAACTTTCCAATGGCTCATCAAGATCCCTATCTCCTAACTGTGGAGGGGTGGGGTCTCTG
Source organism: Cladopsammia gracilis (assembly GCA_022457155.1). Lineage (NCBI taxonomy): Eukaryota > Metazoa > Cnidaria > Anthozoa > Scleractinia > Dendrophylliidae > Cladopsammia > Cladopsammia gracilis. The sequence goes on from JAJGOT010000180.1 coordinate 986,653, forward strand.
GGGACCATCGAAAGCAGAGCGTAAATAATAACTTGAATCGATTGTTTGAATTAGGCCAGATAGGGTATCATGAAGTCGTTCATAAAGGAAAGTCCTTAAATAACCTAATACAGATAAGAGGCGTCTTTTATGCGACATAGTTTGTTGTAGATACACAGATCTCATAATGCGTAAACGTATTGAGGTTTTTTTCTTTACTGAATAGGACCTAAAGAAACAGTGTGAGGACATGAAGAGGAGAGTAGACCTAAGGTCAGCATCAGGTGTTGACAACCTCCTGACAAAGATCAAGAACTTGGCTTTGCACCCGTGGCCGGAATTTAATAAATACGAGGCTCTTGAGCTGATGGAAACACTAAAGAATGCGGCTCAGGATATCGGCCACAAAAAGGCCGAGTACTACATGCTTGCCTTCGAAACTCTCCAAGCAAAGATCGCTCAACCAGATGAGCTGTTCCGGAACTACCTCTTCCCACTGCTAGGTGACAAAGATCATGAAAAGGTCCTACAAGTGGTGGCTCAAGTTGACAAAAGCGCTGATGGCCAGGCGCGTTTTTACCCGAGAGCAGCAGGGCTGTACGATGCAAGGCATCAGGGCAATGGCCCGAGGTGCTTTAACTGCAACCAGTTTGGGCACTCGAGAGCGGATTGCAGAAGACCCCGAAGGGGTGGCTCACAGAGAGGCCGTAATTCAGCCCCGAGGTCTCACAATGGCAACTAAATTTGCATGATTAATATTTTTTTTTAAATTTGAGAAAATAAACATTGTGTACCTACGTATTGTCTTGTGACTACTCACTATTTTACGGCTGTATGGGTCTATGTCATATCCTACGTGTATAAATATAGCGCTAATAGCATTTAGAGTCATCAAATCCTTTTTTAAGAGGTCGAGACATAGATAGTATCCCCACCCAGGAAAAATTCATAGTGGCTCGGATAGAATTCTCGAATATAGAATCGGGCTATTTTCGAAGAGAATGGGCGGGAACCTTGTTTTGTACAACTATTTAAGGGAAAATTCTAATAACGTGACCAGAGATTCCATGAGATATGCGCTGCACATGTACCGATCACTTGATGTGTTGAATTCATTGTCGCCGGTCGCCTTTCGTAAGTGTCTGCTTTCCTCGTTCTTTTTTCATGCTTTTGAATTTAGTTTGTGTTTTTCCTAACTGACAGTATGTTGTGTTTCGTGTCTGTGCTAGGGGAGCCAACATTTCGCTGGAATTCTGTTCTAAACGAATGAGGGAAGTCAAGTTCACATATGCTCGTAGAGCACAAACAACATGCTGCAGGTGAGCAAGTCTAAAGTGCCTGGCCAGGAAATAAAGTGGAAAGATCCAGTCAAAATAATTTCTGTCAAAGAAAACCAGTCACTTGACGTCGTCAAGTCGTTAACAGATGGGCATACGTCTAACTTTAAGGCTCTCACTCAAACCATGACTACTAGTTTTGAAAGGCTAGGAGACAATTTGAATGCTATGAATGACAATCTTCTGTCTTTCGCTCAGTACTCTGGAGACGAGGTGCCAGAAGATGTATCTGAACAACCCAATGAAATTAACGAAGTTAACAATGTTGATGATGGCTCTGAGGAGCCTCCAAACAAAAAACAAAAAGCTGACGAGTCGGTTAAGGAGCAAGAACGGCCTAGCTCAGCTCCGAAAAACAAATTTCTTACTAGTCTCGGGAAGGTGAATACTGAGGAAGCTACAGGCCCAAAAATTAAGGACTCCTTGGCTACTCACATAACTGCCATTATGCGGCGAAAGCCTGAAGAGGAAAGTGACAAAACTTATTTCAGAAAATTCTCAGACCAGAGAATTCCCCAGGCTTGTCAAAGATAACAGTTAATCAAGTTGTTTGGGATCGATTCTCGGCTGAAGCTCAAACATGTGATGTGAGAATGCAACGTGTTCAGAATGCGTTGATCAAAGGCACTACTAATGTAGCTTTAATAGCAGATCTTATTCTGAAGAGCTATGAAGACAAGGCCAACACTGACACGGAGCTTTTGTTGGACAAAATATGGCAGCAGACTGAAGATTCCTTGCTCTGTTTAGGTAGATCAGGTGGGACTGTGGGTACCAACCCTGGAACGGATATGTCTCCAAGGGCTAAGCCTTACAGGGTGAGGCCCATATCCCTTGTCACGGGGAACTGGGAACCAGGAGAGCGGTGCCCTCCTGGGGGGAGTACAGATCAGGTGGGGCCGTGGGTGCCCACCCTGGAATGGATTTCTCCGGACCTGTCTCCAAGGGCTAAGCCTTACTTTGGGGTAAAGTGCAGCCAAGGGTTGCACTTCCCTGCCGCTATATTTATTGTGGCTGGAAAACATAGACAAGGGTACCAGGCATGGGAGGGTGGGGGGGAAATTATTGTTGCTCGGTGCAAAGCAATGGAAGAATGACTGAGTGGGACACGCGCTATTACATTATAGGTAAGAGCACGAGGGGAAAATATGACAGAGCTGACTGGGACTTTTGTTTGATAACATCTTACAAAGATTGTGTTACATTGGAGCTTGCCTTGAAACTGATAGATACATTGTAAATGAGGCAACTAAATCAATAACAGGCTTGACCTCGCGATTGAGAAATTACAGAAAATAGGCTTGGACTTGGCCCTTCAAAGAGTATGAAGAAGTACAGAAATTATTGTACTATGTGAGATTTGCGTGACAATAGGTCATACAATTAACGAGTGGACTATGGAATAAAATGTTACATGCAGGCAGTGAGTAGCTTAGTTCAATTCTCAGGTCTCATTAACATCAGTTTATCCAATAAGAAACTTGAACTTTTTTTGTTTTTCAATTTGCTACTAGGTCAATAGTGTGATGTAAAATTTAAGCTTCTAATATCAATGTATTGGATTTGAAATGCATGGAACTTCCAAATTGTTCAAATTTTCAGATTATGTTAATAAATCTGAGACAAAGCAAAATAAAAATTAAACTGCTTTCAAAATTTTCAAACCAAAGAAAAAAATTGAACCACAGCATATACAGAAAGGCTGATGTTTAAAAATTTGACACTCAGACTGAGTACAGCTTAGTTGCACTATTGATAAAAAAGCTTGGCTACTTTGACGATTGCATGAAATTATGATGGAGTGCTTAGAAATTACAAAAGTTTGCATGTGTTAAATTGTAATGTATGTTCTTGTGATTGCTTTAAAATATACATGTACAAGTGCAGCTTTCTTTCAAGCCAAAATACCCAGCGAGGAGGTGCAGCTGTGGTGAGGTATCCACAATGGAAAGGAAGGGCAAGATGAAGCATTGAGAGCCTACATTCAGTACACCAACATCGGGTGCAATGGAGTGAAAATCACCTTTAGTGA